>JAIXMF010000010.1:0-600000 GCA_025201365.1 Syncephalis plumigaleata
ATGGACATCCAGTACGTTTTCCCAACTAATATCTGAAGTAAGGCATACGATTTAGGACTAATTGAAAAGCGATGCGATTAATGTCGTATTAAATCGTTAGATTCAAGAAATGCATATTTATCTGAAATTGACCAGAGAGCATAGCGTGGACATGGTAGCATTTGAGAACTTGTATTTTACGGATAAAAAACTACGGAGAACCATTAATGTAAGTAGGACGCTTGCTTGGTGACATACTACTAGTACTTGACATCTAAACATATTCTATATATGTGTATGCATATTTATTACAGCAACTGGAAAAGATGGCACCTGCTTCACGTCAAAGTCTAAGACGAATGGTATTCGTAATAGCTATCGAGCAATTCTGGAGTATTGGCACTACTCTCTGCGATATTTACACCAGCAACAAGCACATCTTCAGTAATGACGTGAACGAATCCCTAGTAGCATGCCTAGTTATCCTCGAGGGGATTGCAGCTGATCTGTGGCCATTGTAAGTAGCGTTATAAATACCACGCATGATTTAATGCGAAAAAGCAACTAATGAACTAAACTGACACTATGTCATTAGATTGCGTAAGCTTGCATCGCAGCAGCGTTTGGCTCTATTCCAACGAAATGTTGCCAACTTGAAAGAACCGCTATTATCGCTTGACCATCCTCTTCTCTACATGTCTTTCGTTCATTATCAGGTTACTCCATTCAAGGATGACCACATAGATGGCTATGGCATCCTGCTGGCCAATGAACTTATTCTCGTTAGTAAGACAAACGACACGGAAAGAGAATTCACCATGCAGGTAAGGGGCGTTGTTGCATTCTAACTAAATCAGAAGGAATTATAATCACGAGCGATAATCATCTCGATATTAGTTTAGGATCAATTGGCAAGGCATGCAGGTACAACGAGCGAAATATCGTAATGCATTTGTGGGATATGGCATTTCCATTCAATCGCCATATGTATCCGGTATAAGGATCTATATAGGCGATAAAAGTAAGTATGTACAATGGCGGAAAGTGCTTGAAAAACTACCGGTACGATGGAAATCCGCCACCACTATCGTCACATCTATGCCATCTCTTTCCGGCACGCATTATAGTTTAGATGAGTCTTGCGTATCAAGCGCATTCGGTTCCTCTATACTGATTCATAATACCACAGGCTCAATAGACAGCATCTTTTAGCGTATAGCGATGTCTACATGCTTATTTCTATTCTTTTTCTATTTCTGCATGTCAACGATATCGACATTTGCATCATCATAGGATTTTTCCTACCAGTTGACATTGTTAACCATTGACTTTTGTTTTTATTAATAAATAGTTTCGTACATTCATTATTATTATTATTATTGAAGTCAATATATAACATCAGTATCTGTGTACGTAATTAACTCTCTCTATAGTACATTCGCCTTACAACCCCTATTGATCGTGTTTATTATATGACTGCGTATACAGTATCTTAGTGCTATATACTGAACATCGTATGCTTATAAATATGATACTTTATTAGCATTCTGAATAAAACATTATATTTATTGACTGTATCCTATATTGTAGCGTATCTATTAGGATATTTTTAGCTGTAACCGGTTGTTGTATACTTGCTACAGTTGTATAGTACCATTGCTATGAATGTATAAGCCGTTAGTACACCAAGAAGATTGTATGGACATGACGAGATCTGCAATCGACATGTACCGTTATGCATCGATCATGATGACTTGTCAACATTGATATATTGAATAGTTTCTATTAATGTATGCTATACTTACGCACATCTAGCAATAGAACCAAACCCTTGATCTTTCCTCGTCTGATTGCCACATCTTTGTAGTAAACACTTACAGATTCATGGTATAAATTGATTATACATATCTGTTGCATTATTCCGTACTACGTTGCAAACAGATCTCTACCATTGATCTCCGTTATATCAGTGTGCTCCATAGTTTCATGTCTTGCGTGAACGACTTGAACATTTGTCTGGCAACGGTGTACAACAAGTGTTTCACGTATTTTATTACTGACATTTGCTACCACATTTGTTTAGTTCATTTATTTCAGCATTCCATACTACTTGTTTTCCTATTGAGATCAATGGTATTAACCACAGCTTTTGCTTGACTGACCTGATATAAATGATCATACAATTCGCTCCTCATTTATTTATACTTTTCGGTGGCAAAGATGCGCTGTTAATGGCTTTCACCTACTCAAGTAGGTACTTTCTTTCTTTAGCTCTTAACTATATAAACTCGTACGGATTATTATTCGAAATAAAACAATTAACATTGAAGCACATAGAAGTACTCTATCTATCCTAGCGCTATCTTTATTGTATAATTGAATAGCGTACATTAGACTGGCACTCGTGCTATTGCGTTTATAAGAGCCGGTAGTACAACATGGCCCATTTGTAATGACAAATGAGGAGGGCATTACCAATACGATGCTTGATTATCAAGCGAACAGCAATGGATTTGAACGTGCACGTAAATGGCGATCAGGGATTAGTGGTCGTCATTAAGTACGGCGATGATGATGTATCATACAATGTTAAATAATACAATAAAGCTCGGTAGTTACAGCGAATAAAATAAAAATAATGTAATGCTTTTTACTTTGATAAATTGCTAATAAACGAGTAGATAATGGTTAACATTAATGCGCTATTTCATAGGAATAGGGAATAGGAACAATAATAAGTATAATTATAGTATGCCTCTACGTTTTGTGCGTCTTTCTTCTATCTCGCTAATAGATAGATACATTTCCGCGTTTTTAGTTTTCGGCCATCGTATACCGAGGACGAAAAGGAAGAGTAGCGCGCGTATCACATAGATCGTATTGAATGCAATGTCGGCCGTAACAACGGAGACTGGCGTGAGTAATGTTTGATCCGACGATGCCAGTATGGTAATCCAAATAACAAGTAGTATGTAGGTAAGACAGGCCAGACTAGTGAATATGGCGAACTATGATGACGACAATAATTAGTCTAGTTATTTTTTGATCATGCCAGTCATTTACCTTGATGAAACAACCACGTCCCTCGGCGTGTCTTTTCATTTCACGAGCTGTCATACCGAACCAAATAGCTATACAATAAATGATCGCGTTAGTCTTTACGATCATGGTCGATGTTTCACTTACCGAATGCACCAAAGATGATTCCATCCATGACAAGGATTGCCTTTGTAATGCGCACGAGTGTTAATAAAGAGTTGGCGGCTGTTTCATCAGACAACGACATCTCGACATGGTAAAGCGGTATTCGATAGAGGAATAGTGCAATGCTCATGATTGAATCGACAACGATAGTTCCTTGTAGGCACATGATTGCCTTCCGTGAAAACAGCTTTTTACCAACATTGGACCTAATAGCATACCGGTTAATCAAGCGTGACTACTATTGTATCTGATAAACAATACACCTCTTACCAATGCCATAAAATCAGATCTAATGGTATTTTAGACAGTAGATTGCATACATCCGTTTGATAGGTGAACAAATCGGACATGAATGGTAGACGCGTAAGGAATGCTGGAAGCCATTATGATTGGTGTAAGTCGAGTGTCATGTCATACTTTTTCATCACAACTTACCAACACAATAAATGATAGTTATTATAAATGTTACCAGTAGAAGATCTCGTTCTAGCATTCTCAGTTCATGTAGCCTGGCAACACGAACACACGCGTAGAGCAGTGCCAATAACAACTAATTACAAATCATTAGTAGGGTATCAATTTATATCATAACGATAACCTACCAAACCAAAGTAAATCCATTTATAACAGGTATACCCGATAGATAGGAATACACGATTCCAAGCACCGCGTTCTAATAAGATGGAATCACTCGTCAATATCTGCTAGTTTCAACAATGCCGTCAGCTTACCATGTTCCACATCATAACGAAATAACTTGTAACGGTCGGTATTGGCCAAATACGGCAATGTATTCTCGTAGATGTTGACCGCGACAATCTTGATAGGTGACGAATAAAGTACACCATTAAAAATGCTATTCACATGATAGGCGATGGATTCATCATTCCAAATGATATATCGACCATCATTGTTCAGTAGGATGAGTAGTTGAATCTTGGGAAAGCCCGCTTGTTGCAACTGAGTAGCGAGTTTATTCATCGCCGTATTCACCTAGTAAATATTGATGTATGTACGTATGTATGTGAGTGAGTGAGTGGACAACACTATCGAATGTCTCGTGACATTTGTGTTATTACCTGTAAATCTGTTGTACAACCAGCTTCCTTGAAAGCATTATACTTGATGGATATGGCAAAATTCGGATATGCTTGCACTAGTTTGACCAGCTTTCGTAACTGAATACTGGTGGTGTTCACCGTTTGCATAGAGCATGTCTTGTCGTTTTCGAACTCCCAAACCAATGCTACACCACTATACGTGTAAGGAGATCCGTCGTAGAGAAAGTAGTCTGACGTGGGATGCATCGTCCTATTACCACTCCAATCGAGTATTGTCATTTTCGCGGTGGTAAGCCATATCGTAGTTGTTGTTGTCCAGCATAATGATATATACAATAGATGACGCACCAATACTCGGGAATACATTTCTTCTTTTTTTTTCTGTACAAAGGAGAAGGAAAGATAAGTAGTCAGGATGGGTTCATTCTTTCTCTCTCGCTCTCGCTAATGATGCCCACACAATAGGAGCGCACTTTACAACGACAGCGTGCAATGATACCGCGTGCATCAAAGTTTGATTTTGACTTGACATGATATATTTATAGATTTATAATAATAGTAATAGTGGTAGTAGTAGTAGTAGTAGTAGTAGTAATGATAACGCGCTCATCAACCATTATCCTACAATTGATTGCTACAACAAATGGCCGACAATGCTTTATCTTTACTTCAATATTAATATAATAAATAGATAAATAGATATACGGTATAATTTATTCACTATAGAAGAGTGGTGATAGAGTCGACACAACCTGCCATTAGTGTCAATGTACATGTGATGCCATTCTAGACCTTGCACGAACGTAGAGCATGCAATACAAACCGTGTGATAGGTGCATGAGCGCATTTTGGTTGAATACTCACGCAAGGGCCAGGAGCCCACACGACTTGAGCTCGCTTAACTTGACTCTAAATGCGAAAATGGAAATCAGTAATTCCGGTAGTAAGCTGATTAACGATTGTCGTCCATAAATATACACGCGCGTATTTATCGTTTAATCACGTTGAATTGAGGTAGACTTGTATACTTGCCGTTGACTAGCATGCCAATAGGCTAATGACAATGACAATAATTACTTGAATAGTAACTTGCTTATACGTGTATGTTAACATCAACTAATAATTATTATCTATTGAATTTCAATGTTTTATTAATGTTGTTACATTCGATGATAATGATAATGATAATAGCAATAATTAGTGTTTCTATAGTATATAGGAGCGTAGTGCACCAAATACGGAACGTAACGGTGAGCGTTGACCCATGAGTGCTTGTGCTTCAGGTGCAAACTCGACAAATGATAATCTGCCCTGACGTAGCATTACCAATCGATTCGAACCGGCCAATTCGTACTCGGCGTAAATATCGTCGTTCGGTATGACTTGCCACCATCCGGTAGCTGCATCAAGTAGAAGACGCCAACCATTGTCGACTAGCATGTAGAGTGATCCGACAATGGGACGGAATACACCGATAGATGGCATGTCATGATGGAAATGATACCGAATACTACCATCCTTCAAGTCGATAACGATGAGTTCACCGAATTTCAACCAGGCCAACAGGTCAGGACCCGTATCCTGGCATAAACTAGTAATGAGCGTATTACCATGATGATCACTATCATGACCATTACCATTACCGATAAAATGCGATGTTAACATCGAGTTGAATGCCGGTCCAGGTAAAGAGGTGTGCGATGCATTATTATTACTCAAGGATAGACTGTGTGTACTCGAGTTAATGGTGGCGTTCAGCGTATGCACCGTTGATAATGGTCGCATGCCATGACTTCTAATAAGGGTGGCTGCATCGGGCCAAATGGATCGCGGGTAGCCTCGTTCGAATAGTAGACGATTCGTCTTCCAATGATGAACCGCCAACCATGTACTGAAACTGCCAGTGATCGCATTACGACGCGTACCAGTTAGTAGGACGCGATTGTCGCTAATACGCATCGAGGACTTTAGGTAGATCTCTTGCTCGAAGGTGTGTACGATACTCGAGTGAAGCACAGTTGCCCTACTTGATTGTAAGGACATGAGCGACCATTGCAATTGATTACGCTCGACAACGTGGCAGCAATAGATCAACGGTACACAGTTGATCGTGTCAGTATTCGTCGAGGAGACTTCATTCCGTGACTCTATAAATGATTCCGATATACTGGCACTAGTACAATGGAAATGACCGATATCCGGGGGTAGGAAGAGCATTCGTGGCGGATATCCACCATAGTTGTTTATCTCTTGTTCATCCAACTCGAGTACTTCCTCGTCATTCGCGTTCTGGTTCTCATTCGCGTTCTCGTGTAACAAATGCTGTTGATCCACTTCTAACAGTGCAGCATTATCAGGTATATCCGATGATCGTGCTCTATTATCGACATGATCACGCTCATGATTGTTTAATTCACATATGAAATCAATGTCTTTCTGTAAATGATCATCGAATTTCCTGAATATAAGCCATCGATCCAGTAAATGCAGTGGATCGGCATTACGTCGACGGAATAGGAGGCGTCGAGTTAGACGGCGGTCTGAAAGACGCCATACCATAATGGCACATGGTGTAGCGGATCTTTCTACGGTGATCGGTATGCGCACCATAACATGAGTGTCGGATAGCACGGCCATATCTGCCGATTCCAATCTTTGAATCGGATCATCCGGTTGATCCGTGTCTAATATCCAATCAAGCGGATAGGCTATGGGTGTGCCAAATGGTAAATGATCCAAACTCGTCGTGTTCTGCGTAATATCGTCATTGATGCCGGTATCGAGTTCCGGCAACGAGATTAGATACAACTTAGTGGGTGCACCCGCCAACGAAGCCGCCAATGCCCAATGACTATTGGCAGTAAGTAGGCGTAAATGTTTGGGTAATCTACCGCCCATGTCTGTCAATGGACGTGTACGCCATAACGACGAGTGCGATGCTTTCCAGTTATGACGAAGACGCGAGGAGGATGCGTATTTGGCGAACCAACTGTCGTGTTTACTCAATGATTCCGGATAACCATTGCGAGACTGAACATTCGCGTTGTCTCTTGTCGATCGTTTATTGCTACCGCCAATGTGCCCGCTACTCATCCGCGCATGAGTGAGTATCGTATGCGAGTTGATGGTCCGGTCACATTGACTGAAAATGATACGTACGTCATTTTCATCATTCGCTTGATGGAATCGTTTCTGATAGAACACACGCCATAAATGCTCGTTACCGATAACTGACGAGTAGAGTCGACGACAAGTGAATGCTATTCGCAAGGCGGTCTGCTCCTCGTTAAAGAACTCGAGTACACGCTGTAATATCTCGGGTGGTAAGTAAGCCAAACGTGATCGTTCCCTAACGTGCTTATGGTCCATGTCATCAAGTACATCAGCACTACCACTGTCTATCAACCAGTTTAGCATACAAGTGGCCGAGGCCATAGTTCAGATACAGCTTTGAATAGAGAATAATAAAGGAGAGATAGAAGAGAGAGCGACAAACTAACAGTAGATGAGTATGTGTGTGTGTATAGGTGTGTGAATAATAGGCAAGCAGAATAGACGGAATAAGACGATACAAACAGAAATGAACCAATCTTGGCTGCAACGCTACTCGGGCACTACTCGATACTGAAACAAATAGACAATGTAAATAGACACGCGCTTTATACGATACTGATAAACTAATAGTGGACACTTTAAGCAAACACTTTGAACTGAAATGAACGATGCAGTTGAGAGAACGTAATGATGAGGAGTATTATTGTAATGAAGTAAGGGAATAATGCGAGGATCAAGGATAAATGATGGAAACAATAAGGAAAATGCCTCATGCCATCATAATCACATGGCAAATCATGTGTTAATGAGTGTGTATGCGTGTATGCATCTACACATGTCATATTGTTAGATTTACATTGCATGGACACGCAATGATAATACGCTACTACTACTACTAGCACTACTAGTAGCTACACATATTGTTACTATTGTTGTTTGTCTAGTTCATCCATAACACCTAGTAGATCATGGTAGATATTCCATACCAAACTAGAATACTACCATCATGATGATGAGTGCAATAAAAGTGTACTGTTTATAGCCATTTATAAATGGAAGCTCGTATGTTCGTGTCGAATAGTTCAATAGTAGAAGAAATGGACAATGGTTGAGTTCAACTTGTAGTAACTCAGTAATTCTGCTTAATACTAAATTTGGCAAGTGTTTATCCCGATTCGTTAAGGGACAAGTTTTCTATATTCCGATTATTTTCCCATTGGTTATTGAAATTATAACAATGCAATGGCATGTTGTGCCTCCGTATTTCCAATCAATCAATCAATCAATCAATCAGTAAACAAACAAGATTGATACTAGTAGATTACTATACATCCTATAAGATATTATTATTGTATGCTTGATTCCTATATATCACAATGATTCTATGTTATCATGCTAACAAAGTTATCTAGAAATGCTACTCGTATATTGATTGATAACCATCCCTTAAACCTTATAACATACAGTATCGTATTATTCTTTTGAAGCAGCGGACATGGAATGCTAAACTACTTGAGAAGTAGTCCAAGGATTACGCTTTATTTGGAAGATAGAAGGACAACTTCGCTTGCCTCAACCTATTTAATAGCCGATGTTGACACTCCCACGCAGGCTACTAATAGCCTACACTGTCACATCAACCGCAACAAGAAGAATACGCCCCTACCAATTGTCCATAGTTAACTTGTTGCTGCTTTTTCAACATTCAACTCGAGTGTTTCTTCTTGTTCTGCCCTCGCCACTTTCTTTATCATTTACCGTCCATATAATATATACCGAATATTATCGCAAACTATTTCCTTTTATTCCTTCATTTAACATCATATATACAAACAAACAAACACATACGTTTATTCAGCTCTATCTACAGATTACAAATTAAGCGTACTCTTTATAGTACAAGTATACACACACTATTCTGCGAAAGTGCTGTTATAAACCATACCGATCCCATTGAACACGTATAACAACTACATTACTCTTGTGCTACACTCCACTTTTAAATCATATTGTATCGTTCATTTACTTTATATACATACTTAACTAAGCGTAGCAAAGCCATTAGCTATTACAAAGCTTCTTGGAACGTAGCATCACTTATCGTTTCTCTCTTACTCTTACTCTTACTCTTTTATCTTACCCATTTACTTACTATTCTCTTTTCTTTATTACATTTCAATCATTCAACTGACGTTGCTCTTTCCTTCATACGAAGAATACACGAATAATATTAGCCTTTACATCGTTTTATTTCCTCACCTAGTATTATCACTATTGTTTCATAGTTCTATCCTAGCATCTCTTTCCTTGTTTTTGTCGTTCTTACCCTTAGTAGTTTACCTTTCTTGTCAATATGCACTCGCTATTTCCACGTAGACGTCGTGGAACACAGACAAAGAAGCCCACGGTACACTCGCCCTTACCGCCGACACCGCATGCTGAAACGATTCCACCTGTGCCGTCATTGCCAGATTTATCGCCTAGCACCAATCTGTTATCACCGCTATCGCCCAGTAGTTCGGAGCTGTCGGATTTCTCGCGTAAAAGTAGTGGTGCATCATTTAATCTACCCGTGGCTCGTGAAGCGCCATCGACTCCCTTTAGCGAATCGATTTCGAAAGCGTTTTCCCGTCTACGTCGTAATCAAAGTAATAACGCGCTTATCGTCACCAATAATGAGCATAAGCAAGAGTTGTACAATCAATTGAATCCAACACAGGTGGACAATGAACTTACTAAGGGACAAAGTCGTATCGCACCTAAACTGGCTATCACCAATATTGATTTACAACAGCAACAGCAACAGCAACAACAATCGTTGTACTCACCTAATGCAACAGCTGATCGTGCGCTGGCCGCCGTGATGGCTTCATTGCATCGCAAGACACCGCCCATACCTGTGCGTAGTACCTCACCTGGTCTACCAGTACCCGATGAAGTAGTGAATAGTGCAACCATTACTGGAACGCCTATTACAACCACTTTCTCATCCTCTTTAACGGTTACGAATCCGGATCCACCTAGGGATTCGGTGGACGCAGATGAGGATCCGATGCTTAGGGATTTGAATCCATTGTTCATTCGTGATGAGAATCAAGATGCCGCCCATTTCCGTCATAAACCGAGTGGCTCGCATCGGCACACACGTTCACTACGTGGATTACACGTGCCACATCCGTTGAATTTCAATAGTGAACAAGAGAATGAACCACATCTAGCGGATGATGAGGTTAGCACCAATGACGAGACTGGCATTACACCGGATAGCGACGTACAGGATATTCTCGGTGAATTGCCAACGGCCACCCTTGCTCCAGTGGCACTCGATGACCAGGAGACGACTACGTTACGGAATAATGGTCACAAGCGGCATAGCACACGTACCTATGATACCATGATGGATGTTTACAATTCCTATGAATTGCCCGGTTCGGCGACATCCTCTCAAATGACCATACCGCAAGACTCGCCTTCTTATGCCGAATTCAACGAGGCTCAACTGTTAAGTCCGGCTGATTCATTATTGGAAGCGATATCAAAGTATCAAGCCGATAGTAAACAGTCGAGACATTGTGACGGTAAAGCCACGACGACCACACCGTCAACGGCCACGGAGGATGTTACGCTAATGTCGCCATTCAATCAGCAACAAACGTCAGCGCCAATGTCTGCATTGTCAACCTCTACCGCTGTCTCCTCAGTGGGTGACACTTCCATTCTACCCGCCAGTGACGCAGTTGGCAATGCAATGGCTGCCGAATTAATGGCATTGGCCGCGGTAGCCGATCAGAAACGTGTTAACGGTACGACAACCGGTTCATCTGTCGTGCCACGTCCAACCGTTGCACCACCTGCCTTCCCACCACCCACACCGAGTACCACGTCAAGTTCGCAATTCGATATAATGAACGATGCTTTCTTGTTGTCACCGCCCGCTCCCTCGATTCCTGCTCATCCCCATGCTGGTGGACGTGCCCCGTCATCCTCCACGTTAACCAGTCGAGCACGTAGTATAAACGATCTACGCACGGAAGACATGCTACAAGAGTTGCACGACATGACCATCATCGCTTCAAAGTCGAAACACTTGAAGGTGACCTCCAACTATCCGTTCACACCGACTAGTGCAACATTTATGGGCCCTAATGGTAGTGCTAATGGTAGTGGTTTCCCTTCTCAATTACGATCGATTAATCGATCTCAAAGTGCAATGGATCTTCGTTCTAATGCAGATCAACAGATGAAAGAGAACCATGAGATGCTACGCGGTACATTCGGTCATTTTGACTTTCCTATGCCGAAATCGCTAGCCAAGAGCCCATCGGGTCTAAGCTCATTCACCGGTGGAACACAGGCATTCCTCGCTCAACGATCGCCTCAGTCTATTTCGTCGATTTCATCGTCGCCATTCACGCCTCACTTCCACCACAATCAATATGGTGGTAATTGGCCGCCACTTGCCTCCACGCCTAACATGCCATCCATTGTCGATGACGAGGATAGCTTACTTTACGATGAATCAAAGGAGGCAGCGCTATATCGATTGTCTAGCATAGACTTGGCTGCATCAACGTTAAACGCGAGGACTACACGTTTACGCAGTGGTTCCTTGGGTTCACCGATCAATCCAGTCTCACCAAATACTCGATTGCTACTAGAGGCCGCGCCATCTCCATTGTCTACCGAGCCATTCTCACCGGCAATGGCATCACCATCATCCACGATGAGTGTTGCAGGTTCAGATGGTCCACCCACCGGTGTGCCACACACTCCTTATACACCTTATTTGCCATCACCACTGGCTAAAGCGGCGTCACAAGCAGCTGAACTGGTATCGCATAGCACTGCTGCTCACTTGGCATCAAAATCCGATGAAGGCATGCCACCCGGTTCCTTCTTGAACATGCTTAGTCCATTGAGTGCCACGCCTGTCATCGAGGATACTGATGCGGAAAACAGTCACATGTCAACTACAACAGTCACCTTGAATTCTAAACATCCATCGACAGCTCATCCAATTGGATCCAACTTTACAGCATCCACTAATAATAATAGCAATAATAATAATAATCACTCATCGGATGGCAAGCAAGCATCGAATGAGAATGGTGACAACAATGGCAACCAGGATAGTGGTAATCATGATAATGGCGAAGGAAGTGAGCCAGAAGAGTATAACATGGAGTATGACGAGCGAGAAGAAGAGGCGAATCAACGACGTGCCAATGCAATGCGTGAACTAGTTCATACGGAACGCACTTATGTCAAGGGTCTACGTCATATCTGTCGTACCTATTTGCAACCATTACGTGCGCAAATCGATGGATCTGCCTCTAATACCGGAGATAACGATTGGACCACGCCATTAGCAAGTGAATCGAATGACAATAATGGCAATGGCAGTGGTGGTTGGGTCAACTCGGTGATTAATGGTTCCATTATACGTGGATTGTCAACACGCGATGTACATATGTTATTCGCTAATCTTGAGGAAATATTCAACATGCATGAGGGTATGCTAGAAGAATTGGAGAAACGATTCGCCAACTGGGATGAAATCGAACCCGTTAGCGATATTATTCAGAAGCGTGTACCGCAATTCCGTCAATATTTCCTCTACATTCGTAATTATCCACAAGCCATGTCTCTGCTAGATCGTTTGACCAAACAGTCTTCAAGTTTCCGTAAATTCCTTGGTGTAAGTAATAATAATAGCAACAATAATTATGATAGCTAATGTACATTTTATTATAGCAAAGCAATGGTGGTCGTGAGGAAAACTCTAAAATGATTGCCTATTTGACGATGCCTACAGCGCGCGTCATGCGCTACATTGACTTCCTAAGGATCATGTGTGCCAATATGTCACCCTTCCATCCGGATTACTACAATCTAGTGGCTTGCACGGATGATATCGGCAATATCACTGCTCAGGCAGCCTATCTACTACGAGCAATGGAGAGTAAGCGCAAGGTACTCGATATACAAATATCTCTGACCAATTTCAACGGTAATCTTGTGACGGAACGACGTCGTCTCGTACACACGGGAGAGCTTTCAAAGATCAATCCCGTGTCCTATGCTCATGAATCGCGTATGGTATTCCTGTTTAACGACATGATATTATGGGCCAAGATATCGCCTAAGGGAGAACGTCAATTCCGAGTAAGTAGACTGTAACAAGTATTGAACTATTTACTAACTTACTACTATGAATTAGGGATCGCGTGATTTATCATACACAGAAGTAGCCGATCTAAATGATACTAGGAACTATCGTCATACCATTCAACTTGGTAATGATGATAGTATGGTGCTACTGGCTGCCAAGACTGCAGATGAGAAAGATCATTGGTCATCATTATTACGACATGCCGTAAAGAATTGTCGTCGTATGCAAGCTGATCAACATCGCCGCTATAAAGAGGCACATTTACGAAAGGAGCATGTACAACGTTCACAGCAACCACAGCCACAACCATCATTACAGCAACAGCAACAACCGAACTATACTAGAGATGCTGGTTCAAATCACTCTAATGATGAAGCACATAGATTATTGTCATCTACACCGGCCAATGCTCAACCATCATATCCATCATTGCAAGCACTACCGCCACAAGTACCACCTCCACCTACGCATAAACCACCTCCACCATCATCAGCAGCAGTAGCAACAACCATGTCTGTACCATTGGAGGCTAGACCATTATTGGCACCACCTCAACCAGCAGCACCACCCACACAAGTATCCTACAGTGAACAATTGAATCAATTGTTGAATGAATCCGGTCAAGCATCAAACGCATCAGATCAACTATCGTATGGTTCTAATCATGGCCATCACTACAACTACAACTATAATAATAGTAATAGTAATAATATGGCAAATCAATATGATATGATGATGCTACCTATGGATCCTACTACAAGTGGTAGTTCCTACGAGTCTGGACATAGTGCTGAACGACATTATCAAACCACGTCATCCTCCTCGGCATCATCATCATCTAATCGTAGGATGCGTGATGCTAGCGTGGGTGTCATGTCACGCACTGGATCGGTCGTGTCTAGTGGATCATCGGCCACTTCACCTAGACCTGCCATGGGTGTTTCACGACAACCGCACTATTATCCACCACAATCACATCCACAACAACAGCAACAGCGACAACATCCAGCTGATATGCCAGCACAAGCAGGTCCATCCAATGCACCCGTAAACAATGATGATGACAGTGCTAATACGTCAGAGAAGAAGAAGAAGAAGAAGAAGAATCTCGTATTCGATCCAATGCGTCATTTCTCTGACTTTGGTATGGTCGGTTTTGGTGATCTACATGTCAGTTAGATAGATAGATTCATCATCATTGATATGAATTGGTTCTATTCATTATTTTCTCCTCCTCTTATTTAGTAATAGATATACATATATATGAATATTGTTTTTGTTTATTTGTGATTATATTAATATACACAAATAGTTTTATTACTATTGATTTAATCAAGTTTTGCCTTTAATTGATCTAGTGTTTCTATTAGTGTTTTACGCTTCATTGTACGAGCTGCCAGTAAGCATCCGGCTAGTATAGATCGTTTCTGATCTCGTGTATATCCTTTTGTCTTAATAAGACGACCTAGTTCATCGATAATCTCATTCTCATTATATTCTATAGGGATATATTCATTAGTATACCAGTATTTGATAAATGAATCCATTAATCACTTACGTTTACGTCCTTGCTTGATATGCTTGACTAGTCGAGTTTTCACATCATTGTACGCCTCTAATGGTGGAGTGGCTACTGCTGGTTTGATCGGTTTAACTGGTTTAGTCACCGTACTTGTTGTGGCTGTTGAGGCTACTACATCAGTTGACACTTTACTTGCACCGTTATTCGACGGGGTTATCTCTTTCTTTGTTGACTCGGGCAATGCAGTTGCCTTCATTGTTGTTGTAGTCGATGTACCAGCTGTATTCGCGACTGTACGCGAACTTTTATCTGTATTCATCTCTAAACGTGCCATTTTAGATGCAGATACACCTGACTCCGTGCTATCCACTTCATGCTCATTGACACGTTTACTCGGGATAATCGATTCATTCGTTGTGGTATCGTTGTTAGCTTTTGTCAATGGTACTGATGATGTAGTTGTAGTCATGTCACGTTTATCAGATGTGATATCTGATATTGCAGTATCTTCCAATGCTACCTGTACATCTATCTCCATATCCATATCCATATCTGTTGTTGTTGTTGATGCCATTATTACTGATGGAAATACAGGTGATGCAATGGGTGTAAGATGATCACCATAGGTAATACATGGTGATAGATTAGTGCCTAATCATATAATCATGTATACATGTATGATTAGTAAAGTGAACAGAAAGTATTACCATGCTTGTATTACCCCATTCTGGCCATTTTATTCGAACGGTAGAGAATCCTGGCACTTCTTTCAGCAATGATACTTGTAATTCTGCTAATCGAGTATCCATCTCATTAATGGCTACATCAAATGGATTAATCTACATTGTAGTAATTGTTAGTATCAGCTATGATGCAATCATCGTAGAACGTACTTGTACTCGTTTCTTAGCATTCACTATGGTTTTCGTCTATATACATAGTATGAGTTATTCGCTATATCTATCTATACTTATTATGCACTTACCGTATCTATAATATGAGATATCTGCTGGAATACTCGTGGTGAAAGTTCGTCTATACTGACTGGTACACGATTGATTAGGATATCATGTTGTCTAAATAGCTGGATAGCATACTGATACGATAATTGTCTTAGTCAATATGTTAATAATATACGATAATGCCACTTACTTTTCGGTAATAACAAGGTATATTTGCAATGTAGTTGATAGCAGCATCGATGCGTGTATCTGATTTGTCTTCTAATCATCTATCATTATATGATGAATATAACCGTGTAACTCTTTCTATTACCTAGTATTGCTGATAATTGCGGATAATTGTAAGGTAATATAACTAATTGTATGTCTGTCGCTGTGTCATCAACTGTACTCCATTGCAATACACCGAATGGATCACCGAGACCTGAAGATGACGCACTATCTGTTGCATATATCTAGTCATTATTGTTATTAGTAACATAACTGTTGATTATTACACTCGCACTTACCTTCCAATGACCATCGCGTGGATAGTTCTGCATATAAACTAGTAATGGTTTCGAGTAGACATTATAACACTCCTGTGGCAATACTTTGGATGTCCAATAGCCCGATTGCCATATCATTCTAAGCATAGGATGGGCCATTCGAACAGGCTATTATCATTCACAACGTATGATTAATCTATCCTATCAATGGTGTAATCAATCAACTAATCCAACTTACTAGCTGTGTCATATCCGATGTAGGCCAGTAGTTCTCGGGGATTGGCAAGCAAGGCGTCGTGCATGAACCTGGTTGTAGCGATATAAATGCACTTAGAACAGCATGTGTCGTACCATGTGTGGGATGTTCTAATAAAATACACACATATATATATGGATACTGTTAGCATCAGCTATTCGATAATAAGTAGTAAGTACTAATACACTTACGGCCAACATCTTCAAAATGGATCATAACACCATCATCTGATCGATACATTTGCTCATTCTCGCTTCTATTTTGTGGTAGTATAACTCGTTTCATAAACTCATTCACGGAATCACTCGATGTGGCCAGCTAACTTCACCTATAACACACAAATAAAAGTATTAATATGAGGTGCACTGTGCAGTAGATACAATCAGCACTGACCTCCAGTTAGATTTGCCATCATACTCAGTTGTTCCACTGCCGGTGTCACGCCATTAGGTAGCATTAGCATTAGGTGGATACGTTCATCCCAACGAAATGGTTCTCGATACAGTTCAACACCAGGATAAGATGAACCCGGTATTTCCAGCTAATATCAATGGTGAGATGATCATCTACACAATATGGGTTGTGCTAGCTTACCGTTTGATCTCCTTGTAATACGCGTCCCCATAACTACACCAAATGATCTTTACAGGTTCATTCATGCCAGGTATTCGACCCTAGATAGAAAGAAAAGAGAGTAGGTTACGCTTATTAGAGGAGAGCTATTCAATGGCGTCTTTTTCATTGATGGCAATACTTACTCGACCAAATGTATCAACATTACGCATAGTTCGATCGACACTAAGCGTGTTGAATAGTGTACGTAATGCATCGCCTGGATTCCATGAATCATTATTATTACTAGAAAGTTGCTGAAGAGCGTAGAGCATTTGATTCGATGTTGTAGACAAGTCACACTGATAATCCCTAAGCGAAAAGTCATGATTTCTATTAGTAACAATATGGCAAGTATTAGAGACACGCTCGAACGTACCTTGACGGATGTAGCTTCTTTGCCATACGTTACTAATAGATAGCGTACTGACGTCGATGTAGTTTCAAGTTGCTATTCAATAGATTCTAGCTTGGTTAACGAGTACAATTACAATATACATATATATATAGTACTATTCCCTTACCTGTACCATATCTATAGCCGCCTTCTTTACGGCAGTTAATAGATTAGCGCCATCACTAAAGCATTGGTCCATATATGGACTTGTATCTACTAGAAATGCAATGATCATAGTTGCTAACGGATAAGGATAAGCTATCGATATGAATATGTATAGATTATTGATGGATAATAGTATTTTGATGGTGTGCTTAAAAGAAATTACAAACAATGGATATGACACGTCGATTTGTAATTAAACCATCTCTTTGTCAATTGCGTTCGTTTCCATTTCATTTCATATACATATATCCCACACGGTTATGGCGGATTTCGACACGTTGCTTAATGCTGAATTAGCAGCCTGTAAGGCTAATCTAGCGGTAAGTATGCCGGCAACACGTTAGTATACACTCTCATATATATGCATATATGCATATATGTATATGTTTATCAATAGGGAAATGGTATAGGCACGCCTGCCTATTGTTTCGACGGGTAAGTAGGTCGGACGTTACTCGAGGAGATAATACACGACGCGTACATGGATGCTTGTATGCGACCGACTAACCCGCTTATTCTAGATTATTCACTCGTGACGACCAGTATATGCATAATCCCGCGGAAACATGGGCTCTCGACAGTTTAGGTGTATTTGAAAGGAATGTCGACGAGGGACACGTAGAGCGTATTGTCGCTGCATTGAAAACCGCCTATTTAGCAGGCAACTACGTAAGTATATCGTGAAATAACAATGTCGTATAATTGATATCATCTACTGACTATTCCATCTATGCTGGAACGCGCATATAGTCATCGGCAATTCAAACCATCGGATCGGTGCTGAGAGGCACATTAACATCTAGTCAATTCACCGTGCTACTTACTGCGTTGACTCTATTTGTAACATCGGATGTTATGAGTTCAACGGAGACGTCATCTCAAGTTGCCATCTCATTACTAGGTGTACTCTTACCGATCATTGATAGTCATCAGCCGAATCGATGGAAATACATACTCATCTAGTGGAGAAGCTCGTTCAGCATTTACCGCCGACATTACCTGTACGCAATCAGCTTATTAGTCAAATGCTCAAGGTGCTAGTCCAACAGATTAATCGATTACCGATCAACTTGCAAACAAGTCAGCTGGTTCTAGCGCAGAAAACTATGGATTTACTGCAGCACTTATTAGTGATGAATAAGGATAATCGGACAACACCGATAGCATTGGTGGATGCTATTCATGAGGTAGATGATACAAAGAATGCATTACAATGCTTGCTAATACTATGCTCTACCGTTATTTATTTAGATTTCCATAGGAGACGAGGAACATTGGGCGCTGGATGGTATACTGGAAGAGTTAAGGAAACGACGACTTGCTTTGGCCGAATTACTACTTCCTCCCGGTAAGTGATTTTACTACACGAGACTATATCCCGATGACTATAGCCTAATCATTGTTATCAATAGCCGATCCATCATGTGCATCATATGCATGGAATTTGGCTGGTCGTAAACCACCTGTGATGCAACAAGTATACAAGCAACTAAAGGTAAATACATGATTGTCAATAGCCTAGCTTATTGATATTGCTATTGCTGCTAACCTTTGAGCAGATAAATTGGCTTCCATCGCAGCATGGCAATCCATTATTATATCGACTACCAATGTGCGAACTGTTATCATTGACCAAAGCGGGAAGAATCAGCACTACGACAGAATTAGTGGATGCCTTCTTTCAGGATCTAGAGGAAAGAGTAATGGCATGTAGTGAGCAGATTAGTCAAACATCAAGTGAAAGTACGTAGTTGATATCGATATTAATAGAATGATATAGATTATTAACAACAACGTCATCATCATAAATGTAGAGTTCACTGCTAAAGAAGCGGACAATGCCGATATATTTATACCGAATGACTTTTCATCATTTATGCAAGTCATTCAGCTGGCCGATGAATTGTATACATTGGTAGATTCAGAGTAAGTAGTCTCAATGGATTTGAAACATATCGATGTACATATTAACATTTACTTTACTTTCTCTATAATCAATGTAGAATTGTTACATTTGAAGTTGTAACGGATAAATTCCTAAACATTGCAAGAAGGATGCGACAACAAAAGAAGGGAAATGTCAACTATCTGCTATGGCTATTATTACAATTATTCCGTAGGTCACTTATTGTATAATGACGAATGGTGTATGTAACCATTTGCAAATGCGAATTAGATATCGAAAAGGTAGGAGAAGCGGTAATAGCGGCTGATTTAGCCTCGGATGAACGACTATTAGCCAAGATTACGGAATTATGCGACGAGAAGAGTATGATGGCGCAGTCATTTCTATGGTCGATCTGGCAATGCCTTGCTCGGTAAATGATAGTGATCACAACTGCTAATGGATGTTATACCTAATTACGATGCATTATTCCACGAATATTAGATTTGTCATCAGCAGAAACGATTAAAGGACAAGAATCTAATCAAGTTTCGTCATCCGAAATAGCATCGGCTATGTTATTGGCACAAGCATGTTCCTGCTCCAGGTGGGTATTCGTACGCTTGATGAACTATACTAACTCATCATTATCATTACTTCTTGATAGACCCATTTTGCCAATGCCTATAAAGGTAAATACGCGTAAATATTACGTATGACAATGATAGTGGATACTTACGATGATGATAGCGAATATCGTTCAACGAACCTTACTTCAAAATCTGACCATCGATGAAATTATGCGGATATCTATTGTTAGTCAACTACGACAACATTTGGTAGCGGATACA
Organism: Syncephalis plumigaleata; assembly: GCA_025201365.1. NCBI lineage: Eukaryota > Fungi > Zoopagomycota > Zoopagomycetes > Zoopagales > Piptocephalidaceae > Syncephalis > Syncephalis plumigaleata. The sequence goes on from JAIXMF010000010.1 coordinate 20,609, forward strand.
CTTTACGTCTATTTAGTACCGTGCGATAATTTAGAAATAGAAAAGATGCCATTCTCGAATGCTACCTTCTTGAAGGGCGGTATTCTTAGCACATCCCTATTAAGCCTAGTAAGCATTGATTGCCGACACCGGTGAGTTGATACGATCTAAACAACAAATCGCCAGTTTATTCATCGATGGCTAATACGATTATTTTTGCGTAAAGCCTGCTACAACTTATCTACAAAATGATGCTTGACCATGAGTTTGGTCCGCGATTCCCTAATGCAGTTGAGGCCAATTCGGTATCACCCTATGTACTTGAGGTAGTCGCTAGTATTATCTATTTCTCGCCATCATCGTAAGTCATACCATCGTAGTCCAGGTCTAGTATGAATACATGATACTCATTGCTGTTAATGATGGCCTACTAGCGCGGAACTCATGATCTCTGAGGTGTTCGAACGTTTACGACGTGTACTGGCCAAGCTGACTAAGAAGGAGGACAATACGGATAATGGTAATTCGACATTCTCGGAAACTACTTGGCGATGGATTTGTACAATGGCCGAATTGCTTAATGGACGTCTCTTGGGATTTTTAAGATATCCTTTGATTGGTTTAGTTAATCATGCCAGCATCTAGTGATAACATGCCTTAACTCAGTATTAGTGTACGAGATCGTCGTTGACCATTAATCTACTTGTCACTATTATTGCTGCATTACCGAATATTCAGAATCGACGTGTATATGCCATGCTGGAGAATCTATGTGCTAACCTTCTGGTACACTATTAGTAATGTCAACATTATACGCTTATACTAATTACATTACATCGTTGTTTCATAGTCGAATGGTCGAACACTACGCGACTGTGTGGACATACTTGACCAGGTATCATTTACGGGTTTTCCTATGCTAGCACGGGTTATCATGCGAGTGGTTGGATTTATTTGGAATTCAAAGTAAGTCGACTGTGATGCATATCGATTAATGTAACAATAGCAATGGTCTAATGTGAATGTCATTCAAGTAAACCATTCATTAGCGAGGCTAATCTCGAGCAACTTTTGGTACGAATATCGGCCGAGGCATCAATCTGGCCACCGGAAACCGCCCAATACTTTCCGGAACCGATTAAGAGTTTTGTACAGCAAACGGCATCTCTCGTTCCACCTCCTATTCCATTGAATGTGAGTTGCCATGTGCTGTCTACATAATCATGTTGCTAACATCATGATTACGACATAATAGATGGAACCGGAAGCATTGCTTGCCTTATCCATAAGCGATTTCACTAATGCAGCTCATCAGAATGACATTTACGTTTATCTATGGTGGAAGTGTATCAAGCAGGCAAATCAAGTCAATCAGCTGCTTACAGGTAAATGAACGATAAAGCAGCCTAGCTTGTTATATTGAGAGTGACTTACGTTAACGTGCATTATTTAGAAATACGCCCTATACTGAAAACGATATCACCCTTCCAGTTAATGCATGCTATAGTGCGTCTGGCAGAGCATGTAAACTTGGCAGTGGGCACATTGGTTACAATTGAAACGGTACGTGCTAATTAAGAATACGAGGTTGTCCTTGATTGTCACTTACAACATCACGCTTAGGCATGTGTGGCATTGAATCAACTCACCTGGCAATCGCAAGTGATTAATCCCGCCAAGTTTACGATGGCCTTAGCACGATGCACCTACTACCTAGACAATACGTTGGATTGTTAGAGGTCTATTTCTTACGCAATGAAGAATTGTTGAAACGAGCACGCGATGGACGGAACTATTCCCGTGTCATCGTTATTGGCAAGAGAAGGACTATCATAGCCAGTTGATGACGTATCTAAAAGAGTATCCCGAGTTTAGTTGCTTCGAGCAATGTGGCGAGCCATTAGAAGTTAACCAGGAAGCACTGCCCAGTTATTTCTACAGTAATATCATGAATATAGCCAACATGCTTTACAGTATACTAGGTCTATTCCTCGAGGGGAAACGAATTGAATCGGCAATCCTAATGCTAGATAATCTTGGCAGTCTATGGAAGTATACATCTGCACCGCTAGACTCCATGAATTCATTCCTGCTTTACTATCAATCGGCATTACTACAAGATTATCCTCGATTGACTATTAGAGTATTATCGCTGTTACGTGAGTATATCGTATCACTAGTTGATCAAGTAACTAACTTATTGCATAATCCTTATAACCATAGCTTTAACCGATATCCATTCTCTCCGCATTCGTCGACTATATCAAACGTGGCCTAATGTCACTAGCATTGATCTCTCTATAGAACAGATAGTAGATCGTTTGATTCGCGGTAAGTGTACGAGTAGACATGATTTCATACGATTTATATTTAATCGTGTCACATCACAGCCAATGATTATCGTAAACCGGAATGGCGTATGAAACAGCAGTATCGCGAGTATGTCGATCCCCATATCGAAATGCTGCATATTATTGTTATGGAAACGAATACCATGTTATGGCCAGCTGACACTGTCGTACAAGCCACGCTTGACTACTTGTACAAAGCATCTACTACGACACCATTATCGACCAGTCAGATAGGTGCCATTGCTCAATGGTATGACGCATTACCTCGCGAGACATTCCTATTCCCGCTTGTGATGGCTATTGTATCAGCGATACTAGCGGTGGATGCTCAACCGGAGGACAATAAACGACACAGGTAAGATTGACAGAGCAAGATGACTAATAATGTTAGTAATGATAATAAAACTAGACGCGATACTTTGAATTGATATCTATGACATCGGATGCCACCATTGACAATACTACCACGAAATCAACTACACAACTTGTCACGCCTTTAATGGCGTTACTTGCTTCGCTTTACGAGTTGAAACAATTTGTAGGTGATGCTATCCTTGCACCACTCGTGGAAGCTATTAGTATGCGACCACCTGATCTTGTAATGAATGGTCGTGTATTACGAGTACCGCAATTATTGGCACTAGGACTAGACACGATAGGTGAACAACCAGCTATTGCATCAACAGTAAGTGAATAGATGTGCTAATAATAGACAATATAATGTAATAACCACTATTGATAAGGGTCTTTTCCATTTACTCGGTTTATTATTGGAGTCAACTAATACGCTAGAGCAGCAGCAACAACAACAATCGTATAATGAGGATATTATTCAATTACTAGATTTTACGTATCCTTTATCATTTATTACTATACTATTACTAGCTAAATACCTTAACCCATCATTGTAACAGTCATCTTTACATACGTGGCGTACCATTATCCATTGATGTTCTAATGCAGGCGCAATCTGAACTAAATGCAATTCCTGATACATCACTAGTTCGCGACACTACCTTGGCTGTACTAGGCATGACGATTCATCATCAAACAGCTATTGCAACCGTATAGATTCATGTTATACTAACTATTATTATGGAGCTATATTACTATTCATTACTTCATAGAGGCAGATAATAAACTACATCTTTATCCTTTTGGAGTTTATTGGAATTATATTACTATTACTATGAATATAATCTACCAGGAGAGGGGATAATAGCCAAAGAAACACCAGCTAGTATGTCAATAAAGAAAGGGAATTTACAATTTCACTTCCTTAAGACCATCCTTGAAGAAGGTAAAGTATGGAGTGATACCATCCTCGCGGTAGTTGAGCAAGGCGATCATACCATCGACGTCCATTGATTCACCAGTGTAGAACTCGTAGTTCTTGAAGTCACCCAACATCTTCTTAACGAAACCAGCGGCTTGCTTCTCGAAGGTCTCGACACGGTCTGGGTTGGTCTCTTGCAACTTAGTCTTGATGGCCTTCATGTAACCCTTGATGTAGCCATGTAGCTCTTCTTATCGAAGCTAGTGCTTTGAAGACGGAACGAGTGGGCAACGTTGTTTACCATTTCGGCACCTGAAGACTCCAACTCTTCATCGCCACCTTCAGCCGATGGATTGGCACCAATATCTATATCAACATCACCAGAGACTGAGACCATCTAATAGGTGATATAGATATACGTTAAATACGTTATAATAGTTGTTATACGCGTTTACATACCTTGCAGTCAACTTCGTATACAATGTCATCGATCAACTTCATGGGAAGGCATCGCTGAACATCTCATCGCCTATTTCATACACATACATGTAATAGAAACAGTCAATGTGGTTAGTTATCATTTAATATACAATATATACACGGATATATCTGTATGGATTCACTCATCTATCCATCCATCTATCCATCTACTTACCGCTAATGATATCAGTGTAGAGCAACATGGTGAATGATGGCTAATGTAGAATAACGGCTACTGAACTAGTTGTATTCAACAAGATAAGAGAGAAAAGAAAGGCGTAATACCCGCTTGGTCTCATAGACTATCAGTCGTCCCCTCACCCACTCACTCACTCACTCACAATCGTCATGAATATTACATTGTGTGTGTGTCCTATATAGAAATAAGGGACCCTAGTCTAAACCCTTATTTCCTATACAAGTTCATCATTCTCTGATAACTAAATGATATATACAAGATAAGAGGCAACACTAGTTGGTTATTCATTTACTTTACTCCTATTTTCACTGACCCGTTCCTATTCATACGCTTACTACTACTACCACTGTTTCTATCAAGTTGCTTGCATAGTGACTAGTCAATATATATATATGATTTGCACGCTTTTGTATTATTAAGCATATCTTTATCTACCTATATCCATTGCATTTCACTTTATCGCGTGTGATTATCCTATTGTATACCATGGCTGAAGTCAACCCATTCGACGCTAGTTTCCGTCGTAGTAATGAGGCAGCCGCAGTAGTAGCAGCTATTACTGCAACTATGGGCAATACAAGTGGTGTCATTGCCGAGCAGGTAAGCAATATCTAATAGGTTGTAGCGTATATGTGTGTGCGTGTGTTGATAAGAGAAGAATGCAATATATATATATATATCTATACTTAACTACCATGTATATGTTATTCAGACAATGGCCCATTGGCAACCATCTGCTACGGCTACCACTACCGCTACTGCCCTTATCAATACAACGGTGGATCAAGCGCAAACGGCAGTATCACCTAAGCGTAAACGATCTGTTTCACCAATGCAAAATGATGGTGACTATTCGTCTTATAAACACATGAATACCTCGTATGATGGTGAGCAACATGACGACGATGATGATGACGATGATGAAGATGACGAGAATAAACGACAAAAGTTCCTAGAACGTAATCGTGTAGCAGGTAAGAGGGACTACTACTACTACTACTAGTAGTCATCAATATGATATGTATATTGATGTGTATGTATTCTTTGTAGCTTTTAAATGTCGTCAGAAACGAAAGGCATGGATGCAAGAACTTGAGACAAAGTCAGATGAAGTTACCAAACGTAACAAGGCACTTCATCTTCTTGTGAATCAATTAAAGGAAGAAGCCATTCAATTGAAGAATCAAATGGTAAGTATAATGACTAGTGTATTCTAGATATATTTATTAACAAGGATCATCCGATATAGTTGGCTCATCGAGATTGTGACTGCAATGGTAAGTGTGATGCTATAAAGCGATATAGATGATGAACTAGCTTACTAACTAACAACTCATGTTTGTATACTAGTTATTCAACGCTACGTTAGAACGAGTGGTCTATTCAACACTAGCGCTAATGCTGGTAGCACTAGTCTCTATTAGATAGTATAATAGCGAGGATAGTTAGGCACACCTGTACAATTACAATGTGTAGCCAGCTATATACTATGCTTCATTTCTACATAAACAATATTGATTGATTGCTTGATGATCATATGCGATTTCTTTCTATAGTTCTTGTGTTTTCTTTTCCAATTACATATAAATAAATATCTAGTTATTCTACAATACTTGTTGCTCTATGTTATCTTCATCAATGTACTACTTGTGTAATCAATGTTATGTATATAAAATGAATTATAATTGCCGTTTATTAAGGAACTAAACGGAAGCATTGACAAGTTTAGCTAGTTTGCAATGCATACTCTCTTGATTGATGTGTGTGTCGTCGTATCAAATGGAACACGCGCGTGCATCTACATCAATCGATTAATCGTGACTAGCATGATTTATCGGAACTATACACGAAAGAGTAATGCGATTATTGAATATAGAATAGATATCATAGTTAGAAACTGAATCCTTTGTTCCATTCTATTGAATACAAATAATGTATATCTTATTATCTTACCTTGATGAAACCAATATCACTGGCGCGTTCACGGAAGCATTGACGGCAAATGTCCAAACCGTACTTGCGAATAAGACCTTGACGGTGAGTGCACACACGGCTATTATCACGAAGCATCATCAATTACATGAGCAAACATACATATTAGAATCAATCAAGAAATAGGAGACTCGACTATGATCCTCATATTGTCTCTACTGAATCTTCTATCTAATCCATAGATCACTTACCATTGACGAGAACCCTTGCCGTAACGGCGGGGACGAGAGAACCAAACTTGATCGTGGGCCATAGTTAATTGCGCTTACACACACAGATAAATGATGCCGCTATAGAAACGCGTAGGTTTTACGGTTGGGCAATGGAAAGAGAAGGGACTAGAAGTCGGGGTCGTTTAAGCAAAGCATGAAAAAAGAGAGCGCAAAATCTTCTCGCTTTTCCTCTTTCCTCACCAATCAAATTGAGCATACTTCATTAATTGGCAGGCTTGCTATTTCTACAGTTTTTATTGTAGAACACTGATAAAACTGTTAGATTGTCGTCCATTGAATAACCATTCTATTCTATTAGCATGTTCACCATTAATGTCAGGGATAGAGTCACTTATTTATTGATATTACTACTATTACTATTAGAGAAAAGAGATATGGCATAAAAGGTGAGATGTTATGCTTCCTCCTCTTCCTCCTCTTCCTCTTCTTCCTCTTCTCCTTCGTCAATTTCATCTAATGAATCGCCGAATATACCTTCAAATTCATCAACATCGGAAAATATACCTGATGTATCTTGTGTATACTGAACATGATCCATTGACATACTAGCATTTGTCATATTGATATCAGTAGTATCAGTAGTAGTATTGCCTTCATTTGCTAAAGCTTGACTAAGGTTACGCATAAGCATATCCATCTAATAGCGTGTATATATGTATGCATGTATCAATAAGAAAGATAACGAATATTAGCAAGGATACTTACCTTTGCATCCATTTCATGTGTTGAAGCATTGGTGTCTACTGTAGAGCGTGTATCTTCTTGCATCCTCATAGCATCATCATTATCATTCTCAATAGTGGCAGTATTAGCAGTAGTTTCAGTGGGTATATACTCTTGTTCAAGTGAATATAATGTACTAGCAATGATCGATTCCTCCTCTTTCTTATTGACATCGATGTTGTTGGCAATGGCGTGTCGTTTAAGTCGACAAAGCTTACGAGTACCTGCAAGTATTTCAGGTCGATACCAACCATCTCGTTCCTATAAATGCTTAATGTTAGCAATGTAGATCAGGTATATCTGTTCATTAAGCATACATTACAAATGGAAAGAATGCCCTTCTCTGCATCGAGTAATCGACGAATACTCGAATCAGTTATATCGCAGAACTGCCAATGAGCAACATTTAGATTGAAGTTATCACTATTGAGTGTATCGGGTGTTCTAATACAATAGTTAATGTATACTATTCATAATGTCATACTGACTATTTACCTTTCTTCTGAGGGTATGTTATTATCTTTACTTGATGTAATACCTGGTAATCGCCAAGTATTGCCAATAGATGATCTACTATGGATATAGATGATGATGATGATGATTCTGGTGAGAATAATCGTGGACGTAAATCAAGTAATTGATAACTATAGAATGATCATTGTTGATTAACAGCTATTGTCTAGTACTATTGCAACTAATACTTACTGACGAGCCTCTTGTTGTGTTCTTGGATCATAGCCAAGTCGAATGTAACAGCCACGCCATGGTCCTTTAGGCATAACATAGCAATGATAGCGTAGCATACTATAACAATGATAGTGATCATTTGTATTAGTGTTGCCAGATAATCTATCAACTACAAGCACAACACTTACATACGCATATCATCCTTGGATGCCTCGGTATCATATGGCAAATGGCACGCGATGTCCAAATGGGCGATCTTCGTATACTAATGCATTGCATAATCATCATTCTTAGTATTGATATACTGCTCATTACGCTAATCGATAGGAAGCATACCTTTTTTATCTTATCCATGAGTGATGGTGAATTCCTCCTATTAGTTTGGCAATCTCCTCTCTAGGCTGATCTGGAACGGGTATGGTTATTGGTCAAGTATAACTGATAAATACATGTTCATTTTATATCAATGACTAGTCAATTAAACAAGGATATCTGATGCAGTAAATGGAATAACGTGCGTTTCAGCATATGCAGTTTGCCAACGTGCTTTAGGTCGTGCCTTACTCGCCACCTAGTCAATTCATACGAGTTAGTAGTAGTAGTAGTAATTGATTGATTACACCGCTAACTTACCATCATACCTGGACGTACTCCTTCTTTATCATTATTATCATCATTGCCACCGGCATTATTGCCAGTATCGATCAATTGACGAAATCTAACATTATCATCGTATAAGTGTGCTTGTTCTTGTTCTCACTACTAGATCGACATACGCGTAATTAACCGGGGTCTTTCCATTATATATTACATTGATTAGTCAATATACGATATAATTCTATGATAGTATACTTACTTCAATACGAGAAAAGAATGGTGGTGGTATACTAGCTTTTGTCGAATCAAGCTGAGAAGTGTAATCAAATTTGAATTCACGTATGGCTGCCACTAAAATCATAGCGTATGTTATTACGCTTACTATGATTAACGAGTAGCTGGTATCTCCTCTCCACTTACCATCACCTGATTCAAGAGATTGACACAGTTTAACCATTGGATGTTGTGGATCAACATTATACTGAAAATCAGATAAAGCTAGAAACATCATTAATGTAAGGAAATCAACAACATATACATCTTCCTGTAATAAATACTCACTTCGAAATCGACATGTTTGCTTAATACGACCAACGACGGTTGCATCAAATGATTCCGCTTGATTACTCGTTGTATTACTTGTTGTTTCGCTATGTTGCTTCTGACGACGTACTCGTAATAGTAACTTTGGTGTTGATACATAATCCCTTGAATAGGAATGGAGAACATGCCTTGTGGTCGCATATTTAACGATTGACGCGTCGTTTGTTCTGTGGCTACATTACGTATATTCTACGTGATATTCTTATTATTCATATTCACCATACTAACTATCTGTATCATTATCCACTTACCTGAGTAATAGTATCGATACCACCTAATGTTTCTAGTACTTTATCCATATTACGTACATAACCTGGATATTCTATTGAGAAGAGTTCAGTTGACGGTATTTGTCCAGACACAAGTGAATCTATTGGTGTTGACGTTGCCATTGCTGTCGTGGACACGTCCACTTCTTTATTAGTATTGCTATGTTCTTCAGTCGACATGAGTAATATGTCGTATTTTGTTAGTAAAGATAGTGATAGTGTAATGAGAACAAAAGTGTTGCTGTTTTTGTTTGTCTTTTTCTCTATTCTATAGATTGACTATGATTGCGTAGGAATTCACTTTCTTATTATAACTATACGCAATAACGAGAGTACAGTGATAAGCTGCTATTCAATTCAAGTAAATATGCAATCGTTTCGACAAGTGAACGAGGATATACGCAAGATTCATCGATCTATGTTAGTATTAAAGAAAGAGTTGAGGCATAACAATGGCAATAGTAGAATATTAAACGCTTCTTGCTGCTTCATTTAGTTATCATCGTTTACATTCGATTAATTATGATATAAAATTTATAACAGAATTGGTAGAACTATTTCCAACACTGCCAGTGATTGGTATGTATACAAGTGTAGTATGCTACTATCTATCATATTACTTATATATACTTATCTACATAAAAGCAAATGAGCGGTGTGGTTCATGGTACGTACCACCTCATAAGGTATGTAATACGCGTTTAATACTAGCATTGCTTAGTATCACTGACAAGACTAGTATTCATGGTAGAAAGCAGCGAGTGCCTACTTTAAATCGACCGATGGACATCATGGCGAGTGGTGTTTCTCGTTAAGACGTGCCAATCTACACATTCTACCGATGATCGCTCAACATCAAGGGTAAGTATGGTTATCATTATTCGTTGTCATTATTAACGTGTCATCTAGTTGCTTGATTGTAGATTCAACACGAGGCGGTAAACGTATACCTGATGCATTATCTAAAACGATTCCTATTTGGTGTGCCACTATTAATCAAGTGATATTTGCACCACAACTCCAACAAGATACATCGCATAATACTCCCAATAATACAAGTGTAGATGAGGTAAATACGACACTTCATTAATAACAATAGCAATACTGAACATTGTATTCAATAATGTACAGATATCGAATGATACACTACGGGAACATTGCATTTTTTACTCTACCATCATGATAACACGTTCAGAACATGATCAAATTAATCAACGTATACCAGGATTTGTTAATCGTCTTAGTGTAAGCTAATGTAATAAATAGGAAAACGATTGCATACTAATGCTACTATTTCTATTAGGCAGCAGGCATTGATCTATTACAATTACGCGAGATAATACGTAAACCATTAAGACCCATTTGGTTAACACCGCAATCTCGCTTATGGTTAAATGATCCACCCACCTATGATGATGCACCATTCTATCCGATTATATGTGTTACAGCATCAGAAGCAGTAGTCAACGGTACGATTATTGCCACTACCAATGTTACCAATCATGTTTATATACAAGGAGCAGCCGATGATGCTGAATTATGGTCTATGGTAATCAATACTACAATTCTATGCTGAAATAATAACTATATCTATAGATATTTATATTGTATATGACAGGGATTAGATGCATCGCTTTTCTGGCAACATAAAGATACGTTGTTAAATGCCCCTACACCACAAGCATGTCAAGATCATTTGATATCCATAATGAACAAGTATAAACAACAACGAAAGGCGAACATAACAGTAACAGTAGTAACAGCGATGATAATGAATCATCTACATCCAATCAGCCATTATTTCATTTTATTGGTAAAACTCTATTGGCCATTGGTAGTCGTCGTAGTAGTAAGTGTCATCCTATTAGTAGCAATATTATTATACTAATAAAATGATAATAATGACTAGGTAGACCACCTGAATGTTGGCAACACTTTGATGCTATTATTAATTGTTGTGAACTTGAATACGAAGCTAATCGATCCAATCCCAATTACGTATTTCTTAATATTTTGAGGGTAAAAAAGGACAATCACAATTGTTGGCCGCATTACCTAAAGCACTAGACTTTGTTGAATCACAAATTAGACGTGGTAATAATCGACGTATACTAGTGCATTGTGCTAAGGGTAAGTGTAGAGTGTATTCATTATTCATTGACTTGATGAAATAACACATATCTATCTACTTGTTCTAGGTCAAGATCGTTCAGTAGGTGTTGCCCTAGCTATTCTTGTTAAATATATCAATGAAGATGGTCTATTATCAGTGGATAATCCAGTATCTACTCAACAATCAGGTAACTAGCTAATACTACAATGTCTATCACTATTATTGATCATTTCTTTTAGTGAATAAGACAATGGTGCAACATCAATTGTTAAATATTGCACAATATCGACCACAAGTAAGTGTGTGTGTGTGTTTATTATCACTCTCCTATTCAATCTATTAATCAACGAATACGCTAATACATTCATGAATATTAGATATCTCCATCGCGTGCCACGATCAATAAAGTGCATTCGGTATTGTTGGATCGTCGTCAATCGATTGACATTCATCGTTAATTTATAAAGGAATAAATGTCCACTTGTACTTTTGCTTATCTTCCTTTTCGATCTTATCCTCATCAAGTGGATTAGGCTAGAATGAAATGATTACTTAATTGCGTTCTTATGTATTCATTTACTAGTGAAACTTACTGGAATACTCGACTTGAATTCAATAGATCATCACTCAGTGTTGAATCACCCATTCGAGTGATTAATGCCGTAAAGGTTGATCGTACTTGTCGGGCCAGTTTGATTTGTTCATAGGCAATGAGACTGGTCAGCATGTCCTCCACTTCATCTAATGTATCGAGTATTAGTCATTGTGCTATTCTTCATAAGTACAATAATTACTAGTATAAATACCTTTCATGTTGACAATACGTTCACGTAGTCGTTGCAATGAATCCATCAAGTATTGTTCCTCATAGACTGTGCCCTTTCTACCACGTTCCTTCTTACGTCCTTCGCTTCTTCGATTTACTAGACTTGCCGATCTATTAATCATTATTCGTAATAATATTAGTGATGTTGCCAGTCAACTTTTTTATTACATTCCATACACTTACCGTGTAGAATGCGATGCAGTAGTAAGAGTGAATCGTGAGAATTGACTAGTTACTGCCGTGCTGCTACTTTGTATTTCAACATCGTCCAACAGTACATTATGCTCATCAGCTTCAACTATATCAATATATCCTGTTAGTAATAGAATAATCAGCTATTTGCTTCATCTTACTTGGTCGATTAAGGAACTCCTTTCTTAATTCTAATAAGCGTGGATACTGCTTATCAAGTTGTGCCTCTGCGGTCTCCATATCTTCCAGTAATCGATCCACTCCTATAATATAAATAGGATATTGTTATATCAATAATAGATAAAGAAATGATTATATAAGCATACCCTCTTCCAATCCTGATAAGATACATGTTTCTATTAGATCACTTCGATCTTTGGCACGAGCCTGATCCATACAGTTGCATCATTAGCAATAGTGTCATTGTCATTACTAGTTGATCCAATCTAATGGCGTATGCGCTCACCTTTCTACCGGCCTCCATCCATTGTCCACCGTCTACAAGTAAGGATACGGCCATTTCAGTATCCTAAACAGTAATAACATAATCATATACTCATTGTTACTAATCTAGTAATGACATACACTTGTCAACACATTACCTGCAAGTATTCATCGGCTATAGTAGCAGCATCCGAGAATTTACGATCATTACTTAGATTATCTAGTGGGATCATCGAGTATCATCCATCATTGTTAGATGTTATACTCCTTTCTTTGCTTGTTTATCTATTTATCTATTTACCTATTGTTTACGTGCTAGTACAGCAAGTTGTGCACGAGTATACGACTGTTGATGAGCAATGGTGAACATGGAACGCCATTGATTTGATACAAGATAACATTCGATGGCTTGCTCGAATTCATGTGCCAATTGATAAGCTAGATATACATATATATATATATATATATTATTAGTATCATAGTTATGATCATAGCAATAATATTACCTTGACCGGCACCTTTAATGTCTTTTTGTTCTCGTAGATAATCAGCATGCACCTTATGAATTGACTAGTCATGACCAATCATCATATATAATTACTATACTTGTTATCATATCATTATAATCATTATACTTACACGTAATTTCATCGGATTAGATGCTGCTACTTCACAGGCTGCCACATACAATTGATGCTTTGTTACATAGTTGATCCATTCATCGGCGTATTCATCACCTGAATAACAAGTAGATATTAGGCAATCCAGTTTACTATACCATGAAATAGTCACTCACCAGCTGACCATAGATTGATCATCGCCTTCTCATGTCGACCTAAATGATCATCAATACGGAAATGTCGATACTCTAAGGGTAGTGCTCGTAATTCATTCAAGAATGGAATATGTTCGCGTGGATCCTAAATAATGATAGTGATAATCATCAGTCAATATCATGGCTCATTCACTCATCCAATATTACACCATTACCAAGTGTGAGTTCTGTATAATAAGCAATACAAGCATGAAATCATACATGCCCAATGCTTCATCGTATAATCGTTTAAAGTCTACCATGACACTAATGAACTTGATGGCCTCACCCAATTGTTGATCTGTCATCGCTTTACGCTCTAAATATACAATAATGAATAGACATTTAGAACAATAATAGAATACTACTAATAAATGACTTACTTTGTAATTCACGAATGACCGACAATGCACCAACTACATCCACGGGTGATTTACGAATATAACTGATCAGTATCGTGTGTAATATCTAATACATATGATATCATTAACTATTTGTTTAATACAGACATCATCTAATAGATACTTACTTTTGTTCATCAAGCTTTGTTAAATAGTTAATCATTGTATCACAAATAGTATTGACACTATTAATACTATATAATGTTAGCATTATTACTAATAGTAATCTATACAAATGATTGATTACTTACGTGACTGATTTCTTAATTGCATCAGGTGCCATTGGCATAGGATCCGTTAAATCAGGACTAGTTATAATAGTAATAATAATGGTGAGATATAGATATATATGACTACTATTATGATTTACCTTAGATTAGACATGAATAGATTGAGATAGTCAACCTGTCCTAGTTGTTCAATAAATTCACCAAGATCTTCAATGAATTGTGTGGGATGTCGTGCATGTAACACATTAATGTCTACTCGATGACGACGACAATCGATAAAGGCAGCTCGATAGTTTCGACTAATGCGTATAATTACTAGTTAGACAACTACACTATGAATCATAGTAAATACTTACCTATCTAATTGTTCAGCTACTGATGCTAACACCATAGCTCGTGGATGAATGGTCTCCAAGTTACCGCGAGGCATTTGCAATACTACCGCTACACCATGAGCGTGTGCCAACACTAATCGGCACCACGTTCCACTTTACGCTTATTAACACTGGCCAATTCCTTGGTTGTTTCTAATGATATGCAATCATAGTCGATGTTAGTTACAATCATCACAACAGATAGTCTATGCTTTATATCAATGATGACCTACGTGTTACTACATCCAATAATGGAATGACGTGTAATTCATGTGGAAGGTAGTATAGAGTAGGAAGCGATAATGAACCAGAAATGAAGTACACGATGCATTGATCAATTGATCATTATAGTATAATTTGCCATTAGCACTTAGACCAACTACTTGATCCTATATCATTCATTTCATTAATGACTGCACATATAGAATGATAATAGCTTACTAATGATGATGATGATGAATCAACAGCTAATGCATTTATCCATGGACATGGTTCTGGTAGTTTCATTTGAGTAGTAATACGTATTGGCATTCCTTAGTAGTGATAGCTTCTTCATCTAGTCAATAAGTCAATTAGTTATTATGCATTAACTAGATTAATTACTTACTCCAATCTACTGAATAGATCTGTCCACGTACATCTTGTAATAATGGACGTAATCGGTAATAATCAAATGATAATCGTAGTATTGGTGCATCGAGTGGTTCATACACTAGCATATCATTCATATCAATATGCCATTCCTTCTTATCATCGATATGGTAAACATGGCAAGATGATCCTGTTGCATCACTACATTATAATGAATGACGATGATTAATGTTGACCTGATGATGTACGCATCCAATAAGCATGTCTCCATTGTCCTAATGGTAATCTAATCATTTCATATGATTACTATGCGTGTATTAGTATTATTATTACTATTGCTATACTTACTCGATTGATGTTAATCGTTGTGGTGCTTTTCGTACATCATTCTTCGTAAATGTGTACAATTCAAGATGTCGTTGTTGACTTGAATGATGAAATCGTTATTCGTTACTTCATCTCCTACATAGCTCACACCATCAATAGGACCGTGTTGCGAGGTAATGGTATAGGCAGACATGGGTGGTGGCACATTCATCACCTTGAATGGAGTGAGCAATAGTTGATCTAAAACAATATACTCGTTAAGGCATAGTATATTATGTATAGTAGATATATTCATCATTATTGTTAAAGGATACATCCATGGATGACTGCCACGAGTGATGCATTGTCTGCATAATTACCGGGACTAGCAGCGGTATCCCATACAAATTGACAGCATTGATAAGCATCTAATTCATAATCATTAGTAATTATATATTATATTATAGATTGTAATTACTTGTAGTCAGTAGATGTAACTTCAATGGTTGTTCAGTATCCCATACAATATCCACCATGTCGTTGATGGGCAAGTTCTGTTTCAGATACCATTCGTAATTGCTTGTTGTCCATAGTTGTACCACTGATCATTGTAAATAAATATACTGAGCAAATATAAATTATATATGAAATACCTTGTTGTCCATCCGGTAATACTAGCCATAATGCTAATACAGTGGAATCAGCATTCCATAATATCGATTTCACCTAATGTCATTGAGTAGAATATGTTATGCACTATCATTTACACGATACAAATGAATGATCATTTACCTTGGATTGTGCATCCAACAATGGAACTCGTGTCGCTTTAATCCATTTCGTTCGAATAGTAATACTACTTGACGATGTGGCTGATGCTGTGTCGTCGTGATCCAATTGCCAGATGGTCTATATTATTATAATAATAGCAATCAATTAGATTGACTGATAGTGATTGCTAGTAGATATATGAATATTACCGCCAGTGAACATGGGATGCTAATGCATCTGTAGGTTCGGATGTATTTGTAATAGACCTTCTCGATTAAATACACGAATGAGACGATACCGCGATGTGAATCTAACGAGGAGCATGCGTAGTAATTGCCATCACCACGCCAACTTATACTAATGCTACCAGATTCTTCTGGTGCCATTTTAATAGATGAAGCAGTAGTGGAACTTGGTGTTAATGCCGCTTGTTTACCGAGTGACCCGTGGAATTGCGTTTCTTTCTTGCCCCATCCAACATTCACCGATTTATCTAATCAATAGCATTAGTATTAGCAGTAGTCATAGTATATGATTATAATATAGACCTTCTCCTTCATCACTCGTATGTAATGGCTTCTCGGATAATACTTCAAATTCACTGGTCATTAGTAGTATATCATCGGCACCTATACCATGAATGAGTCATACTATTAGTATGATGTATAGTCATCTTCATTATTCGTAATAATTACCCGTGACAATCACTAATAATTCCTCATCCGGCTCCATGACATACACTTGATACCACTGGCGAAATGACCAACACATTCAGCCTATGTATGCAATAGGCAATTAGTTATACTGCTGCTATTCTTTTATATATGCATGATAGTAAATAGTTACCGTGATATCAGTCATCGTGTCATGACATGCGGTAGGTAGCGTGTATAGTTCACCCGTCGATATAGCTAGGCATAGCGTGTCATATTCAGCCAAGTAGCGACAATGAACGATACGACTAGGCTGTTCACTATCTTCATACTCGATAGGGAATTCAACTAGCAGTCTATTATCAAGTGTATGACTATCGTTCTCCTGCTAGATAATATAGAATGACTAGTTAGTTAGTATGGTATCGAGTATAGCTAATTGGAAATATTACCTTGGTGATTCTATGCATCGCACAGTAACCATACCAAATTCACACTGTGCCATGTAAACACGTCTATTGACAGCGTCTAAGCATAGACGTGCATCGTTAGACTGTTATCGTTTCTTCATTAAGCTGGCTGGACGAGAATAAACAGGATATTCCCGTTAACAGAGTAAGATTCTTCATAGTGACGAACTAGACAACAGCGAAAGAGGAGGAGGAAAGAAGAAAAAAATAATACAAATCATCATTCAATCATTGATCATGATGAAAATAGCATTGCTGATTGGGAAAGCCCTGTATGTTAGAATATTCACTTGATGACGTATCTACGCTTCCTCTCTTCTTCTCCTTCTTTCTTGCTTCATTATATGAACAATAGTTCTAGTTAACACGCTACTGAATATCCTACTTATATCTACTATATATTGAAAGCAACCATGTATATGCCACTACGTATGGGTATGCGTAAATATGGCGCAACTCAGCTATCAATGTCGCGTCATTATAGTGGTGCATTCGGTCCCTAGCCTCTATCATCTTGCTACTACTACTAACTGGCTCATAGTCGTGGCTATGCTTCAAATAGTGACAACACTGTACCTTATACAAAGGACAAGTATTCCTTCATTAAACAAAGAACCAATCTAAACAAGTAGGTATCCTATGCATAACTTGTCAGCCCATATATTTATTTATCCTGTTTATATTCTAGATATCATCAGAGGATATTACGTTCTTCAAATCGATTTTACCGCCCACTGCCGTGATAACCGATCAAGACGATCTATGGTCCTATAACGTTGATTGGATGCGTAAATATCGCGGTCAGTCATCGGTTGTATTGTTGCCTAAAACGACGGAACAAGTGGCTAAAGCACTCGCTTATTGTAACGAACAACGGTAAGTAGCTTGATATAAATGAATACATCGTATATACATGGCAATAACTAATACGATCTATTAGATTGGGTGTAGTACCACAAGGTGGCAATACCGGATTAGTAGGCAAGTAGTTTATTCCTTACTGTATTCATAGATGTATACCTTACACTTATTATTTTATTAGGTGGTGGTGTACCTGTATTTGATGAGTAGTCATTAGTACGCAGCATTTGAATAAGATACGCTCATTCGATTCAGTATCAGGTAATGCCTATCTATCACGTATATACTACTATATCATTAATTAATAAGTGCAATCTAGGCACCATTACTTGTGATGCTGGATGTATTCTCGAAGTACTTGATAACTATTTGGCTGAGCGTGGCTATATGATGCCATTAGACCTGGGTGCCAAAGGAAGGTAAACTACAATAGGCATAAATGACAAGTATATATAGATCGCTTAACGATTATCATTCGTGATTATAGTTGTCACATTGGGGTAATGTCGCTACTAATGCGGTGGATTGCGTCTATTACGCTATGGATCACTACATGGTACGGTACTCGGTCTTGAGACGGTAGGTCAATCTATTACTAGTCAGCTTGCGTTATTTAACCATACAAACAATACATTAGGTACTGCCTGATGGCACCATTCTAGATAATATGTCAACATTACGTAAAGATAACACAGGTAGGCAATAACTATTCATCTATCGTTATAGCTATTCATCATGTAAACACTATATACGTATATATAGGCTATGATTTGAAGCAGCTATTCATTGGATCGGAGGGTACACTCGGTCTAATTACTGGTGTATCCATCCTTACACCTAAACGAGCCAAAGTACGTTGATCATCTCTCTTTCTCTCTAATTATATATATATAGCTACTTACGGATGTCATTAGTCAGTTAATGTGGCATTGGTGGGTCTAGAATCATTCGAGAAGGTGCAAGAAACATTCATACCGCCAAGAATATGTTATCGGAAATACTCTCAGGTAATATTCGTTGTATTTACACGATTAAGCTAATCACTTATTTTACGTAGCATTTGAATTCTGGGATCATAAGGCGGCCGGTCTAGTACGTCTTCACAAATCGGTAGATCATAAGAGTCCACTCACCAACCAGTATCCATTCTACGTGTTGGTCGAGACACAAGGTTCTGACGGTGAACATGACATGGCTGTAAGTATTATACACTAGTGTCTGTAGGCATAGAATGAATGATCCAATTAACAACGATGAACGCATTAGAAATTGAATGGATTCCTTGAGAAATTACTCGAATCAAGTATTGTCGATGATGGTGTAGTGGCACAAGATGAGACACAGGTATGTAGCGGAAATAGGAATGAATGAATATCGAATGAGTAATGCTAATGTTGTGTTAGATCAAGTCATTATGGTCACTACGTGAATTGATTCCCGAGGCTTGTTCTAAGGCGGGTGCCGTTACAAATATGAGTGTCCATTCCTGTACCGAAACTGTACACACTCGTCGAGGATATGCGTGCACGTCTTGAATCTCAAGGATTAATGGACAATCTAGTCGAGGAAGTCATCGGATATGGTCATGTTGGTGATGGTGAGCATACTCGCTAAAATGGACATGATATACAATCTACGTGTTATTAATTATCATTGATTATAGGCAATCTACATCTTAATATTACTGCTAAATCGTATGATCCTAAAGTAACGGAAGCCATCGAGCCTTACGTGTATGAATGGACATGTAAGTATTGCTTGTCGAGTGAATACACTAATTGCATTCGACGATTACTAATCATCATCATCATGTCATACTTAGCTAAGCATGCTGGATCGATATCCGCTGAACACGGTCTTGGCTTAATGAAGGCCGAAGATATCGGTTATACTAAATCACCCTCCATGATACAGCTGATGCGTCAAATTAAACAGCTTATCGATCCACATGGCATTATGAATCCATACAAGTATTTCCCTTCAAGCCATTAATAAATGATTACTATATTATATTATATGACAATGTCATCATCATCTACAGTTTATTAATATGTTGCAATTACGATTTAGTAATGGTTTTTGGCATTTTGCGTCGTGACTCGTCCTCGATATCTTTCTTTTTATAGTAGTGCGGTGCCGCTAATCAATAACATGTTAGTTACACGTGATGAATAACAATAATATAAACTGCTTACATTCAACGAGCCATTCCGCTTTAATATCCATGACTTGTCGTATATACTCCTTACTGGTAAGTACTAACTCGTAGTAGATGACCCATTTGGGATTCACTTCAAATAACGCACTACTAGGGTGTATGTAGACATCTTGATTTTGTTTCAGTGTTTTGTAACGTTCGCCTGATCGCTGTAGACGAGCGCATTAAAAAGAATCCAGAAGTGATCGCCTATATACATATCATTATGATGGGTCTAGTCAGTGTACATTATAGATTACACTTTATAATGCACTTACTCTCTTAATCGGTGTTACGTCAGATGCATCTGGATTTGACGCCAACGGAATCTCACTCGATCTAATAATCCGATAATTTGATCGCGAACATCACGCGCCTACTCATTGATCGATACTGAATGAAATTCTCGTAGCACCATTGCATTGAATACTCGGTCTCCACCCACTAATCAATACAAGTAAATAACTAGATAACTAGATAAATAGCTATGCATTACTTACTTGTTCCCATATATTGAGCAGTGTGATATGATCACCTTCGGGCGTGTAAGATTACGACGTGCTTGATCGGCAAACAATCTCTTATCTTTCGGTCGGTAAAAGATGGAATTCTGCACGCTTAGCATACCGCATATCGATGCAATCTAATACGTACACATATATGCGTATCAGTCATCTAGTGTTGTATCACATTACTTATTGCTCAATTATATTACCTCTTCGGAACAATGGTATTGCTCGGATGCCACAATCATCTTGGCCAGCATTGGTCCATGGGGAATTCCGCCATACGTCGTCCTAGTTTCGTTAATTCACCTTGACTATTCAACGCGCCTAACGCGTAGAGCTGCGACAATGAATTGATAACCGTTTCTGCAGGAGGTGGATCCATAAAGTCAAAGTTAATCAAGTCGTGAATACCCAAACTCTATATAAATACATATATATAAGCATTCACTTGCATTACCGCTACTACGCATCAATGATCCTATGACAATATACCTTTAACATTAGAATGACACTACTAAGATTCGTGCGTTGTATCTCAGGTGTCGTGTTGTCGTCCATTTCATTTTCAAACGCCCATTGCGTAAATAATCGGAAACATTTCCCGGGACCCACTCGTCCTGCTCGACCTGATCGTTGATTAGCAGCAGCCTTTGAACACTGTTTACATCATTATTAGCTATGTATGCGTGTAGACACATTGATATAACTTACTGGTACCACCATTAAGGATTCCATGCCAGTCTTCGGGTTAAATCCGTTCTGTTTAACAAATCCAGGATCAATAACAAATACAACACCGTCAATGGTGATCGAGGTCTCGGCGATATTGGTGGCCAATACAACCTATACATACATATGTATATTAGTATTTCACCACTATTGTTACCCATAGTTCTATTGATTCTATATATAAGCTTGCTTACTTTACGTGCACCTTCTGGTGTCGGTTCGAATATCTTGCCTTGCATCTCCGAGGGGAGTGACGCGTAAATGGGACAAATAATTAGTTCGGCAATCTTACTGCCTAATACTCGACACGTTTGTTGTAGGCTTTCCTGGGCTGCCTCAATCTCCTCTTGACCCGTGAGGAACACGAGGATGTCACCTTTATCCTGTGTCGTGTGTATTTGCAATATAGTCGTGATAGCCGCCGTCAAATAGTTGGCTTCAGGCGCGGGTGTATAATAAATATCTACAGGATATGGTCTGCCAGGAACTATATCGTATACATTATGAATATAGATTGACCATTATGATTATTGTTTACTTACTTTTAAATATAGGTGCATCATCGAAATATTCCGAAAACTTTTGTGCATCCATCGTAGCACTGGAGATGAGCAACTTAAGATCAGGTCGGAATCGTGCAATATCCTAGCATTATAATATTAATACGTTACATTTAGTATTGTATACTATGCGTGCATTACCTTGACTAGACCGAATAGCACGTCGGTGTGCAAAGTACGCTCGTGCGCTTCGTCGATAATCAACGCGCTATAGCTGGCCAGATCGGGTTCAGTGAGGAATTCACGTAGTAGCGTACCGTCTGTCATGTATTTAAGTACCGTTTTATCCGAGGTACAATCCTCGAATCGAATCGAGTAGCCAACCTCGTAGCCGAGTTTCACGCCCATCTCCTCGGCGACACGTGCCGCGACACTCATGGCCGCCACACGACGCGGTTGCGTGCATCCGACCTTCTTATTGTCCTTCGTGTAGCCCGCCTCATGTAAATACTGCGGCAGCTGTGTCGTCTTGCCCGATCCCGTTTCACCGACGATAATCAATATTTGAAATTCCTCGATGGCCTCCAATAATTCCGTTCTGAACTGGTACACCGGTAAGGAACGACGTACCTCCGCGATAGAGAGCGCTATACGATAGAGTAGGTGGATTAATCATTGACATATCGATAATGGACTAAAGCTGGATAGTTACCTTTACGTTCAGCTGCGGTAATTTGTGCCATGGCAGCCGCTTCCTGCTGACTCGGTTTATTCACCGTATTCGCCAGTATAAAATCGATCGGTTGCTCATCGAATACGTAGTCATAGTCGCCACCCTCTAATGCCTCGCGATCTCGTGGTCCCGTAGTAAACTTTGCTTTATGTATCTGGTGCTCCTCCCATTGATCTTGTTCCCTAACGAATTGCTCCTCTTTCTCCTCATAGCGTTTGGTGAGTAGTGATTCGTTGGCGTGTTTATTCAATTTGCCATGCTCGTTAAGTTCGCCTAGTTTCGTTTCAAAATCATAATCAATATATATATATACAATAAGCATATCCGCCATCTTGTCGATCTATTCCTAGTTAACTCACCTTCGGGTATGACATAACCTTCCGGTTTATCATCAATGTTCTGTCGTTCGCGTACAATACGTAATACTTCCTTATCGTATTCTAACGCTTTACGCTCAGCATCCGTAAGACTTTCGCCTTGGAACAAGTATTCCTCATCTTGAATCTTCTGCTGTAACTCTAGCACTTTCTGTTCCTCGCGTAGTTTCAAGTATTGCTGTCGTGAACGACCACGTAATTCCTCCACGGCCGCACGACGTGCCTCGGGATCATTGGCGAGATTTCGTCGTTTACGCGATTCAGTGTCGGCCTTACTCGATCGATCTTCAATAAGCTATAAAAAGCAACCGATAGCGGTATTAGGGAACAACACGTATCAACTAGCGTGTACGCTATTGTCTCGTCACTTCTTGTCCTTAATACTTACACGTTTAGTACGCTCCTTGTCACGATCACGAAGACGTTCCGCAAATGCATCTCGCTCCTCAATATCTGCATCTCGTTCTCGTTCCTCACGTTCAAGCGTAGTCTCTACGTAGTTTTATCGTCATAATATGTAAATACAATCGACTTGTTATGCTCTATACATACACCCACGCGCTCTAGCTTACCTTCTATTTCTAGTGTCTCCCCCGAGTCTACGACCTCCGGTGTCTCCTCCGGTGCCCAATCATTGTCTGCATTGAGCTTTCTTCGGATATTCCGCGTGTGCTTTGATGAATTCGACATGGATAGGAAAGTAAATGAGAATTAAATAATCATGTTTAAAGCAAGTTTTTTGCTTCACTCGTCAATTTTATATTATCATTAGGATCACTCTGTATTCACGTATCAGTATGATCAAATATTTAGTCGTTAATCTATTGGATCCATCTCTATTCTGATAAATGACTATGATCATGCTTACTTCTAAAGTAATATGGCATATTCGTGTAATTTCTTATATTTATTGCAATGCCGTATAACATCACTTTTACGTATACTAATAAGCATACAAAGAAGCATCGAATCAACAAAAGCTGTACAGTAATATCCTATGCAATATGCGTTAGAACCACTGGCTATTCGACTGTCCTCTTCTGACTGTAGTCTAGAAGCAAGACATACGCGGATATGCGTGCACGCATGACTTGACAAATGATCCAGAGTCAAAATAGTCGTGTATCAACAGTTAAAGCCTTATCGTGACATGAATGGGATTTATGCAGGTAACTGACTATTTCAGGACTTTAGGATCCAGACAGGAATGACCACAGCATTTGCACGAATATACTTGGCGTAATCATGATGTGTCCATCGAAACTGTAGACTTCCTTTAACAAGCGAGCAAGCTATCCTAGTCAAGGCTTATTACTGCTTGCGGCATCTCATACACTAGGATCATCCTGTGCAAGTGTAGCCAACCCTTGCAAACTACTAGCACACAGCTAATTAAAGAAGTATCAGCGATGATCCATTCATTATACCAGTAATGTCACAGATGATATGGCCAGTAACAGCCGTGTAGTAATACAATTTGTTGCCAATTTGACAGTCTAAACACCAGCTGATCGTCTTTAGAAATCATCTGTATTCAGATGAAACTATCAATAGGTGATAGGCATAAAATAGTATAGATACTAGCGATATGTATTTAGCTAACTAGTTGTTTATCCATAGTGGTAACAATCTTAGAGAGAGATCATTCATTTAGCAATCTATCTATCTACCAAGTAAGTAGGCATGTTCTGGCCATCCATATCAAGAGTCATGCAAAGGTCGTACAAAAGCTATCGGATGTTAACCATTCGTAGAGATCAGCTCGCGACTAGTTTCAATCCTATTCTACAAGTATGCACGTATCATCTCAATGTAGAAATGATTCTCCATTAACGAGGTACCATCATCATCATCATCACCATCATGACTTGATAGCATGCATTAATAGCTCTGTGACTCAATAAATAAGCTAAAATCACCATTACAATAGTCATCGATATCGGCATTATTGCTACCATGTTACCGTTTCAAAAAAAAGTTTACTACAATCCTACAACGGATCTAACGTCTCCTTGAACGCATGCTCCTTCATCCCCTTGGCATGTGCACTACTACCACTTTTGCTGTGGAGGTTGTACCGACAGCTATCAACGGCAAGGCCCTATCCATTAGGCTTCTCTCTCTCTCTCTTTCGCTTGCTTGCTTGCCGTTCTCATTCTCTATACTTTCCCTTTCACATGTGCGCATACGAATGGGGTGGACGAACAACGACAAGGTGGCCTTGACTCCACTTATGCTTGCTTGCTCACTCGTTCTCGTTCTCGTTCTCGTTCTCTCCTATCTCCTATCTTCCACATGTGTGATCCCACCTCCCCATCTACCAATACCAAATGGAAACACCCACACACACACACTCATGCACGCATGCGCCAATCGCCGTACACCAAGATACCAAAAAGAATGTTACTTTGCAGCTATCCTGCTACCACTGCCAACATCGCCATATCTATACTATGAATACTAAGTAGCCTTACAAGTCTCGGGTGTCGTCATTAAAATGGCAATGAGTAACGGTTAAATAAAAGCGTTGCCACATTCATCGCGCAACTACCATTTACCATTTTCATTTCTTCTATTTAGTCACCGCTTCATTTGTGAATCAAAATCATTTATACCTGATCTTTTCGTTAGAGATTATATCGTGGTCGCTGCTCTATTATACTGTTATATCATACAAAACACACATCTAGTATAAGGCACACTTTCATTTAGTGCTTTAATTCCTTATTGGCACCACCACCATCATCATCATTGCCGTTGATTATTCTATTAGCCTCGATTAGGTGGCTTCTATTCTTCAAATATTATTACGACTGGTAGGTAAGAATACACGATAAGCCGATAGCATCGAGTTGAATATCACATGGTGACTACTTACATGGTGAAGTAAGTGTGATTGAGAGTGAGAGTGTGTGGTTCCGAATGACACACATGTGATATAATGCGATGGCGAGTAGGAGATGCGTAAATGGAAAGCAGAGTAATTCTATATACGCACTCACACTCGCACTCGCACTCACCTACAAACACGCATACACGCGCGCGCCACCTCCACCGTATTACCATTATTATCCTTTTTCTTTACCTTGGCTTTCCTGTTTTCTTTTTACCCTTTAAACTAGCCACTATCGTTTGTCGTTCGTCGCTACTGCTACTGCTGTTGTTATTGGCATAGCTGCTGTTGTTTGCAGGTATCGCTTGTTATTGTCAAAGTAGTCTACACGTTTTTTAAGTCATCTCTCTCTCTCTCTCTCTCTCTCTTTTACCGTCACTTTGTTCTTCACTAGTATCTACGACGTATCTGTTGCTAATTACAATTTAGATTTTTAGTTATAGGGTCTGTCATATTGCTATTTCTTACGATTCTCATCTTTACCCTGTCATTTGTTACTGACAAACGTCGTTTCACGCTACAAATACTACCAGTACTCGAGCTATTGCACACGTATATTCAGTTGATTACTGTATTAGTCAGGTGAGTACAATATGAAAAAGATGAATCTATTACGGGTATTCTATTATCGCTTGTTATTGTCGATGTAGTTTAGCTGCACTACCATAAGCTAGTGTGATATCCCTCCTCCCCCCTCGCTATTGACCATTATTGCTATATGATTATCGCTTTGTATACAAGGGTGGTAACTAGTAATGTTATTGGTATGCACTGTTTATTAATAATGGATAGTCGTCGCAATGTGAGCCCCTTTTCTTCTTCTTCATCATTATTAAATAGCGGAGTTTTGTTATCATATGGGATGGTGTGCTATAGTATCCCTGTCAAACTATGCGCACTACTAATCTCTTCTTTATTCCATTTAATATCTCACTTGAATCATATAGAAAGAAGACGCCTTCTTTCTAATATCATTATCTGCTCTGTCGTCGTATCATTACTACTGTTGTGACATTGTTTTAATTGGTTACATCAAGGCTGCTTTTTTGATCTGTAACCATTAGTCCCCACTGTTCAACGTAAGTTGCTTTCGTTTCTCTTTTGCCCCACCTCTTTCGTAGAAACTTGCCCGTATGTGTGTTACCGCTATAAACATGAGGGGAATCGGATGAATAAGCGAGAGAGGAAAATGTGCCAAGGCCTCATCCATTCGGCTAATTATAACTACTGTGTAGTAATGCTAGTTGTAATGTGCGTGTATAGTCAATGAGACGGTCAATAAACCGGACTACAAACGTGGTTGCCGCGTTGTTACAAAACGCATTGGCCAGTCTGTGTGTGTTACTAGTGGCTGTATAAATAACTAGTAGAGGAGTGGGTTCATGAGGTGAAGGAGGGGTATGAGATGTTACTGCACGCACACGCACACACATATATATATATAATATTCATCTACTAACGCTCTTATATTGTTGCTCTTCTTCCTCTTCTATCTATCTATCTATTCAACTATACTCCTGGTGGGTTTGTTGTTTATCTTTTCCTCTCTCGCTTTTCTTTTCTCTCTCTCTCTCTTTAATATCGATTCGACTGGCATATTAGTTTTCTCTTTCTCTTTCTCTCTTTCTTTCTTTATCCATCTACCTACCTACATACATATATATCCATCTATCTTTATATCTCTTCCAGTAGAATTATCAGT
This sequence comes from Syncephalis plumigaleata, assembly GCA_025201365.1. Lineage (NCBI taxonomy): Eukaryota > Fungi > Zoopagomycota > Zoopagomycetes > Zoopagales > Piptocephalidaceae > Syncephalis > Syncephalis plumigaleata. The sequence goes on from JAIXMF010000010.1 coordinate 48,684, forward strand.
TGTCTCCCTCTCCTGCATTATTATTCCCGTGGTTGTTTCTACATAATTAATTATTTTGCGATAATTTCATTCCAATCATGTCCATTTATACTTATAATTCGCACGAATCCATGGTTCCAGTACATTATCGACCCATGATAGCGTCGAATCATCCATCGGCATCTCGTGGCAAACATCCCTTACGCCAGGTAATCACTGCCGACAGTCAAGCATCATTCCAAACATCGTCAATCTCACCTGCACCCGACGTGGAAGACGAAGCATGGCATATGCTAATGGCACGCGTAGAACGTATGAAACATGCGATAGCTACCGCTGATTCAGAATCAGATCATTTACGTTCAGGCACTGTCACCCCGTCAGTGGTGGCATCACGTCGACCGGATATCTACGGCGCTTCCTCTCCTAATTTTGCCAATCAAAGTAGACCCATCGACTATCGTCGTCCATCGGCAACGAGTCAACTGCCCGACTATCATTGTGATGTCTCGGAGACTGCTCGTCGACTTCAAGAATTCCAATTTGGTCCTTCACCGATGGCTACTGCTGCTGCTGTTAATACTACCAATATTGCCACTAATCCTATCACACCGCCTAAATCAATGAGTGGTACGCATAAGCCATCAGGTTCATTATCTGGTCACTCCATTAGATCCGCAGCCAATAGCACTCGACACATGCGTAACGATTCAAGTAAGAGCAGTATTTATTCATCGTATAAACAGCCAGCCATCCTCTATTCGTCGTATAATGGCGATGATAATAATGATAATGATGATGCAGGAATGGAATCATCGTTGTATTATCCACCAGGTCGTGCTCAACGTCGACAAAGTCAGTATGCAATTGTACCACCATCCGCATCTAGCCGTGCCTTACCACGCGCTCTACCCGCCTCGTCGAAGCATAGAATGATGCGCGACCGTCATGGTCGACTAGTGCTCCCTCCCTCGTCAAGCCATTCCAGACGTGTCTCCTCTTCTTCGCGCCGTCAGTTGTCCATATCGACAATCACTCACACGCGCAATAATAGCCATTATCGATTATTACGTACGTTGCCCCTTGAAGTACTTCGTCAAGTGGCGGAATACCTTGCAGCTGATCCTTCCTCAACTATCGTGGCATTTGCCTGTGTATCGCGTGCCTGTTACGCGGCCGCAGTCAGTGATGGTGGTCTACGGGAACGTGTTTACCGCGGTCGCTACTTGTTGCATGGTAGTGCCGGTGCAGGTGCAGGCGAAGTAGAGTCGGATTTCCTCCGCTGGGAACTTCGACGCATGTATGGCGATCAAAGCAATATGCTTGCATTGAATCAAACCAGTCCTGCATTAACCGATAAAAGCAATATTTACAATGTGGCAGGTAAGTTGACTACTATTACTACTACTATTGATGATAACAACAATACTAATAACAATACCATCATTGCTCATTCTCTCGTATGACTACTACTATGATAATAGCCAATAATATGAAAACCATGGATGCTAATAACTCGTCTGTATCAGCACCACCAGCATCATCATCGTCATCATCCGCTTTACGAAAGATGACGGCAAATAAATTAATTACACGCGAGCAATGGATACGACAAATCGACTGGACACGCGTTAATCGTCATCGTAGTCGTGTGGAACGACGCTGGCGTAATGGCAACTACACTCGGCGTGACGTACCGCTACCGGGCGTTTATAGCGGCAATGGACATGAAGGACACTTGGTGCGCGTACTAGCCGGTTGTGCATGGGGTGCCATATTAGAGACCACTCATGTCAACAGTGTGGGTAATCGTGAACGACGCGTTATCGTCGTTGAGAATCGTCCAGTTATCCGTGCTGAACGAGATCCACACGCCGGCATGACACGTATTATTCATCGTGTGCAGCCGCATGCTCACGAGCTACAAGTCAAAGCAACGGAAACCGGCTCCGGCATCGGTCTAACATTCACCGGCGTGGCTGATGTTCGTCTTAACGATCGTTTCATCGTTATACTCGCTGGATTCGTGTCGGAATTCGGTACGCAGCGTCATGCCTTGTGCGTACGCTCCACCTCGGATCTAGCAGGCGACAGTAGTTTGGCACGCGTACGTGTATGGATGCCACCCGGTCGTAATCTTCGTCTGTTAAGTGGACGCTGGCTACTCGTGCATCGATGGGCGTTCGACCAGAATGCCTGCTCCGTCTACGATCTGGCACGCGGTCTACGTCTAGTTGGCCAGCTGAAGGCGCCGGTACGTACGAGTTGTCTACAAACGCAGGATGAACACGCGGCTGTCATGTATCTTTGCGAGGTACAAGGCCACGACAACAGCTTTGCTGGCGACAAGTCGTACTAAAGAGCGACACGAATAGCGGCAGTGGTACATCGTGCACCAGCCTCCACAATACCAACGATAATTCCGAGGATGCCTCATTCTCGTCATCGGCAACGGTAGTCAACGTAGCCTCACCGACCAGTAGTTCATCCTCGATTGCTGATGCGTTTAATGCCCGTTCATTAGACGAGCGATCACACTCTACCACCGCCACTAGTCATAACAATTCATCTTCAACCGATGCCAATGATCTGTCAACATTGGGTCAACGACAGGAATTACAAGGTGAATTGCCCATTGAAGGCGTGGATCCACAGTCATTACGCGTTATTCCAGTCGACCGTAATCGTGTACTACTACAGTATCAACTAGATAATCAGGATAACCTGTATCAATTTGCTTTACATGAAACAAGCACAAATCGAATTGTTTGGCAGTTGACACAACCCGCCTTGGCCGTACGCGTTCATCCATTGCCTAGTGCCGATCGTCTACTATTGTTGCCGTATCGTCAAGCAGCCTCCGCCATCACTGTACGCGATGCTGATCCCAACAGCTTGAACGGTGATATGCTCGATTCGGATGGTGACTCCACCACCACATCCGAGGCCGGTAGAATGCGACTGGCCACGCAACGTTGTCTCGTAATCCGTTTATCTGATGGTCATCTGTTACACCAGCGTCATTGGCCATGGCAAATTACGAATTCGTGTTCCGGTTTGAACGCCATCGATTCCACGACGGATACACAACCGGACGCGACACGTATGGCCATCGGCAGTATCGGATGTGCCGCGAATGCCGATGGTCGTTGGTGTCGAATCGACTTGAAAGACGGTGAACCATTAGGCTGGCTCGAGGATGGTTTCTCCGTCGAACGAGTACAACGACGCGCGGGTGATGTCGGTGTCGGTCGACGATCACCCGTGGCATCTGAAGCGGATATCGGCGAGGGATGCGTCGTGACATCCACCTACTTCGGCTATGTAGAACGGTTTACCGGTTTATTCGTGATGTTAGATTTCGCTAGTAATAATTAGTGTGAGTTAGCAGTCGTTTTTTCCTATATATACATACACGCGCACGCACACACATTTATACAACAAGACATACACACATAATCTATTATGTTATTATATTTTTTAGTGTAATAAAAATAACCACATATATATATCGCGTTATTCAACGGTCACCTCAAGAGATACATGTAATCGATGGTATTGCACTTTTATATGCAAAAGTATACGCTAACCATGTGGATTTATTTGAACTTTTATGCTTCTCATTGTATAGGTTAGATAGACTAGAAATGCAAATTAAATCAATGGAACACATGCCTCATCTTCTGTATATGAGCTCATTCATCATGTCGTCTACGCTATAGTATTTTGCCAAGAATGGAGTATAATTAGCATGTACCAAAATGATTGGCTCGGTTGAAATAAGCCATGACCATATTGGAAAGTGGAGCTCTTTCTTTTACGCTTTAACGGGACAATACAATAACGGAGTTTAGTAGTAAACGACCATTATAGTAATTATAAATGCGGCATTACAATACTTCTTCCTCTGAGAAGAACGCATTATTGAGGTATCATCCTAGACCGTAGAATTCCATATACACCATTCTCGTTTTATAATTACTACTCAGCAGGCATAATGAACGGAAAAACAGCAATAACCAACTAATAAGCGACCATTCGATGAGTGACTATATCTTTCTTTTCCTTACACTCTTTCTCCTTCGTCAATAGAACCTATTGAGAACCATACACATCCTTCCTACTTTTCTTCTCTCTTTCGACAACGATATCTGCAAGAAACAAACGAATCCACAAAGTCATTACGATGAAACATATCTACTCTTTGATTGCGGTGCTTGTCATATCAACCGGCCATACTTGTACCGGTTCACCAATACCAATTCCTAACATGGGATTCAATATGAATATGGGTGCACCTAGCGCGTTTGATATGAACAGCAATATGTCTATGAACCCAGCTATACCAGGACTAGGTACAACGAACACAGCTATGCCAGGACTAGGTACAACGAACACAGCTACGCCAGGACTAGGTGTGCCGCCCATGAACAACCCATTAGATCCTAATGGTGGTGCGGCCGGTGGAAACAACGCTGCCAATCCTTTATTAAACATGGCGATGTTGAACAACGGCCAGCCAAAGAACTCCCAGTTATTGACGACTAGTTTTTTACAAGCGAATAGTATGCCAAAAGAAACTAAGCATCAGGATTTGTTGGACAGTAATGCCAGTCAAAAAGAAATAGCCGATGCTAAGCAAGCAGACAAGAGGCTGAATCAAAAGAACGTGCAAACTACCACATTTCTGAACTTTGCTAATGCGAAGGCTGGTGGCGGTGGTAACATGTTCGGTGGTAACATGTACGGCGGTGGTAATCCCATGTTCGGTGTTAATGGCATGTAAGAATGACAATAACGCAAACACGCTATACGATCAGTAAAGAAAAAACATAAAAACCCTTTCCCTCTCTCCAAACAATACGTTAAGCTGTCCGCGGTATTCTATTGTCATTAAGCAAAATCCGTAGTTGAGTCTCTTTCAATAGAAAGGGATCATCAATAAACAATTATTCTTTAACCGTTCGCATTTAGATGTGGAAGAGATAATCCTCAATTGCTAGGACAATGACAACTACTCAATAATAATAGCAATACGATAATGGTGTTAACAATTGCGTAAGTTTATTTATTAATAAGCAATAGAAGTTAAAGGATAACTGCGCTAATTGGTTGGAGAAACATCTGTATTTTGGTGAATGGGCATACACACGCGCACTCATCTCTCTTTCTTTTATTCGTCCTCTGACCATGCATACACCACCACAACTCATGCTTTTCCTCTTACTCCACCTTCGTTTACAGTCATATACAGACTACGCTTAGCTGTAAGCGTATACTACTTGTCTTTGTGTTGTTCTCGGTCGGTCGTCTTGTTCCCGTCTAGTCTGCCGCTTTGCCAATGACTACTTGTCGATTATGTTGATTGTATGTCGCGTACTCGTATTTTGTATCGCTACTCGTCGGCAGCCTCACTCCAATCTGTATACTCTGTCATAAGCACACTTTGCTCTTCACGCTGTGTAGTAATTGGTCTTTATTCGTTGTCGATCAACGTGGCATATACCCACTGGGTCTTTCATACTGGTCTATCCTCTATTCAGTTCTCTCTTTCTCGCTCCCTTGTCTACTTGCTTGCGACACTCCCTTGCCCTCACTCGTGTATTTCTATTATTTCATGTCGTGTCCTTTATTCACTGCGTTTGCTCGCCACGTTGTACCACCTTATTCGCGTTGACTTGCTGATCTTTGCTCGTAGTATGTGGGGACACGTACGCATACATAACACTCACACTATGCATTAGGCACCACCCTTGCTTGTCAGCATACAATGTCTCCACTCGCTGCTTTGCACTACTTACTCGTGATTTATAACTATATATGCAAGTACGCGGTACTCGTGTTAACTACTAGCTAGCGCTGTTTGTTCCTCCAATTGCGACATATATACGTAACAAACACTATGCCTTCTACTCGTGTGTTGTGAAAGTACGCGTACATACATAATATCCGCGCTAACTACTACCCATCGCGTCGCTTAGCACCTTGTATTTGTAGTGGTACTGTCTGACATTGTATTGCACGTTGTCAATGTGCCGAGGCAATCCTATACGATGGCTATATCTTTATTTGCATAATATATATCAATAGCTAACATGGCACTACTAGAGGGTAATAACGGCACTAGTACGCTTACTAATTGGCTATTAGCATGGTATTACAGGATTGTTTATTTGTTTGTATTCTATAAGCATATATGCTCATTCGCTCTATTCACTCTTACTGCTATCCATACTACTTGTCCTTCTGCTTCTATTCTCATTCAGCCAATAAACACCATATCAACTTCATACATATCGCTGTATTCTCTACACTCTATTGAACATGCTTTGCTTTCAACCAATACAACTAGCTACTACTGCTGCTACTGCTATTCCTATCATTCTTATTCAGTTATCAGCAGTATGCAATCAACTAGAATATATCACTCAACCACTCACTGATGATGCATTAATATCGATGGATGTATATTTACCTGTAGTCATTGTAATGAATTGTATAGCAAATCATCGAACAACACAGTAGATGCTGACCATCTGACGTGATCGTGCGTGCATTGACATGAATACACTACTACTACCTGATACTTGAATCACGAACTATAACTGAATGACAGCATAGCTTACAAGTAGAAACAATGGTTTAATGGTCACTGCCATCATAGTTGGATCGTGTAATTGTCTTTATTAATCAATGATATGTACGTCTATTAGCTTAGACACTTTCTAGTTATAATCGATACACTATTAGTATACGGTAAGTACCGAGCAATAGCTGATTCATTCTACTAAAATACTAATAGGTCATTGAATGGATTAGTAATCATATAGACAATGAGAATGTGATGACACTCGCACAGCATGACCATACAACTGCTGATATCGCTCTATGATTTAATGATTTCATCATCGATAAAACATATTCACTATTTCGATACAATATTATTATAGCTTTTAAATGTATTGCTGCAATATGATGTGTTCGTCATTAGGAGTATAGTCAGCAATGGACTTGGCTACGTGTATACAACTGGATATACAATGACTATACAGAATGACTGATGCTAACTGATAATTATGAATGGCGAATAATGAGTGTACTAACGAACATTGTTAGTATTAATTAATGCCACGGCAATAGATACGCAAATAAATGAGTAACGAGTAACGCATAGCTCGTTACATATCGCCTTCGGGTACATAGTAATATGAACGTACATTGATCGGTTAATGCTACGTGATTCTACGCAAAGTGTACTAAAGGTTTATTGTTATTAACGAGTGAGTCTAGAACAGACCTCGAGGTGTCCTATGAGGCTTTACGCTTTCATTTCATCACGACTAACTCCTGTTCTAGAAGGCAGCTTAGCTTCACGATCTAGCATGCATATATAATACCCGGTCAAAGGGACATTCAGTCGTGTGCCGCTCTGTCTACTATTACCTGATCTACGCCGTTTAACGCCACTCTCTACATATCAACAGGCTATGAAACAACGTGTGCCATTCTCGACTACGTGCCTATATGCTCCATATATTGACCAGTGCATCCTACATGAACCTATACCGCGTAACTAACTCGCATGTTACATGTACCTGGTGGTTAATAGTTCCTAATCATTCTTGGTTATTGGTGAATACCACCTGCTTTACACGTTCACCCCTCTCCCTCTCTCTATTGTTTACTACTCTTTCCTTTCTCTCTTTCTTCGTCGTTCACTACTCGTATTCGTAATGCTCGCTGTACCTGTTCTTTGTTTCTCTTTCTCCTATTCCTTGTATACACTTACCTTTGCTTAGCACACTCGCGTACTTGTACTTTCTCCTCTCTCGCTTGTTTATGTTTCACTCGCGTTCGCTGTTCACAGTTCCTTGTTGGTGTCGTTGATCTAACGTTAGTTCGTGTCATCATCTACGCGTTCGCTGTTCACAGTTCTTGTTGTTGTTGTGTCGTTGATCTAACGTTAGTTCGTGTCATCATCTACGCGTTCGCTGTTCACCGCTTCTCGTTGGTGTCGTTGATCTAACGGTAGTTGCGTCATCATCTACGCGTTCGCTGTTCACAGTTCCTTGTTGGTGTCGTTGATCTAACGTTAGTTCGTGTCATCATCTACGCGTTCGCTGTTCACCGCTTCTCGTTGGTGTCGTTGATCTAACGGTAGATTGCGTCATCATTACGCGTTCGCTGTTCACAGTTCCTTGTTGGTGTCGTTGATCTAACGTTAGTTGCGTCATCATCTACGCGTTCGCTGTTCACAGTTCCTTGTTGGTGTCGTTGATCTAACGTTAGTTCGTGTCATCATCTACGCGTTCGCTGTTCACCGCTTCTCGTTGGTGTCGTTGATCTAACGTTAGTTCGTGTCATCATCTACGCGTTCGCTGTTCACAGTTCCTTGTTGTTGTTGGTGTCGTTGATCTAACGTTAGTTCGTGTCATCATCTACGCGTTCGCTGTTCACCGCTTCTCGTTGGTGTCGTTGATCTAACGGTAGATTGCGTCATCATCTACGCGTTCGCTGTTCACAGTTCCTTGTTGGTGTCGTTGATCTAACGTTAGTTCGTGTCATCATCTACGCGTTCGCTGTTCACCGCTTCTCGTTGGTGTCGTTGATCTAACGGTAGATTGCGTCATCATTTACGCGATCTATTCATCCTGCCTATTGTCCTTACCTCTTTGTAGTTTGCGGTGCTTTCCTACGCACGCTCACTACGATCAAGCGTTCATACTCACTTTATTCTGCTGTAATCACCTCCCCTTCAGCCTGTAGGCTTGTGCACGACAAGGCTACCGTGCTGTTCTCGCGAGTGTCTTACGGCGGTCATTGCGTCATGATCCACTCGCGCGTTTATTCCTTTGTACGTTAACAGTGCTCGTCTGCTACTCTTTGTATTGCAATGTATGCTGCCGTCTGTTTATTAGATTTCTACTGTGCACTAGTTACGGGTATTGCTTGCGCGTATAAAGCTATTCTGTATGCTGTTTTGCATACTGTGTAGGCTTCAAGTAAGTTCCGTTTGTTTACTTTTCTATGCTCATTACACTCGTATAAGCCGTTTATTAATAAAAAGCAATAAGCTATTAGTACACCTACTAATTGGTCATTAGTATGGTATTAATAAAGTGGTAATAAATTACTAATATAGCCCTTAGTAAAATTAACAAGGGTTAGCAGCTTAAACTAGCAAAAAGTTACTAATGAACCCATTAATAAATGTTAACAAATTTATTAATAAAAGTTAACAGTTAAAAAATTGCCAGTTTAAAACTAGTAAAATATTACTAATGAACCCATTAGTAAAAGTTAACAAAAAGTTAACAAATTTATTAACATTTATTAACACCTATCCCCCATTATTAACAGCCCTAACCCTAACCCTATATAGCTATTAATAGAAACGCAGTCACAGTGCTATTTGTATGGCGCTTTACTTTCCCCCATTAACTATCGTTGTTGTGGTCCAATCTCGCTGATTGTGCGCTCATTCGACGTATCTCGCTTTTCCGGACCAGAATATGTACCTGTTACCTAAATAAATGACAAATAGGGCGAGTAAAATGTCGATAGTTGTCGTGATTCTTGATTTGGCTGTGCTTTCCAGTAGCCGTATTTTCCTCCCCATATCCATCAGATCGGCATGCAGGTGCTACCATTCTGCTGGGAATACAGGTGCACAATCTATTATTCGCTGAACCCAGCATAGCTTAGTAGTACGGCGAGTAAAGCCGCGGAAATCGCCGTGATTCTTGAATTTGTATGGTAGTTTCCCTATAATACCGTGTTTCCAATGCTATTGCCATAACGCACTTGAAAGCATGCACAAATAGTGCATTTCGCATGCCAGACCGCAATAGCGAGTTGATTGATATGCGAGTTGGCTACAATCGATGCATTTCCAGGCAATAAATCGCAAATAGTCTATTTCTCCCATACAAATCGCGTTATTTGGGCATCCAGTCCTTTTCATTTCGCTCAAATGGCGTTATTTCTCGATGGTAGTGGCATATTCTGGTCCGGACGGCCTTCTGACTTCAATAGGTGCAATACTACCTCCAGAAGACCAGAATTGAGCGAGAAAAATGGATATACCAGAAAAATGACCTGATTCTTCAAGGGCCCCAATGGGCCATTAACTTTTATTAATAAGTTTGTTAACTTTTATTAGTAATTTTATTAACTTTTTATTAGTAATTTACTAGCATTTATTAGTCAGACAAGGGTCCGGTCCCCTCAAGAGCCGCAGCAGAGCCGCAGAAGAGCCGCAGAAGAGCCCAAATAGCTATTAACTTTTATTAATAAATTCATTAACTTTTTATTAGTAATTTTGTTAACTTTTATTAACCAGAAAATGACCTGGTCCTCCATGAGTCGCAATGATCCCCCATTGGGCTATTAACCTTTATTAATAAACTTGTTAACTTTTGTTAACCTTTGAGTCATGAGCTTTCATTAGAAATTTGTTAACTTTTATTAGCCATTGATTAGTAGCTTTCATTAGTAAATCACCTATCTAGTAATGAGGAGGTGATAATGAAGCTTAGTAATAAAGAATTAAGAAGACATCACTAATAAAATACTAATAAATCTATTGACATTTATTAATGCCGCTCCTTATGGTTTCCTCCTATCTTCCCCTTCCATTTTGTTAATGCTCCCATTAGTAAGTTTGTTGACTTCATTAACAGATAATGGTTATTGCATTCATTCAATGTCATTATACTCTTCTCTTCACTAATCCCGCTCATTCCTCGCACGTCATATTCATAACACTCATTCACTCGCTCGCTCTACTCATTCCTTACGTGTTCTACTCATTACGCTCTCACTTTCCTCTTACATTCATCTCGTGCTCTACTCACTCTACTCATTACGCTTACAGTCTACTTATTCCCCTCTCGATCTACTCACTCCTCTTGCACGATCTACTCGTTGTTCATGCACTTTACTCTCTATACTTGTTCCTCGCGCGTTCTGGTCATTTCCCTTGCATCAGCTACTCCATCCTCGTGCGTTCTACTTGTTTCTCGCTCGTTTTACGCACTATACTTACTCCTCGCTTGATCTACTCATTCCACTTACTTTCGCTCGCGCGTTTTACTCGCTCCTCTTGCACGATCTACTCACTTCTCTCACGCGTTCTATGCATTCGCTCGCGCGCTCTTGTTACTATACTCATTCCTTTTGTACGATCTATTTATTACTCTAGCCCTTTATTCACTATACTTGTTCCTCGTGTGTTCTAGTCATTCTACTCGTTCCTCGCTCCATCTACTTATTCTTCTTACGTTCGTCATGCGTTCTATTCGTTCCACGTACTTCCTCGCTTGATCTACTCATTATATTCGTTCTTCGCGCGCTATGCTCACTACACTTATTCCTCTTGCACGATCTACTCGTTCGTCGCACGCGTTATACTCATTCTAGTGATTACGTTTACATTCTACTTGTTCTTCGCGCGTTTTACTCACTATACTCATTACGCTCGCACATTCGTCTTACATTCCTCGCTCGATCTTGCCACTATACTCACTTTTTTCGCGTTCTACTCATCCCACTTACTTCCTCGTGCGTTCTATCAATTACTTTTACGTTCGTCGCGCGCTCTACTCGTTCCCGTTCAACCTACTCGTTTGTTGCACGATATACTTGTTTCTTTTACTCGTTCCACCCATTACTCGTGCGCTATACTCGCTCCTCTTACTCATTATACTCGTTCCTCATGCGCTTTACTCGCTTTACTCACTCCTTCCGCTTGCTCTACTCACTTTTTTTGCTCGATCTCGTTCGTTGCGCGCTTTACTCACATTTCTCTCGCGTTCTACTCGCTCCTCTTGTACGATCTACTTACTAGACTCGTTTCTCGCGCGTTCTATTCTTTCGTCGTGCGCTTTACTCACATTCCTCGCGCTCCATCTACTCACTATCCTCATGTTTTACTCATTATACTCGTTCCTCGCGCGTTGTAGTCATTTCCTCTTGCGCGATCTTGTCACTATACTTATTCCTCGCACGTTGTAGTCAATATACTTACTCCTCTGGCTCGATCTACTTATTCCTCGTGCGTTCTAGTCACTATACTCCCTTCTCTCGCTTGATCTCATTCGTTGCGCACTATACTCGCTATACTCACGCTTTACTCACACCACTGATTCCTCGCTCAATCTTGTTACTATACTCACTCATCTCGTTCGAGCTACTCATTCCACTTGCGCGTCCTAGTCCTTCCTCTTGTCACTTTACTCACTTCTCTTACTCGTTCTGGTCATTCCTCGCTTGCTCTACTTGTTTCTCGTACGATCTTGTCACTATACTCACTTCCTTGTACGTTCTACTAATTACTCTTACGTTCGGCGCGCGAACTACTCACTTCTCCTGCACTTCTATTTATTCATTGCGCGCTTTACTCCTTATTCTTATTCGTTCTACTCCTTCTACTCATTCAACTTGCATGAGCTTGCCACTATACTCCTTCCTCTCGCATTATCTACTTACTATATTCGTTTCTCGCGTGTTCTACTCACTCCTCTTGTATGATCTACTCACTATGCTCACTCCTTGCGCGTTCTGCTTGTTTATTACTTATTTCTCGCTCGATCGTGTCACTATGCTTACTCCTTTTGCTCGATGTACTCATTCGTCGCGTTCCGCTCGTTATATTCAATATGCTTTCTACTGCATACAAACTATTAAAAATTATCGTTCAACATATATTCTTTTATTACACGTGTATACACTCGTTACTATTAACTATTCAAGCTACTACGTCCACTATTTCTCTTGCTCGATCTACTCATTACTCGCCCGTTCTTGTCATAATACTTATTCCTCTCGCATTCTACTCACTCCTCTTGCTCGATCTCGTTCCTCTTACTCCCTATACTCATCCCTCTTACTCGCTCTATTCCTTACGCTCATTCCTCTTACTTATTCCTCGCGCTTGAGTAACTCACTATACTCGTTCCTTTCGCGTTTTACTCTTTTCTCTCACTCGATCTTGTCATTATATTCACTCATCTTGTTCGATCTACTCGTTCGCTGCGTACTTTACTCCTTCTTCTTACTCGTTCTACTCATTACTCGTTCCTCTCGCGTTCTACTCACTCCTCTCACGCGTTCTATGCATTCACTCGCTCGCTCTAGTTACTATGCTCATTCCTCTTACACGAGCTACTCCCTATACTTGTTCCTCTTACGTTCGTTGCACGCTTTAATCACTCCTCTTACACGAGCTAATTCGTTGCGCGCTATACTCGTTTCTCGCTCAATCTACTCGCTTCTCTCGCGTTTATTCGTTCCTCTCTCTCTCGTTTGATCTCGTTCGTCGCGCACTATACTCGCCATACTTACTCGTTTCTCTTGATCTACTCGCTCTTCTCGCGCTTTATTCACTCCACTGATTCCTCGCGGGCTCTTGTCATTCTACTCGTTCCTCTCGCGCGTTACTCATTACAGTCAATACGTTTTCTATTGATTACTCGTGCGCTTTACTTGCTTTACTTGCTTTACTCACTCCTCTCGCTTGATCTGGTCACTATACTCAATACGCTTGCATTTTCGTCTTACATTCCTCGCGCGCTCTATTCATTCCTAATTACTCGTGCGCTATACTCTTTATACTTATTCCTCTCGCGTTCTACTCACTCCTCTGACTTATTTTTTTTACGTTCCTCGCGCACTTCACCCATTCTTCTACTCCTTCGTTGCACACGGTCTACTCACTATACTCCTTACTCCTACTTTATATTCTCGGTGCTTATGTAACGGTTGTATCCGTACTTCTTTTAACACTTACCGTGGCTCTAATACCGAACTTCATATACAGTAACACCTCTGTAAATACGCTTACTACTGCATACTAACTAACAAAGATTACCGTTCAATATATACTACTTTATTATACGTGTATATATTCGTTACTATGAATTAACCAAGCTGCTACACCTTCAACGTTCACTCGCGTGCTACACTAATTCCTCTCACATTCTACTTACACTCGTCGCGCTTATCCCTCTCTGGCATTCCTTGCGCGTTCTATACATTACGCTCATTCCTCGCTGACGTTCCTCGTTGACTCTACCCGCTACACTCATTACGTTCATTCCACGCTAGCTTTACTCGATATACTCATAACACTCATTCCTCGCGCGTTTTACTCATTACGCTCGCACATTCCTCTTGCTTACTCGCGCGTTCTAGTCATTCTTCTTGTCACTTTACTCGCTCCTCTTACTCGTTGTATTCATTATCCTCCTCCACCTCCTCTTACTCGCTATACTCACTCTTCGCTCGTTCTATTCCCTATACTCACTTCTTTCACTCGATCTCACTCCTTCGCACGAGCTAGTCATTCGTCGTGCACTATACTCACTCTTCTCGCTCGAGCTACTTGTTCCTCTTACTTCCTTGCACGATCTACTCGTTATATTCGTCCTTCCCACGTTATACTCGCTCTACTCGTTCGTCGCACGCGTTATACTCATTCTAGTGATTACATTTACATTCTACTCGTTCTTCGTTCCTCATACTCACTACACTCACTCTTCTCACTCGAGCTATTCGTTCCTCTCGTATTCTACTCAATACATTCAATACGCTTGTTACTGTATACGAACTAATAAAGACTACCTTTCAGCATATATTATTTTATTACACGTGTATACACTCGTTACTATTAGCCAACTAAGCTGCTACAGCAACAATTTCTCTCGCTCACTCTCGTTTCTCTTACGTTCGTTGCACGTTCTATACTTTACGCTCATTTCTCTTACTCACGACATTTGTTCCTCGCGCGTTCTAGTCACTATACTCACTTCTCTTGCACGAGCTAATCATTCCTCGCGCGTTCTGTTCATTCGCCGTGTGTTTTACTTACTCCTTCGTCGCTCGATCTACTCACTATACTTGTTCCTCTCTCTCTCTCGACCTACTCGCTCTTCTCGCATTTTACTCACTCCACTGATTCCTCGCGGGTTCTTGTCATTCTACTCATTGCTCGTGTGTTTTACTCACTTCTTTCACTCGATCTACTCGTTCCTTGCTCGCTCTAGTTACTATACTCCTTCCTCTTGCACGATCTACTCCCTATACTCATTATACTCGTTCCTCGCACGTTCTATTCGTTGCTCATGCGCCCCACTCACTATAATCACTTCACCCGCTCGATCTACTCATTACTTGCTCCATCTCGTCGCTATACTCACTTCTCTCGCTGCTCAACTTATAGCTCGTGCGTTCTACTCGTCCCCCTCGCTCGATCTCGTTCCTTACACTCACTATACTCACTCATCTCTCTCCATCTCGTCACTATATTCACTCCTCTCGCTCGATCTACTCATAACTCATGTGCTATACTCGTTTTTTGTTCGATCTCGTTCCTCCCGTTTTACTCTTTACACGTTCGCTCAATAACCGCGTAACTCGTTACATATCGTCTTCGGCTACATAGTAATATAGAACGTATATTGATCGGTTAATGCTACGTGATTCTACGCAAGATGTACTAAAGGTTTATTGTTATTAACGAGTGAGTCTAGAACAGACCTCGAGCGTGCCCTATGAGGCTTGACGCTTTCACTTCATCATGACTAACTCCTGTTCTAGAAGGCAATCGAGCTTCACGATCTAGCATGCATATATAATACCCGGTCAAAGGGACATTCAGTCGTGTGCCGCTCTGTCTACTATTACCTGATCTACGCCGTCTAACGCCACTCTCTACATATCAACAGGCTATGAAACAGCGTGTGCCATTCTCGACTACGTGCTTATATGCTCCATATATTGACTGGTGCATCCTACGTGGACCTATACCGCGTAACTAACTCGCATAATTACATGTACCTGGCGGTTAATAGTTCCTAATCATTCTTGGTTATTGGTGAATACCACCTGCTTTACACGTTCACCCCTCTCCCTCTCTCTATTGTTTACTACTCTTTCCTTTCTCTCTTTCTTCGTCGTTCACTACTCGTATTCGTAATGCTCGCTGTACCTGTTCTTTGTTTCTCTTTCTCCTATTCCTTGTATACGCTTACCTTTGCTTAGCACACTCGTGTACTTGTACTTTCTCCTCTCTCGCTTGTTTATGTTTCACTCGCGTTCGCTGTTCACAGTTCCTTGTTGGTGCCGTTGTCGTTGATCTAACGTTAGCTTGCGTCATCATCTACGCGTTCGCTGTTCACAGTTCCTTGTTGGTGTCGTTGATCTAACGTTAGTTCGTGTCATCATCTTCGCGTTCGCTGTTCACAGTTCCTTGTTGGTGTCGTTGATCTAACGTTAGTTCGTGTCATCATCTACGCGTTCGCTGTTCACAGTTCCTTGTTGTTGTTGGTGTCGTTGATCTAACGTTAGTTCGCGTCATCATCTACGCGTTCGCTGTTCACCGCTTCTCGTTGGTGTCGTTGATCTAACGTTAGTTCGTGTCATCATCTACGCGTTCGCTGTTCACCGCTTCTCGTTGGTGTCGTTGATCTAACGTTAGTTCGCGTCATCATCTACGCGTTCGCTGTTCACAGTTCCTTGTTGGTGTCGTTGTTGTTGATCTAACGGTAGATTGCGTCATCATTTACGCGATCTATTCATCCTGCCTATTGTCCTTACCTCTTTGTAGTTTGCGCTGCTTTTCTACGCACGCTCACTACGATCAAGCGTTCATACTCACGTTATTCTGCTGTAATCACCTCCCCTTCAGCCTGTAGCGCTTGTGCACGACAAGGCTACCGTGCTGTTCTCGCGAGTGTCTTACGGCGGTCATTGCGTCATGATCCACTCGCGCGTTTATTCCTTTGTACGTTAACAGTGCTCGTCTGCTACTCTTTGTATTGCAATGTATGCTGCCGTCTGTTTATTAGATTTCTACTGTGCACTAGTTACGGGTATTGCTTGCGCGTCTAAAGCTATTCTGTATGCTGTTTTGCATACTGTGTAGGCTTCAGGTAAGTTCCGTTTGTTTACTTTTCTATGCTCATTACACTCGTATAAGCCATTTATTAATAAAAAGCAATAAAGCTATTAGTACACCTACTAATTGGTCATTAGTATGGTATTAATAAAGTGGTAATAAATTATTAATATAGCCCTTAGTAAAATTAACAAGGGTTAGCAGCTTAAACTAGCAAAAAGTTACTAATGAACCCATTAATAAATGTTAACAAATTTATTAATAAAAGTTAACAGTTAAAAAATTGCCAGTTTAAAACTAGTAAAATATTACTAATGAACCCATTAGTAAAAGTTAACAAAAAGTTAACAAATTTATTAACATTTATTAACACCTATCCCCCATTATTAACGGCCCTAACCCTAACCCTATATAGCTATTAATAGAAACGCAGTCACAGTGCTATTTGTATGGCGCTTTACTTTCCCCCATTAACTATCGTTGTTGTGGTCCAATCTCGCTGATTGTGCGCTCATTCGACGTATCTCGCTTTTCCGGACCAGAATATGTACCTGTTACCTAAATAAATGACAAATAGGGCGAGTAAAATGTCGATAGTTGTCGTGATTCTTGATTTGGCTGTGCTTTCCAGTAGCCGTATTTTCCTCCCCCGATATCCATCAGATCGGCATGCGGGTGCTACCATTCTGCTGGGTAATACAGTGTGCACAAGTCTACTTATTCGCTAAACCCAGCATTGCTTAGTAGTATGGCGAGTAAAGCCGCGGAAATCGCCGTGATTCTTGAATTTGTATGGTAGTTTCCCTATAATACCGTGTTTCACAATGCTATTGCCATAACGCACTTGAAAGCATGCACAAATAGTGCGTTTCGCATGTCCGGATGGCAATAGCGAGTTGATTGATATGCGAGTTGGCTACAATCGATGCATTTCCAGGCAATAAATCGCAAATAGTCTATTTCTCCCATACAAATCGCGTTATTTGGGCATCCGGTCCTTTTCATTTCGCTCAAATGGCGTTATTTCTCAATGGTAGTGGCATATTCTGGTCCGGACGGACCTTCTGACTTCAATAGGTGCAATACTACCTCCAGAAGACCAGAATTGAGCGAGAAAAATGGATATACCAGAAAAATGACCTGATTCTCCAAGGGCCCCAATGGGCCATTAACTTTTATTAATAAGTTTGTTAACTTTTATTAGTAATTTTGTTAACTTTTTATTAGTAATTTACTAGCATTTATTAGTCAGACAAGGGTCCGGTCCCCTCAAGAGCCGCAGAAGAGCCGCAGAAAAGCCCAAATAGCTGTTAACTTTTGTTAATAAATTCATTAACTTTTATTAGTAATTTTGTTAACTTTTATTAACCATTAAATCGTGAGCTTTCATTAGAAATTTGCTAACTTTTATTAACCATTGATTAGTAACTTTCATTAGTAAGTCAACTACCTAGTAATAAGAGGATGTTAATAAATCTAATGACTTTTACTAGTGCCTTTCTTTATTATCCCCTCTTAACTTTCCCTTACCTTTTGTTAATGCTTTCATTAGTAACCTATCTTCTTTTATTAATACCCATGACACCTCTTGATTTCCCTCGGTTTCCCCTTGCTACCCCCTGGTGTTACCATGGTCATTAGTCAAGGTTAACAAAAGTTAACAACTTTACTAATGTGGATTAATGATGGCTATTGAAGGCAAGTGACGGTCAGTGATGGATATAGGTGCTCTCGACACCCCTGACCCCTTCTTTGAGAGCCAGCTGAAGCCAGCTGAAGCCAGCTTCAAGGGTCCCGGTCCCATTTGAGCTCTCTATTTTTATAAATTCGAATTTCGCTCCTACAATTCAGATAAAAATATATGTTGCTCAGCCGCACATTCTGGACTATATATATTTTAATTTGATTTTTAGGAGCGAAATTCGAATTTATAAAAATAGAGGGCTCACTGGGGACCGGCCGAGGACCCGAGCTCTTGGTCCAAAAAGACCGATTTTGACCAGTTAAGGCCAATTGTACCGGCTCTTCACTGACCCCCCGGAGCCCTTTATTTTTATAAATTCAAATATCACTCCTAAAATCCAAATAAAAATATGTTTGTGCTCAGCCATCAATTCTGAATCGAAATATATCTTTACTTGGATTTTAGGAGCGATATTTGAATTTATAAAAATAAAGGGCTCCGGGGGGTCAGTGAAGAGCCGGTACAATTGGCCTTAACTGGTCAAAATCGGTCATTTTAGGTGAAGAGCCCGGGCTCTCCGTGACCCCCCTGAGCTCTTGATTTTTATAAATTCAAATATCGCTCCTAAAATCCAAGTAAAGATATATTTCGATTCAGAATTGATGGCTGAGCACAAACATATTTTTATTTGGATTTTAGGAGTGATATTTGAATTTATATAAATAGAGGGCTCCGGGGGGCCCATATAATTGGCCAAAGCCGGCTCAAGTCGGTCATTTTGGACCAAGAGCCCGGGCTCTCGGCCGGTCCCCAGTGAGCCCTCTATTTTTATAAATCCGAATTTCGCTCCTAAAAATCAAATTAAAATATATATAGTCCAGAATGTGCGGCTGAGCAACATATATTTTTATCTGAATTGTAGGAGCGAAATTCGAATTTATAAAAATAGAGAGCTCAAATGGGACCGGGACCCTTGAAGCTGGCTTCAGCTGGCTTCAGCTGGCTCTCAAAGGGAGTACAAGGGGGTGTCAAGGGGGGTGCCAGGGAGTGTCGAGGGCGTCAAGTGCTTGTATGTGCATCATTGACTTACATTAGCTTTTATTAGTAAAATTGTTAACTTTTGTTAATTTTTATTAACTTTTTGTTAGCTTTGACTTATACATTTAACACCATCTGGCACCCCTTTGACACCCCCTTGGCACCCCCTTAACACCCTCTTGACACCCCCTTGTACTCCCTTTGAGGGCCAGCTCAAGCCAGCTCAAGCCAGCTTCAAGGGTCCCGGTCCCATTTGAGCTCTCTATTTTTATAAATTCGAATTTCGCTCCTACAATTCAGATAAAAATATATGTTGCTCAGCCGCACATTCTGGACTATATATATTTTAATTTGATTTTTAGGAGCGAAATTCGAATTTATAAAAATAGAGGGCTCACTGGGGACCGGCCGAGGACCCGAGCTCTTGGTCCAAAAAGACCGATTTTGACCAGTTAAGGCCAATTGTACCGGCTCTTCACTGACCCCCCGGAGCCCTTTATTTTTATAAATTCAAATATCGCTCCTAAAATCCAAGTAAAAATATATTTCGATTCAGAATTGATGGCTGAGCACAAACGTATTTTTATTTGGATTTTAGGAGCGATATTTGAATTTATATAAATAGAGGGCTCCGGGGAGCTCGTATAATTGGCCAAAACCGGCTCAAGTCGGTCATTTTGGACCAAGAGCCCGGGTCCTCGGCCGGTCCCCAGTGAGCCCCCTATTTTTATAAATTCGAATTTCGCTCCTAAAAATCAAATTAAAATATATATAGTCCAGAATGTGCGGCTGAGCAACATATATTTTTATCTGAATTGTAGGGGCGAAATTCGAATTTATAAAAATAGAGAGCTCAAATGGGACCGGGACCCTTGAAGCTGGCTTTAGCTGGCTTCAGCTGGCTCTCAAAGGGAGTACAAGGGGGTGTCAGGGGGGGTGCCAGGGAGTGTCGAGGGTGTCAAGTGCTTGTATGTGCATCATTGACCTACATTAGCTTTTATTAGTAAAATTGTTAACTTTTGTTAATTTTTATTAACTTTTGTTAACTTTGACTTATACATTTAACACCATCTGGCGCCCCTTTGACACCCCCTTGACACCCCCTTGTACTCCCTTTGAGAGCCAGCTGAAGCCAGCTTCAAGGGTCCCGGTCCCATTTGAGCTCTCTATTTTTATAAATTCGAATTTCGCCCCTACAATTCAGATAAAAATATATGTTGCTCAGCCGCACATTCTGGACTATATATATTTTAATTTGATTTTTAGGAGCGAAATTCGGATTTATAAAAATAGAGGGCTCACTGGGGACCGGCCGAGGACCCGGGCTCTTGGTCCAAAATGACCGACTTGAGCCGGTTTTGGCCAATTATACGAGCTCCCCGGAGCCCTCTATTTATATAAATTCAAATATCGCTCCTAAAATCCAAATAAAAATACGTTTGTGCTCAGCCATCAATTCTGAATCGAAATATATTTTTACTTGGATTTTAGGAGCGATATTTGAATTTATAAAAATAAAGGGCTCCGGGGGGTCAGTGAAGAGCCGGTACAATTGGCCCTAACTGGTCAAAATCGGTCTTTTTGGACCAAGAGCTCGGGTCCTCGGCCGGTCCCCAGTGAGCCCTCTATTTTTATAAATTCGAATTTCGCTCCTAAAAATCAAATTAAAATATATATAGTCCAGAATGTGCGGCTGAGCAACATATATTTTTATCTGAATTGTAGGGGCGAAATTCGAATTTATAAAAATAGAGAGCTCAAATGGGACCGGGACCCTTGAAGCTGGCTTCAGCTGGCTTCAGCTGGCTCTCAAAGAAGGGGTCAGGGGTGTCGAGAGCACCTATATCCATCACTGACCGTCACTTGCCTTCAATAGCCATCATTAATCCACATTAGTAAAGTTGTTAACTTTTGTTAACCTTGACTAATGACCATGGTAACACCAGGGGGTAGCAAGGGGAAACCGAGGGAAATCAAGAGGTGTCATGGGTATTAATAAAAGAAGATAGGTTACTAATGAAAGCATTAACAAAAGGTAAGGGAAAGTTAAGAGGGGGAGCATAAGGAAAGGCACTAGTAAAAGTCATTAGATTTATTAACATCCTCTTATTACTAGGTAGTTGACTTACTAATGAAAGTTACTAATCAATGGTTAATAAAAGTTAGCAAATTTCTAATGAAAGCTCACGATTTAATGGTTAATAAAAGTTAACAAAAATACTAATAAAAGTTAATGAATTTATTAACAAAAGTTAACAGCTATTTGGGCTCTTCTGCGGCTCTTCTGCGGCTCTTGAGGGTACCGGACCCTTGTCTGGCTAATAAAAGCTAGTGAATTACTAATAAAAAGTTAATAAAATTACTAATAAAAGTTAACAAACTTATTAATAAAAGTTAATGGCCCATTGGGGCCCTTGGAGAATCAGGTCATTTTTCTGGTATATCCATTTTTCTCGCTCAATTCTGGTCTTCTGGAGGTAGTATTGCACCTATTGAAGTCAGAAGGCCCGTCCGGACCAGAATATGCCACTACCATTGAGAAATAACGCCATTTGAGCGAAATGAAAAGGACTGGATGCCCAAATAACGCGATTTGTATGGGAGAAATAGACTATTTGCGATTTATTGCCTGGAAATGCATCGATTGTAGCCAACTCGCATATCAATCAACTCGCTATTGCGGTCTGGGCATGCGAAATGCACTATTTGTGCATGCTTTCAAGTGCGTTATGGCAATAGCATTGTGAAACACGGTATTATAGGGAAACTACCATACAAATTCAAGAATCACGGCGATTTCCGCGGCTTTACTCGCCGTACTACTAAGCTATGCTGGGTTCAGCGAATAACAAGATTTGTGCACACTGTATTACCCAGCAGAATGGTAGCACCCGCATGCCGATCTGATGGATATCGGGGGAGGAAAATACGGCTACTGGAAAGCACAGCCAAATCAAGAATCACGACAACTATCGACATTTTACTCGCCCTATTTGTCATTTATTTAGGTAACAGGTACATATTCTGGTCCGGAAAAGCGAGATACGTCGAATGAGTGCACAGACAGCGAGATTGGACCACAACAACGATAGTTAATGGGGGAAAGTAAAGCGCCATACAAATAGCACTGTGACTGCGTTTCTATTAATAGCTATATAGGGTTAGGGTTAGGGCCGTTAATAATGGGGGATAGGTGTTAATAAATGTTAATAAATTTGTTAACTTTTTGTTAACTTTTACTAATGGGTTCATTAGTAATATTTTACTAGTTTTAAACTGGCAATTTTTAACTGTTAACTTTTATTAACAAATTTGTTAACATTTATTAATGGGTTCATTAGTAACTTTTTGCTAGTTTAAGCTGCTAACCCTTGTTAATTTTACTAAGGGCTATATTAATAATTTATTACCACTTTATTAATACCATACTAATGACCAATTAGTAGGTGTACTAATAGCTTTATTGCTTTTTATTAATAAATGGCTTATACGAGTGTAATGAGCATAGAAAAGTAAACAAACGGAACTTACCTGAAGCCTACACAGTATGCAAAACAGCATACAGAATAGCTTTAGACGCGTAAGCAATACCCGTAACTAGTGCACAGTAGAAATCTAATAAACAGACGGCAGCATACATTGCAATACAAAGAGTAGCAGACGAGCACTGTTAACGTACAAAGGAATAAACGCGCGAGTGGATCATGACGCAATGACCGCCGTAAGACACTCGCGAGAACAGCACGGTAGCCTTGTCGTGCACAAGCGCTACAGGCTGAAGGGGAGGTGATTACAGCAGAATAACGTGAGTATGAACGCTTGATCGTAGTGAGCGTGCGTAGAAAAGCACCGCAAACTACAAAGAGGTAAGGACAATAGGCAGGATGAATAGATCGCGTAAATGATGACGCAATCTACCGTTAGATCAACGACACCAACGAGAAGCGGTGAACAGCGAACGCGTAAATGATGACGCAATCTACCGTTAGATCAACAACAACGACACCAACAAGGAACTGTGAACAGCGAACGCGAAGATGATGACACGAACTAACGTTAGATCAACGACACCAACAACAACAAGGAACTGTGAACAGTGAACGCGTAGATGATGACGCGAACTAACGTTAGATCAACGACACCAACAACAACAAGGAACTGTGAACAGTGAACGCGTAGATGATGACACGAACTAACGTTAGATCAACGACACCAACGAGAAGCGGTGAACAGCGAACGCGTAGATGATGACGCGAACTAACGTTAGATCAACGACACCAACAAGGAACTGTGAACAGCGAACGCGAAGATGATGACGCGAACTAACGTTAGATCAACGACACCAACAAGGAACTGTGAACAGCGAACGCGAAGATGATGACACGAACTAACGTTAGATCAACGACACCAACAAGGAACTGTGAACAGCGAACGCGTAGATGATGACGCGAACTAACGTTAGATCAACGACACCAACAAGGAACTGTGAACAGCGAACGCGTAGATGATGACGCGAACTAACGTTAGATCAACGACACCAACAAGGAACTGTGAACAGCGAACGCGAAGATGATGACACGAACTAACGTTAGATCAACGACACCAACAAGGAACTGTGAACAGCGAACGCGTAGATGATGACGCGAACTAACGTTAGATCAACGACACCAACAAGGAACTGTGAACAGCGAACGCGTAGATGATGACGCAATCTACCGTTAGATCAACGACAACGACACCAACAAGGAACTGTGAACAGCGAACGCGAGTGAAACATAAACAAGCGAGAGAGGAGAAAGTACAAGTACACGAGTGTGCTAAGCAAAGGTAAGCGTATACAAGGAATAGGAGAAAGAGAAACAAAGAACAGGTACAGCGAGCATCACGAATACGAGTAGTGAACGGCGAAGAAAGAGAGAAAGGAAAGAGTAGTAAACAATAGAGAGAGGGAGAGGGGTGAACGTGTAAAGCAGGTGGTATTCACCAATAACCAAGAATGATTAGGAACTATTAACCGCCAGGTACATGTAATTATGCGAGTTAGTTACGCGGTATAGGTCCACGTAGGATGCACCAGTCAATATATGGAGCATATAAGCACGTAGTCGAGAATGGCACACGCTGTTTCATAGCCTGTTGATATGTAGAGAGTGGCGTTAGACGGCGTAGATCAGGTAATAGTAGACAGAGCGGCACACGACTGAATGTCCCTTTGACCGGGTATTATATATGCATGCTAGATCGTGAAGCTCGATTGCCTTCTAGAACAGGAGTTAGTCATGATGAAGTGAAAGCGTCAAGCCTCATAGGGCACGCTCGAGGTCTGTTCTAGACTCACTCGTTAATAACAATAAACCTTTAGTACATCTTGCGTAGAATCACGTAGCATTAACCGATCAATATACGTTCTATATTACTATGTAGCCGAAGACGATATGTAACGAGTTACGCGGTTATTGAGCGAACGTGTAAAGAGTAAAACGGGAGGAACGAGATCGAACAAAAAACGAGTATAGCACATGAGTTATGAGTAGATCGAGCGAGAGGAGTGAATATAGTGACGAGATGGAGAGAGATGAGTGAGTATAGTGAGTGTAAGGAACGAGATCGAGCGAGGGGGACGAGTAGAACGCACGAGCTATAAGTTGAGCAGCGAGAGAAGTGAGTATAGCGACGAGATGGAGCAAGTAATGAGTAGATCGAGCGGGTGAAGTGATTATAGTGAGTGGGGCGCATGAGCAACGAATAGAACGTGCGAGGAACGAGTATAATGAGTATAGGGAGTAGATCGTGCAAGAGGAAGGAGTATAGTAACTAGAGCGAGCAAGGAACGAGTAGATCGAGTGAAAGAAGTGAGTAGAACACACGAGCAATGAGTAGAATGACAAGAACCCGCGAGGAATCAGTGGAGTGAGTAAAATGCGAGAAGAGCGAGTAGGTCGAGAGAGAGAGAGGAACAAGTATAGTGAGTAGATCGAGCGACGAAGGAGTAAGTAAAGCACACGGCGAATGAACAGAACGCGCGAGGAATGACTAGCTCGTGCAAGAGAAGTGAGTATAGTGACTAGAACGCGCGAGGAACAAATGTCGTGAGTAAGAGAAATGAGCGTAAAGTATAGAACGTGCAACGAACGTAAGAGAAACGAGAGTGAGCGAGAGAAATTGTTGCTGTAGCAGCTTGGTTGGCTAATAGTAACGAGTGTATACACGTGTAATAAAATAATATATGCTGAAAGGTAGTCTTTATTAGTTCGTATGCAGTAACAAGCGTATTGAATGTATTGAGTAGAATACGAAAGGAACGAATAGCTCGAGTGAGAAGAGTGAGTGTAGTGAGTATGAGGAACGAAGAACGAGTAGAATGTAAATGTAATCACTAGAATGAGTATAACGCGTGCGACGAACGAGTAGAGCGAGTATAACGCGGGAAGGACGAATATAACGAGTAGATCGTGCAAGGAAGTAAGAGGAACAAGTAGCTCGAGCGAGAAGAGTGAGTATAGTGCACGACGAATGACTAGCTCGTGCGAAGGAGTGAGATCGAGTGAAAAAAGTGAGTATAGGGAATAGAACGAGCGAAGAGTGAGTATAGTGAGTAAGAGGAGGTGGAGGAGGATAATGAATACAACGAGTAAGAGGAGCGAGTAAAGTGACAAGAAGAATGACTAGAACGCGCGAGTAAGCAAGAGGAATGTGCGAGCGTAATGAGTAAAACGCGCGAGGAATGAGTGTTATGAGTATATCGAGTAAAGCTAGCGTGGAATGAACGTAATGAGTGTAGCGGGTAGAGTCAACGAGGAACGTCAGCGAGGAATGAGCGTAATGTATAGAACGCGCAAGGAATGCCAGAGAGGGATAAGCGCGACGAGTGTAAGTAGAATGTGAGAGGAATTAGTGTAGCACGCGAGTGAACGTTGAAGGTGTAGCAGCTTGGTTAATTCATAGTAACGAATATATACACGTATAATAAAGTAGTATATATTGAACGGTAATCTTTGTTAGTTAGTATGCAGTAGTAAGCGTATTTACAGAGGTGTTACTGTATATGAAGTTCGGTATTAGAGCCACGGTAAGTGTTAAAAGAAGTACGGATACAACCGTTACATAAGCACCGAGAATATAAAGTAGGAGTAAGGAGTATAGTGAGTAGACCGTGTGCAACGAAGGAGTAGAAGAATGGGTGAAGTGCGCGAGGAACGTAAAAAAAATAAGTCAGAGGAGTGAGTAGAACGCGAGAGGAATAAGTATAAAGAGTATAGCGCACGAGTAATTAGGAATGAATAGAGCGCGCGAGGAATGTAAGACGAAAATGCAAGCGTATTGAGTATAGTGACCAGATCAAGCGAGAGGAGTGAGTAAAGCAAGTAAAGCAAGTAAAGCGCACGAGTAATCAATAGAAAACGTATTGACTGTAATGAGTAACGCGCGAGAGGAACGAGTAGAATGACAAGAGCCCGCGAGGAATCAGTGGAGTGAATAAAGCGCGAGAAGAGCGAGTAGATCAAGAGAAACGAGTAAGTATGGCGAGTATAGTGCGCGACGAACGAGATCAAACGAGAGAGAGAGGAACGAATAAACGCGAGAGAAGCGAGTAGATTGAGCGAGAAACGAGTATAGCGCGCAACGAATTAGCTCGTGTAAGAGGAGTGATTAAAGCGTGCAACGAACGTAAGAGGAACAAGTATAGGGAGTAGCTCGTGTAAGAGGAATGAGCATAGTAACTAGAGCGAGCGAGTGAATGCATAGAACGCGTGAGAGGAGTGAGTAGAACGCGAGAGGAACGAGTAATGAGTAGAACGAGTAAGAAGAAGGAGTAAAGTACGCAGCGAACGAGTAGATCGAACAAGATGAGTGAATATAATGACAAGATCGAGTGAGAGAAAAGAGTAAAACGCGAAAGGAACGAGTATAGTGAGTTACTCAAGCGCGAGGAATAAGTAAGAGGAATGAGCGTAAGGAATAGAGCGAGTAAGAGGGATGAGTATAGGGAGTAAGAGGAACGAGATCGAGCAAGAGGAGTGAGTAGAATGCGAGAGGAATAAGTATTATGACAAGAACGGGCGAGTAATGAGTAGATCGAGCAAGAGAAATAGTGGACGTAGTAGCTTGAATAGTTAATAGTAACGAGTGTATACACGTGTAATAAAAGAATATATGTTGAACGATAATTTTTAATAGTTTGTATGCAGTAGAAAGCATATTGAATATAACGAGCGGAACGCGACGAATGAGTACATCGAGCAAAAGGAGTAAGCATAGTGACACGATCGAGCGAGAAATAAGTAATAAACAAGCAGAACGCGCAAGGAGTGAGCATAGTGAGTAGATCATACAAGAGGAGTGAGTAGAACACGCGAGAAACGAATATAGTAAGTAGATAATGCGAGAGGAAGGTGTAGAAATGAATGCTCAGTTAGCGTACGCAATAAGATAAATAAGACACTAGTATGTAGGAGGAGTATATGTTAGAAGCATTTGATTGTTTTATTATAATAAAATATGCTAGCTTATATAGACGAATATTATTGAATGATATTAGTAATGATATCGGGCGATATCGTAATTAATGAGAGTATTTGTTAATGAATGTAAATCTCCGATATTCGAGTTATGTGAATAGAATGTTCCTATAGATGATGATTAGTAAAGCTCATGATACTTACAACACTCTCCCTCAAAGCGAAATCAGGCAGTTGTTAAGCCTATTTGCTTTGCGAGATGTAATTGCTTGTGCTTTGCTAGAGCCTTAGTTAAGATATCTGCATTATTGTTGTTGGTGGAACAATAGTTGAGATTGACTAGCTTGTTGGTGACAGCATCGCGAATGTAGTGATATTTTATATCAATATGTTTGGTCCTGCTGTGATGAGCGGGATTCTTAGTGAGTGCGATAGTGCTTTGGTTGTCACACATTATGCTGATTGGTTGTTGATTTTTCAACTGTAAACCTATAAGGAAGTTGTTGATCCATATTGATTCCTTTGTTGCCTCGGTCGATGCCATGTATTCTGCCTCTGTTGAAGAGAGTGCAACTGTCTGTTGGCGTTTACTTGACCAAGTGATGGCGGTTTCATTATAGTTGTATATGTAACCAGAGATGGAGCGTCTGTCGTCGATACTGTTGGCCCAATCTGAATCGGTATAGCCGGTGATGGTGCCGTCGCCTTTAGTGAATGTAAGTGAGTAATTAAGTGTGGCGAGAATGTATCTGAAGACGTGTTTGACAGCGTTCCAGTGAGTTGATCGTGGATCAGATAAATATCTGCTTAACAAGCTGATACTGAATGATAAGTCGGGTCTAGTAGCGTTAGCTAGGTATAATAGACTACCAATGGCGCTGTTGTAGGGCACTGTGGCCATATAGTCGGCTTCTTTGCTGGAAATCGGATCAGAAGCTTTGCTGATCTTAACGCTGGTGTCTAGAGGTGTACCGACAGGCTTAGCGTTGCTCATGTTGTAGCGAGCTAATATGCTTTCAGCATATTTACGTTGTGATAATGTAGTTGTGCTGTTTTGTCGATTTCGAATGACTTGAATGCCGAGAATGTAATGGAGTTCGCCTAGATCTTTCATATTAAATCTGGATGACAGGTCAGACTTAATTTGATTGATACTAGCTGTTGAGTTGCCGATAATAATAAGATCGTCGACATATACGGCGATATAGATGACTGAATCGTTGGTGTGTCTAGAGTATACACCGTGATCGACGTCGTTACGTTTGAAGCCGAGGGATAGAAGGAATGAATCAATGACTGAATACCAAGCGCGGCCAGATTGCTTAAGGCCGTAGAGTGATTTCTTGAGTAAGCAGACATCATTTCCTTGTTGAAAACCTTCCGGTTGTTTCATATAGATCTCCTCGTCGAGTATGCCGTTTAAGTATGCCGTAGTAACGTCCATTTGGTGAATGTCGTAATCGTATTGAGTGGCGATGGCGATTAGAATGCGAATAGAAGAGTAGCGAACGACAGGTGAGAATGTCTCTAGATAGTCGATGCCGTAGAGTTGAGAGTACCCTTGGGCGACTAAACGAGCTTTATAGCGTTCGACATTGCCGTGTTCGTCACGCTTGATCCTGAAAACCCACTTTGAACCAATTGCTTTTCGACCTTCCGGTAATGCGGTGAGTTGCCAAGTGTCGTTTTGGTGGAGGCTTTTTAATTCCTCTTGCATGGCAGTATGCCATTTGTCAGCGTCATCTCCAGCTATAGCCTCTTTGTATGTTGTAGGTTCCGTATCGACTGTCGCCGAGATTAGCGATCTGCATATATTTGCCGAGTCGGAATCACTTACTGTATTGTCAGACTCTTCCGTTAATAAAGGATCGACAATATCAGGATTATAAGAGATAGGAGTATTGCGAATACGGTTAGAGCGACGAAGTGAGTAAGTAGTAGGTGGAGGCGACTGAGTAGGTGAAGGTGAAGATGAAGGTGAAGATGATTCTGGAGTGGCAGGTCGAGGTGGTTGAGTGGCGGTAGTTGATTGTGTGGGAACCGAATGAATCGAATGTGTGTCGATTGGTGATTTGTCGGTAGTGTCGTGTGAAGTGAAAAATTCTACCGTTTCATTCTTTTCTTTTTCGTTTTGAGTGAAAAATTTGTCTTCCACGAATCTCACATCTCTTGACTTTACAACGCGCTTGCTGTTAGGATCGTACAATTTGTACGCTTTGCTTCCGTCGAAATAACCTATGAATATGCACTCTTTGCTTTTCGATTCGAATTTAGTGCGAGTTCCGTGATTGAGCGCGAATGCGGAACAACCGAATGTTCTGAGGTGAGAAGCAGATGGCGTTTCGTTGAGCCATAGAGCGTCGGGGATGTTGTTGTTGATTGCGCGACTGGGTGAGAGATTTCGAACGTGAGCTGCGGTAGCGATAGCTTCGGCCCAGAATGAGTGATCGAGTGATGCGGCGTGAAGCATAGTACGGGCAGATTCAACCAGTGTACGGTTGGTACGTTCGGCAACGCCGTTCTGTTCAGGTGAGTAAGGGGCTGAAGATTGCCATACTATGCCGTTGTCCTTTAGGAATGACTGTACGCGCGAGGACGTGAATTCGGTGCCGTTGTCGGATCGTAGCGCTTTTATCGACTTTTGTGTTTGCTTCTCGACGGTGTTCTTGAATGACTGAAATTTGTTGAAGAATTCGCTTTTGGATTTCAAGAAGTCGACCCAGATCTTTCTAGAGAAGTCGTCGACAAAGACGACAAAGTACCGGGATCCTCCTAAACTGTTGGTAGACATAGGTCCACATAGATCGGTATGAATGAGTTCTAGTTGCTGGTTAGCGCGAGGTGAATTAGCGATTCTTTTGATGTTTGTACGGCTTTGCTTGCCGTGAATGCAAGAAATACATTCGTGATCGCTCTTGTTGAATGCTGGAAAGTTGACACCGTGAATAAAGTCGCTGTTGTTGAGAAGCTGAAGTGAGGAATAATTTAAATGAGCGAAGCGTTTGTGCCATAGTTCTGCTGAAGTGGAACTGGCTGATAGTAGCGATTTGTCGAGTGGGAAACTGAAGTCGAGTAAGTATAAGTTCCCGTTTAATGTCGCTTGACCGATGGTGAGATTATCCGAGGTCTTGATGAGACACGTGGACGCATTGTTGAATTGAATGGACAGATGTTGAGCGGTCAATTTTCGTACTGAAAGTAAGTTGCAAGCGAGTGTGGGAATATGTAGTACGTTGGTGAATTTTACGTTGACCGTATTGCCATTGTGATGTAGTTGAGCGTCGATAGTGCCGATGCCTATGGCTGACATAGGTGAATCGTTTGCCGTGTAGACAGTTTTGATGGGAATAGTTTCATAAGTGGTGAACCATTCCTTGTTGCAACACTGATGTTGTGTTGCGCCACTGTCCACGATCCATTTCTCGGTGAGTGATGGAGTAGATGAAGATGAGAGCGAAAACGATGTGCACGAGGAGGTGAGTACGTATGAGGTCGATGACTTGTTTGCGTGATCCTTGGAATTGGAATTTCTCTTGCGCTTGTAACATTCGTTGATGGTGTGACCGGGCTTTCGGCAATAATTGCAGTGCTTGCTTGCCTTTTTGAATTGACGTCTGTTGGCAACGTGCAAAGCATGCTCATGCTGTAGGCCCGATTCGAGTTGGCGCATTTCCTCCTGTAAGATGCTGCTCTTGACCTTTTCGATGGTTAATGACTCGTTGCTATTAACCAGTGAGATTACTAGCGAGCTGAAATCGGATGGGAGGCTTGAAAGTAGCACCATGATAATGTCCATTGATCGGAGCGGAATGTCGATATTGGCGATTTGGTCGGCCAATGAGAGGGTGTGGTTGATATGTTCTGCGCATGATGTTCCGGGAGACATCTTTGACATAAAGAACTTGCGTCGAAGGTGGTATATGGTAGCAAGGCCCTTGGATTGATAGGTGTCGGCTAAGGTCCTGAGAATGTCCTTAGCTGTCTTGCAGGCTGTGACTTGTAATAGGATACTACTCGAGATGGTGAGAGTAATAGTAGCACGAGCCTTCATATCCAGGGCTGTCCATTTCGCAAGGTCGTCCGTGTCGACAGGAGGGTCTTGCTTCGATATATCGAGCTGGTCCCGTTCTGCCAACAACATATCGACTTGGATACGCCAAGTACGATAATTGGATGTAGTTAACTTGTCGATGGAATTAGTGGATGTCGACATGATGGTAAGACTAGTTTAAAAGATTTGCGTGGAGAGATATACAGACAAGTGAGACTCTTAATCTGTAGAAATGAATGCTCAGTTAGCGTACGCAATAAGATAAATAAGACACTAGTATGTAGGAGGAGTATATATTAGAAGCATTGATTGTTTTATTATAATAAAATATGCTAGCTTATATAGACGAATATTATTGAATGATATTAGTAATGATATCGGGCGATATCGTAATTAATGAGAGTATTTGTTAATGAATGTAAATCTCCGATATTCGAGTTATGTGAATAGAATGTTCCTATAGATGATGATTAGTAAAGCTCATGATACTTACAACAGAATGAATGCAATAACCATTATCTGTTAATGAAGTCAACAAACTTACTAATGGGAGCATTAACAAAATGGAAGGGGAAGATAGGAGGAAACCATAAGGAGCGGCATTAATAAATGTCAATAGATTTATTAGTATTTTATTAGTGATGTCTTCTTAATTCTTTATTACTAAGCTTCATTATCACCTCCTCATTACTAGATAGGTGATTTACTAATGAAAGCTACTAATCAATGGCTAATAAAAGTTAACAAATTTCTAATGAAAGCTCATGACTCAAAGGTTAACAAAAGTTAACAAGTTTATTAATAAAGGTTAATAGCCCAATGGGGGATCATTGCGACTCATGGAGGACCAGGTCATTTTTCTGGTTAATAAAAGTTAACAAAATTACTAATAAAAAGTTAATGAATTTATTAATAAAAGTTAATAGCTATTTGGGCTCTTCTGCGGCTCTTCTGCGGCTCTGCTGCGGCTCTTGAGGGTACCGGACCCTTGTCTGGCTAATAAAAGCTAGTGAATTACTAATAAAAAGTTAATAAAATTACTAATAAAAGTTAACAAACTTATTAATAAAAGTTAATGGCCCATTGGGGCCCTTGGAGAATCAGGTCATTTTTCTGGTATATCCATTTTTCTCGCTCAATTCTGGTCTTCTGGAGGTAGTATTGCGCCTATTGAAGTCAGAAGGCCCGTCCGGACCAGAATATGCCACTACCATTGAGAAATAACGCCATTTGAGCAAAATGAAAAGGACCGGATGCCCAAATAACGCGATTTGTATGGGAGAAATAGACTATTTGCGATTTATTGCCTGGAAATGCATCGATTGTAGCCAACTCGCATATCAATCAACTCGCTATTGCCATCCGGACATGCGAAACGCACTATTTGTGCATGCTTTCAAGTGCGTTATGGCAATAGCATTGTGAAACACGGTATTATAGGGAAACTACCATACAAATTCAAGAATCACGGCGATTTCCGCGGCTTTACTCGCCGTACTACTAAGCTATGCTGGGTTCAGCGAATAACAAGATTTGTGCACACTGTATTACCCAGCAGAATGGTAGCACCTGCATGCCGATCTGATGGATATTGGGGGAGGAAAATACGGCTACTGGAAAGCACAGCCAAATCAAGAATCACGACAACTATCGACATTTTACTCGCCCTATTTGTCATTTATTTAGGTAACAGGTACATATTCTGGTCCGGAAAAGCGAGATACGTCGAATGAGTGCACAGACAGCGAGATTGGACCACAACAACGATAGTTAATGGGGGAAAGTAAAGCGCCATACAAATAGCACTGTGACTGCGTTTCTATTAATAGCTATATAGGGTTAGGGTTAGGGCCGTTAATAATGGGGGATAGGTGTTAATAAATGTTAATAAATTTGTTAACTTTTTGTTAACTTTTAC
This sequence comes from Syncephalis plumigaleata, assembly GCA_025201365.1. Lineage (NCBI taxonomy): Eukaryota > Fungi > Zoopagomycota > Zoopagomycetes > Zoopagales > Piptocephalidaceae > Syncephalis > Syncephalis plumigaleata. Next base: position 82,710 of record JAIXMF010000010.1, read on the forward strand.
TAATGGGTTCATTAGTAATATTTTACTAGTTTTAAACTGGCAATTTTTTAACTGTTAACTTTTATTAACAAATTTGTTAACATTTATTAATGGGTTCATTAGTAACTTTTTGCTAGTTTAAGCTGCTAACCCTTGTTAATTTTACTAAGGGCTATATTAATAATTTATTACCACTTTATTAATACCATACTAATGACCAATTAGTAGGTGTACTAATAGCTTTATTGCTTTTTATTAATAAATGGCTTATACGAGTGTAATGAGCATAGAAAAGTAAACAAACGGAACTTACCTGAAGCCTACACAGTATGCAAAACAGCATACAGAATAGCTTTAGACGCGTAAGCAATACCCGTAACTAGTGCACAGTAGAAATCTAATAAACAGACGGCAGCATACATTGCAATACAAAGAGTAGCAGACGAGCACTGTTAACGTACAAAGGAATAAACGCGCGAGTGGATCATGACGCAATGACCGCCGTAAGACACTCGCGAGAACAGCACGGTAGCCTTGTCGTGCACAAGCGCTACAGGCTGAAGGGGAGGTGATTACAGCAGAATAACGTGAGTATGAACGCTTGATCGTAGTGAGCGTGCGTAGAAAAGCACCGCAAACTACAAAGAGGTAAGGACAATAGGCAGGATGAATAGATCGCGTAAATGATGACGCAATCTACCGTTAGATCAACGACACCAACGAGAAGCGGTGAACAGCGAACGCGTAAATGATGACGCAATCTACCGTTAGATCAACAACAACGACACCAACAAGGAACTGTGAACAGCGAACGCGAAGATGATGACACGAACTAACGTTAGATCAACGACACCAACAACAACAAGGAACTGTGAACAGTGAACGCGTAGATGATGACGCGAACTAACGTTAGATCAACGACACCAACAACAACAAGGAACTGTGAACAGTGAACGCGTAGATGATGACACGAACTAACGTTAGATCAACGACACCAACGAGAAGCGGTGAACAGCGAACGCGTAGATGATGACGCGAACTAACGTTAGATCAACGACACCAACAAGGAACTGTGAACAGCGAACGCGAAGATGATGACGCGAACTAACGTTAGATCAACGACACCAACAAGGAACTGTGAACAGCGAACGCGAAGATGATGACACGAACTAACGTTAGATCAACGACACCAACAAGGAACTGTGAACAGCGAACGCGTAGATGATGACGCGAACTAACGTTAGATCAACGACACCAACAAGGAACTGTGAACAGCGAACGCGTAGATGATGACGCGAACTAACGTTAGATCAACGACACCAACAAGGAACTGTGAACAGCGAACGCGAAGATGATGACACGAACTAACGTTAGATCAACGACACCAACAAGGAACTGTGAACAGCGAACGCGTAGATGATGACGCGAACTAACGTTAGATCAACGACACCAACAAGGAACTGTGAACAGCGAACGCGTAGATGATGACGCAATCTACCGTTAGATCAACGACAACGACACCAACAAGGAACTGTGAACAGCGAACGCGAGTGAAACATAAACAAGCGAGAGAGGAGAAAGTACAAGTACACGAGTGTGCTAAGCAAAGGTAAGCGTATACAAGGAATAGGAGAAAGAGAAACAAAGAACAGGTACAGCGAGCATCACGAATACGAGTAGTGAACGGCGAAGAAAGAGAGAAAGGAAAGAGTAGTAAACAATAGAGAGAGGGAGAGGGGTGAACGTGTAAAGCAGGTGGTATTCACCAATAACCAAGAATGATTAGGAACTATTAACCGCCAGGTACATGTAATTATGCGAGTTAGTTACGCGGTATAGGTCCACGTAGGATGCACCAGTCAATATATGGAGCATATAAGCACGTAGTCGAGAATGGCACACGCTGTTTCATAGCCTGTTGATATGTAGAGAGTGGCGTTAGACGGCGTAGATCAGGTAATAGTAGACAGAGCGGCACACGACTGAATGTCCCTTTGACCGGGTATTATATATGCATGCTAGATCGTGAAGCTCGATTGCCTTCTAGAACAGGAGTTAGTCATGATGAAGTGAAAGCGTCAAGCCTCATAGGGCACGCTCGAGGTCTGTTCTAGACTCACTCGTTAATAACAATAAACCTTTAGTACATCTTGCGTAGAATCACGTAGCATTAACCGATCAATATACGTTCTATATTACTATGTAGCCGAAGACGATATGTAACGAGTTACGCGGTTATTGAGCGAACGTGTAAAGAGTAAAACGGGAGGAACGAGATCGAACAAAAAACGAGTATAGCACATGAGTTATGAGTAGATCGAGCGAGAGGAGTGAATATAGTGACGAGATGGAGAGAGATGAGTGAGTATAGTGAGTGTAAGGAACGAGATCGAGCGAGGGGGACGAGTAGAACGCACGAGCTATAAGTTGAGCAGCGAGAGAAGTGAGTATAGCGACGAGATGGAGCAAGTAATGAGTAGATCGAGCGGGTGAAGTGATTATAGTGAGTGGGGCGCATGAGCAACGAATAGAACGTGCGAGGAACGAGTATAATGAGTATAGGGAGTAGATCGTGCAAGAGGAAGGAGTATAGTAACTAGAGCGAGCAAGGAACGAGTAGATCGAGTGAAAGAAGTGAGTAGAACACACGAGCAATGAGTAGAATGACAAGAACCCGCGAGGAATCAGTGGAGTGAGTAAAATGCGAGAAGAGCGAGTAGGTCGAGAGAGAGAGAGGAACAAGTATAGTGAGTAGATCGAGCGACGAAGGAGTAAGTAAAGCACACGGCGAATGAACAGAACGCGCGAGGAATGACTAGCTCGTGCAAGAGAAGTGAGTATAGTGACTAGAACGCGCGAGGAACAAATGTCGTGAGTAAGAGAAATGAGCGTAAAGTATAGAACGTGCAACGAACGTAAGAGAAACGAGAGTGAGCGAGAGAAATTGTTGCTGTAGCAGCTTGGTTGGCTAATAGTAACGAGTGTATACACGTGTAATAAAATAATATATGCTGAAAGGTAGTCTTTATTAGTTCGTATGCAGTAACAAGCGTATTGAATGTATTGAGTAGAATACGAAAGGAACGAATAGCTCGAGTGAGAAGAGTGAGTGTAGTGAGTATGAGGAACGAAGAACGAGTAGAATGTAAATGTAATCACTAGAATGAGTATAACGCGTGCGACGAACGAGTAGAGCGAGTATAACGCGGGAAGGACGAATATAACGAGTAGATCGTGCAAGGAAGTAAGAGGAACAAGTAGCTCGAGCGAGAAGAGTGAGTATAGTGCACGACGAATGACTAGCTCGTGCGAAGGAGTGAGATCGAGTGAAAAAAGTGAGTATAGGGAATAGAACGAGCGAAGAGTGAGTATAGTGAGTAAGAGGAGGTGGAGGAGGATAATGAATACAACGAGTAAGAGGAGCGAGTAAAGTGACAAGAAGAATGACTAGAACGCGCGAGTAAGCAAGAGGAATGTGCGAGCGTAATGAGTAAAACGCGCGAGGAATGAGTGTTATGAGTATATCGAGTAAAGCTAGCGTGGAATGAACGTAATGAGTGTAGCGGGTAGAGTCAACGAGGAACGTCAGCGAGGAATGAGCGTAATGTATAGAACGCGCAAGGAATGCCAGAGAGGGATAAGCGCGACGAGTGTAAGTAGAATGTGAGAGGAATTAGTGTAGCACGCGAGTGAACGTTGAAGGTGTAGCAGCTTGGTTAATTCATAGTAACGAATATATACACGTATAATAAAGTAGTATATATTGAACGGTAATCTTTGTTAGTTAGTATGCAGTAGTAAGCGTATTTACAGAGGTGTTACTGTATATGAAGTTCGGTATTAGAGCCACGGTAAGTGTTAAAAGAAGTACGGATACAACCGTTACATAAGCACCGAGAATATAAAGTAGGAGTAAGGAGTATAGTGAGTAGACCGTGTGCAACGAAGGAGTAGAAGAATGGGTGAAGTGCGCGAGGAACGTAAAAAAAATAAGTCAGAGGAGTGAGTAGAACGCGAGAGGAATAAGTATAAAGAGTATAGCGCACGAGTAATTAGGAATGAATAGAGCGCGCGAGGAATGTAAGACGAAAATGCAAGCGTATTGAGTATAGTGACCAGATCAAGCGAGAGGAGTGAGTAAAGCAAGTAAAGCAAGTAAAGCGCACGAGTAATCAATAGAAAACGTATTGACTGTAATGAGTAACGCGCGAGAGGAACGAGTAGAATGACAAGAGCCCGCGAGGAATCAGTGGAGTGAATAAAGCGCGAGAAGAGCGAGTAGATCAAGAGAAACGAGTAAGTATGGCGAGTATAGTGCGCGACGAACGAGATCAAACGAGAGAGAGAGGAACGAATAAACGCGAGAGAAGCGAGTAGATTGAGCGAGAAACGAGTATAGCGCGCAACGAATTAGCTCGTGTAAGAGGAGTGATTAAAGCGTGCAACGAACGTAAGAGGAACAAGTATAGGGAGTAGCTCGTGTAAGAGGAATGAGCATAGTAACTAGAGCGAGCGAGTGAATGCATAGAACGCGTGAGAGGAGTGAGTAGAACGCGAGAGGAACGAGTAATGAGTAGAACGAGTAAGAAGAAGGAGTAAAGTACGCAGCGAACGAGTAGATCGAACAAGATGAGTGAATATAATGACAAGATCGAGTGAGAGAAAAGAGTAAAACGCGAAAGGAACGAGTATAGTGAGTTACTCAAGCGCGAGGAATAAGTAAGAGGAATGAGCGTAAGGAATAGAGCGAGTAAGAGGGATGAGTATAGGGAGTAAGAGGAACGAGATCGAGCAAGAGGAGTGAGTAGAATGCGAGAGGAATAAGTATTATGACAAGAACGGGCGAGTAATGAGTAGATCGAGCAAGAGAAATAGTGGACGTAGTAGCTTGAATAGTTAATAGTAACGAGTGTATACACGTGTAATAAAAGAATATATGTTGAACGATAATTTTTAATAGTTTGTATGCAGTAGAAAGCATATTGAATATAACGAGCGGAACGCGACGAATGAGTACATCGAGCAAAAGGAGTAAGCATAGTGACACGATCGAGCGAGAAATAAGTAATAAACAAGCAGAACGCGCAAGGAGTGAGCATAGTGAGTAGATCATACAAGAGGAGTGAGTAGAACACGCGAGAAACGAATATAGTAAGTAGATAATGCGAGAGGAAGGTGTAGAAATGAATGCTCAGTTAGCGTACGCAATAAGATAAATAAGACACTAGTATGTAGGAGGAGTATATGTTAGAAGCATTTGATTGTTTTATTATAATAAAATATGCTAGCTTATATAGACGAATATTATTGAATGATATTAGTAATGATATCGGGCGATATCGTAATTAATGAGAGTATTTGTTAATGAATGTAAATCTCCGATATTCGAGTTATGTGAATAGAATGTTCCTATAGATGATGATTAGTAAAGCTCATGATACTTACAACACTCTCCCTCAAAGCGAAATCAGGCAGTTGTTAAGCCTATTTGCTTTGCGAGATGTAATTGCTTGTGCTTTGCTAGAGCCTTAGTTAAGATATCTGCATTATTGTTGTTGGTGGAACAATAGTTGAGATTGACTAGCTTGTTGGTGACAGCATCGCGAATGTAGTGATATTTTATATCAATATGTTTGGTCCTGCTGTGATGAGCGGGATTCTTAGTGAGTGCGATAGTGCTTTGGTTGTCACACATTATGCTGATTGGTTGTTGATTTTTCAACTGTAAACCTATAAGGAAGTTGTTGATCCATATTGATTCCTTTGTTGCCTCGGTCGATGCCATGTATTCTGCCTCTGTTGAAGAGAGTGCAACTGTCTGTTGGCGTTTACTTGACCAAGTGATGGCGGTTTCATTATAGTTGTATATGTAACCAGAGATGGAGCGTCTGTCGTCGATACTGTTGGCCCAATCTGAATCGGTATAGCCGGTGATGGTGCCGTCGCCTTTAGTGAATGTAAGTGAGTAATTAAGTGTGGCGAGAATGTATCTGAAGACGTGTTTGACAGCGTTCCAGTGAGTTGATCGTGGATCAGATAAATATCTGCTTAACAAGCTGATACTGAATGATAAGTCGGGTCTAGTAGCGTTAGCTAGGTATAATAGACTACCAATGGCGCTGTTGTAGGGCACTGTGGCCATATAGTCGGCTTCTTTGCTGGAAATCGGATCAGAAGCTTTGCTGATCTTAACGCTGGTGTCTAGAGGTGTACCGACAGGCTTAGCGTTGCTCATGTTGTAGCGAGCTAATATGCTTTCAGCATATTTACGTTGTGATAATGTAGTTGTGCTGTTTTGTCGATTTCGAATGACTTGAATGCCGAGAATGTAATGGAGTTCGCCTAGATCTTTCATATTAAATCTGGATGACAGGTCAGACTTAATTTGATTGATACTAGCTGTTGAGTTGCCGATAATAATAAGATCGTCGACATATACGGCGATATAGATGACTGAATCGTTGGTGTGTCTAGAGTATACACCGTGATCGACGTCGTTACGTTTGAAGCCGAGGGATAGAAGGAATGAATCAATGACTGAATACCAAGCGCGGCCAGATTGCTTAAGGCCGTAGAGTGATTTCTTGAGTAAGCAGACATCATTTCCTTGTTGAAAACCTTCCGGTTGTTTCATATAGATCTCCTCGTCGAGTATGCCGTTTAAGTATGCCGTAGTAACGTCCATTTGGTGAATGTCGTAATCGTATTGAGTGGCGATGGCGATTAGAATGCGAATAGAAGAGTAGCGAACGACAGGTGAGAATGTCTCTAGATAGTCGATGCCGTAGAGTTGAGAGTACCCTTGGGCGACTAAACGAGCTTTATAGCGTTCGACATTGCCGTGTTCGTCACGCTTGATCCTGAAAACCCACTTTGAACCAATTGCTTTTCGACCTTCCGGTAATGCGGTGAGTTGCCAAGTGTCGTTTTGGTGGAGGCTTTTTAATTCCTCTTGCATGGCAGTATGCCATTTGTCAGCGTCATCTCCAGCTATAGCCTCTTTGTATGTTGTAGGTTCCGTATCGACTGTCGCCGAGATTAGCGATCTGCATATATTTGCCGAGTCGGAATCACTTACTGTATTGTCAGACTCTTCCGTTAATAAAGGATCGACAATATCAGGATTATAAGAGATAGGAGTATTGCGAATACGGTTAGAGCGACGAAGTGAGTAAGTAGTAGGTGGAGGCGACTGAGTAGGTGAAGGTGAAGATGAAGGTGAAGATGATTCTGGAGTGGCAGGTCGAGGTGGTTGAGTGGCGGTAGTTGATTGTGTGGGAACCGAATGAATCGAATGTGTGTCGATTGGTGATTTGTCGGTAGTGTCGTGTGAAGTGAAAAATTCTACCGTTTCATTCTTTTCTTTTTCGTTTTGAGTGAAAAATTTGTCTTCCACGAATCTCACATCTCTTGACTTTACAACGCGCTTGCTGTTAGGATCGTACAATTTGTACGCTTTGCTTCCGTCGAAATAACCTATGAATATGCACTCTTTGCTTTTCGATTCGAATTTAGTGCGAGTTCCGTGATTGAGCGCGAATGCGGAACAACCGAATGTTCTGAGGTGAGAAGCAGATGGCGTTTCGTTGAGCCATAGAGCGTCGGGGATGTTGTTGTTGATTGCGCGACTGGGTGAGAGATTTCGAACGTGAGCTGCGGTAGCGATAGCTTCGGCCCAGAATGAGTGATCGAGTGATGCGGCGTGAAGCATAGTACGGGCAGATTCAACCAGTGTACGGTTGGTACGTTCGGCAACGCCGTTCTGTTCAGGTGAGTAAGGGGCTGAAGATTGCCATACTATGCCGTTGTCCTTTAGGAATGACTGTACGCGCGAGGACGTGAATTCGGTGCCGTTGTCGGATCGTAGCGCTTTTATCGACTTTTGTGTTTGCTTCTCGACGGTGTTCTTGAATGACTGAAATTTGTTGAAGAATTCGCTTTTGGATTTCAAGAAGTCGACCCAGATCTTTCTAGAGAAGTCGTCGACAAAGACGACAAAGTACCGGGATCCTCCTAAACTGTTGGTAGACATAGGTCCACATAGATCGGTATGAATGAGTTCTAGTTGCTGGTTAGCGCGAGGTGAATTAGCGATTCTTTTGATGTTTGTACGGCTTTGCTTGCCGTGAATGCAAGAAATACATTCGTGATCGCTCTTGTTGAATGCTGGAAAGTTGACACCGTGAATAAAGTCGCTGTTGTTGAGAAGCTGAAGTGAGGAATAATTTAAATGAGCGAAGCGTTTGTGCCATAGTTCTGCTGAAGTGGAACTGGCTGATAGTAGCGATTTGTCGAGTGGGAAACTGAAGTCGAGTAAGTATAAGTTCCCGTTTAATGTCGCTTGACCGATGGTGAGATTATCCGAGGTCTTGATGAGACACGTGGACGCATTGTTGAATTGAATGGACAGATGTTGAGCGGTCAATTTTCGTACTGAAAGTAAGTTGCAAGCGAGTGTGGGAATATGTAGTACGTTGGTGAATTTTACGTTGACCGTATTGCCATTGTGATGTAGTTGAGCGTCGATAGTGCCGATGCCTATGGCTGACATAGGTGAATCGTTTGCCGTGTAGACAGTTTTGATGGGAATAGTTTCATAAGTGGTGAACCATTCCTTGTTGCAACACTGATGTTGTGTTGCGCCACTGTCCACGATCCATTTCTCGGTGAGTGATGGAGTAGATGAAGATGAGAGCGAAAACGATGTGCACGAGGAGGTGAGTACGTATGAGGTCGATGACTTGTTTGCGTGATCCTTGGAATTGGAATTTCTCTTGCGCTTGTAACATTCGTTGATGGTGTGACCGGGCTTTCGGCAATAATTGCAGTGCTTGCTTGCCTTTTTGAATTGACGTCTGTTGGCAACGTGCAAAGCATGCTCATGCTGTAGGCCCGATTCGAGTTGGCGCATTTCCTCCTGTAAGATGCTGCTCTTGACCTTTTCGATGGTTAATGACTCGTTGCTATTAACCAGTGAGATTACTAGCGAGCTGAAATCGGATGGGAGGCTTGAAAGTAGCACCATGATAATGTCCATTGATCGGAGCGGAATGTCGATATTGGCGATTTGGTCGGCCAATGAGAGGGTGTGGTTGATATGTTCTGCGCATGATGTTCCGGGAGACATCTTTGACATAAAGAACTTGCGTCGAAGGTGGTATATGGTAGCAAGGCCCTTGGATTGATAGGTGTCGGCTAAGGTCCTGAGAATGTCCTTAGCTGTCTTGCAGGCTGTGACTTGTAATAGGATACTACTCGAGATGGTGAGAGTAATAGTAGCACGAGCCTTCATATCCAGGGCTGTCCATTTCGCAAGGTCGTCCGTGTCGACAGGAGGGTCTTGCTTCGATATATCGAGCTGGTCCCGTTCTGCCAACAACATATCGACTTGGATACGCCAAGTACGATAATTGGATGTAGTTAACTTGTCGATGGAATTAGTGGATGTCGACATGATGGTAAGACTAGTTTAAAAGATTTGCGTGGAGAGATATACAGACAAGTGAGACTCTTAATCTGTAGAAATGAATGCTCAGTTAGCGTACGCAATAAGATAAATAAGACACTAGTATGTAGGAGGAGTATATATTAGAAGCATTGATTGTTTTATTATAATAAAATATGCTAGCTTATATAGACGAATATTATTGAATGATATTAGTAATGATATCGGGCGATATCGTAATTAATGAGAGTATTTGTTAATGAATGTAAATCTCCGATATTCGAGTTATGTGAATAGAATGTTCCTATAGATGATGATTAGTAAAGCTCATGATACTTACAACAGAATGAATGCAATAACCATTATCTGTTAATGAAGTCAACAAACTTACTAATGGGAGCATTAACAAAATGGAAGGGGAAGATAGGAGGAAACCATAAGGAGCGGCATTAATAAATGTCAATAGATTTATTAGTATTTTATTAGTGATGTCTTCTTAATTCTTTATTACTAAGCTTCATTATCACCTCCTCATTACTAGATAGGTGATTTACTAATGAAAGCTACTAATCAATGGCTAATAAAAGTTAACAAATTTCTAATGAAAGCTCATGACTCAAAGGTTAACAAAAGTTAACAAGTTTATTAATAAAGGTTAATAGCCCAATGGGGGATCATTGCGACTCATGGAGGACCAGGTCATTTTTCTGGTTAATAAAAGTTAACAAAATTACTAATAAAAAGTTAATGAATTTATTAATAAAAGTTAATAGCTATTTGGGCTCTTCTGCGGCTCTTCTGCGGCTCTGCTGCGGCTCTTGAGGGTACCGGACCCTTGTCTGGCTAATAAAAGCTAGTGAATTACTAATAAAAAGTTAATAAAATTACTAATAAAAGTTAACAAACTTATTAATAAAAGTTAATGGCCCATTGGGGCCCTTGGAGAATCAGGTCATTTTTCTGGTATATCCATTTTTCTCGCTCAATTCTGGTCTTCTGGAGGTAGTATTGCGCCTATTGAAGTCAGAAGGCCCGTCCGGACCAGAATATGCCACTACCATTGAGAAATAACGCCATTTGAGCAAAATGAAAAGGACCGGATGCCCAAATAACGCGATTTGTATGGGAGAAATAGACTATTTGCGATTTATTGCCTGGAAATGCATCGATTGTAGCCAACTCGCATATCAATCAACTCGCTATTGCCATCCGGACATGCGAAACGCACTATTTGTGCATGCTTTCAAGTGCGTTATGGCAATAGCATTGTGAAACACGGTATTATAGGGAAACTACCATACAAATTCAAGAATCACGGCGATTTCCGCGGCTTTACTCGCCGTACTACTAAGCTATGCTGGGTTCAGCGAATAACAAGATTTGTGCACACTGTATTACCCAGCAGAATGGTAGCACCTGCATGCCGATCTGATGGATATTGGGGGAGGAAAATACGGCTACTGGAAAGCACAGCCAAATCAAGAATCACGACAACTATCGACATTTTACTCGCCCTATTTGTCATTTATTTAGGTAACAGGTACATATTCTGGTCCGGAAAAGCGAGATACGTCGAATGAGTGCACAGACAGCGAGATTGGACCACAACAACGATAGTTAATGGGGGAAAGTAAAGCGCCATACAAATAGCACTGTGACTGCGTTTCTATTAATAGCTATATAGGGTTAGGGTTAGGGCCGTTAATAATGGGGGATAGGTGTTAATAAATGTTAATAAATTTGTTAACTTTTTGTTAACTTTTACTAATGGGTTCATTAGTAATATTTTACTAGTTTTAAACTGGCAATTTTTTAACTGTTAACTTTTATTAACAAATTTGTTAACATTTATTAATGGGTTCATTAGTAACTTTTTGCTAGTTTAAGCTGCTAACCCTTGTTAATTTTACTAAGGGCTATATTAGTAATTTATTACCACTTTATTAATACCATACTAATGACCAATTAGTAGGTGTACTAATAGCTTATTGCTTTTTATTAATAAACGGCTTATACGAGTGTAATGAGCATAGAAAAGTAAACAAACGGAACTTACTTGAAGCCTACACAGTATGCAAAACAGCATACAGAATAGCTTTATACGCGCAAGCAATACCCGTAACTAGTGCACAGTAGAAATCTAATAAACAGACGGCAGCATACATTGCAATACAAAGAGTAGCAGACGAGCACTGTTAACGTACAAAGGAATAAACGCGCGAGTGGATCATGACGCAATGACCGCCGTAAGACACTCGCGAGAACAGCACGGTAGCCTTGTCGTGCACAAGCGCTACAGGCTGAAGAAGAGGAGTGATTGCAGCAGAATAACGTGAGTATGAACGCGTGATCGTAGTGATCGTAGTGAGCGTGCGTAGAAAAGCAGCGCAAACAACAAAGAGGTAAGGACAATAGACAGGATGAATAGAACGCGTAGATGATGACGCGGTCTACCGTTAGATCAACAACACCAACAACAACAAGGAGCGGTGAACAGCAAACGTGATTAAAACATAAAACAAGCAAGAGAGGAGAAAGTACAAGTACGCGAGTGTGCTAAGCAAAGGTAAGCGTATACAAGGAATAGGAGAAAGAGAAATAAAGAACAGGTACAGCGAGCATCACGAATACAAGTAGTGAACGGCGAAGAAAGAGAGAAAGGAAAGAGTAGTAAACAATAGAGAGAGGGAGAGGGGTGAACGTGTAAAGCAGGTGGTATTCACCAATAACCAAGAATGATTAGGAACTATTAACCGCCAGGTACATGTAATTATGCGAGTTAGTTACGCGGTATAGGTCCACGTAGGATGCACCAGTCAATATATGGAGCATATAAGCACGTAGTCGAGAATGGCACACGCTGTTTCATAGCCTGTTGATATGTAGAGAGTGGCGTTAAACGGCGTAGATCAGGTAATAGTAGACAGAGCGGCACACGACTGAATGTCCCTTTGACCGAGTATTATATATGCATGCTAGATCGTGAAGCTAAGCTGCCTTCTAGAACAGGAGTTAGTCATGATAAAGTGAAAGCGTCAAGGCTCATAGGCCACGCTCGAGGTCTGTTCTAGACTTACTCGTTAATAACAATAAACCTTTGGTAAATCCTGCATAGAATCACGTAGCATAGATTGCGGTAATACTCCAGTTTGGACCCATGTGGAATACATCCATTTATCATTCGAAAGCATCCAATAATATCTCGATCCATATTGGCATATAGCCCAGAGTAAGCTGTATAATTTTATGACATGCTTATATGCATAGACAATATTCACCGTGCGCTATACTCTATGAAATTACATGTGGAAATTGATACTATATCAGCAAGTAGCCACAGCATTTACTAGTTCATTGTCATCATTATTAATCGTCAAGTGTACTTACCATTGCAATCCTATAGGTATACATTTGCCGTAGGTGCATCTTCTCCAAGGATATCATAGTGGATGTATATTAAAATAAATTATTATACAAGATAGAATGCTCGATACACATTAATACGGCTCATTAGCTTGACCATTGTTTTATTTGCTTTCCCAGTTGCAGTTGCAGTTCGGTATACGTAGCATATGCTCACCTGCTTGCTGTAGGAGCATTGTTCAATAAAACCAACGAAATGTAAAGCATGCGTCACTTTTTATGCTTGCTTCTCTTTATGTCGACTAAAGCGTAAAGCCATTATAGCATATCGTATAGCATAGACGACTCCACCGATGATAGCGGATAAGACTAGTAGTGCGAATGCGTACAGATCATAATTGCGAGCTTTCCACCATGGCATACGCCAGTTAGCGGTCTCGTGCGTCTTGATTGCACCGGGCACGGCTGCTAGCTCAATGAGATCAGCGCTATGATTGCGATTACGATCAGCGATAGAAATCATTCGATAAAGTCTCGCCATGTTCGCGCGGCTATCCTTGGCCAATGACGAGTCAGGCGATAGTAGTCGATGAAATGCATCGTTTAACATGTCCACTTTCACATCCGTTCGAGGAAGCCATAATCCTACTTGTAGTTCGGTCAGTTTACGCGCATTCATGGCTTGATCGCCCATTATCGGCAGTCCAAGAACAGGTACACCGGCGAATATCGTCTCGTATACGGAGCTAATACCGCAATGCGAGATGAATAACACGGTCGATGGATGCTGAAGTATGGCGCGTTGTGGTGCCCTATCCAATAGTCGAACCACTGGATGTCGTCCAGATCGCATATCAGCGACACTATGTGTCGTTCCATCGATCGTAATGGTAGATAGAAGCGATTCCTCATGATTACCCGATCGCATTAGACCCCATACGACCGCATCAATTAATCCATCGCGATGAGCGGCTAGTAACGCGTAGAGAATGGTGGATAAGCGTTGACGTGGTACGATCATAGCACTTCCGAATGCCACGTAAACGACGCGTTCATGAGCATCTAGGAATTGACGTAACTCATCGGATAGCGGTGTAAATTCTTTAGGCAATAGCGGACCAACCATGTATGTATTGGGCGGTAATGGTCGTGGTGTCTAGACTACGAATGAGTGTCTTGTTTCTTGTTTCGATCAATAACTTATTAATCAATTACCTCAAATCCAAAGAAGCTGTTCACCAGTACGAGTCCATGACGCCAACGTTCCTCGTAACTAGTGTAGGCCTCGGTACCTAGCTCGAGTGCCATGCCTCGTTGTAAAGAGGCGGTCTCAATAATGGTCGGTATCATTCTTATTGGTAATAAAAACGTGTCGTAAAAACGATCGAAAAAGCTTGCATGTTCATAGGTTGACGGCATAGGATGCATTGAACTGGATATGTACGGTTGAGCATCTTGACCTATAAGACGCGTAAATGAGAATCGATGCAACCATTAAATTCGTTATAGCTTACCAAATGTTCCAGCCATGTGTACGGTAATAACGAAGGGACGACCTGTTTCGTAGGCGGCATCAACGCAAGCCATACTGCAAAAGTCGCAGATAACCACGTCAACGTTATTATTAAGAATATACTGCCGATATAACCGGTAGTCTTGCGGATAGTTCTCCAAGAAGATTTTAGACATGTGTCGTATGAAAGCAGTGAAATCAACCTCGTCTTCGGTAAGCATGAATTTACGAATGACTTCATGGAATGATGGACCATTAACCGGATTGTCGCCCATATCCAATGGTTGTACCTTAGGATAATTCTTCAACCATGCCTTCACCGTATCGTTATAGCTAGCGAAGGTGACTTTATGGCCGCGCGCCACTAGTATCTCGGCAATACTTAGTTGCGGTGATGCATGGGACCATGAACCCAAAGCCGTGCTTACAAAAATATTTAAAGGACGAGTGTCTACTTGAGTAGGTTCACGTATTTCCGGTGCAATATGGGTGTCCTTTATTTTACCAGAGGTGTTCTCGGTGACAACCAGCATTGACTGTGGTAAGATACAGACGAGCGCAATGACATATCGTAATCTTTTACAAAACATATTGTAATTTAGCGAATGACCAACAAAGAAGACGAGACGAGACGAGAGAAGAGACGAGAGGCGAGAGGGGAGCAAACTGAAATGGTATTCAGCCATGGTATGCCCTTTGCTTGAACCTATTTCCGCGCGTGCCGCTTGATGACGCATCACAACTAATCACACGAGACATGCTAGAAATAAACGATGAATGATCGTCGTATATACCGAGCAGTTTACTTCGTGTTACTGTATTTTATATACTCATTAAATAATATTCATATCCTAGTTATTCCCAGTCGGCATCCGTTCGCATTAGTAATTGATGCTTATTGGCGAAGCCTTGATTGAACTTTAACATTTGGTTAATATCCCGTACCCAGTCGACACCCTCGTTAATTCGATTAACACATAGCATCGGATAGTTGGATCTTTTGATCTAGTAGTAATCACGCGCATACATGTATATGTACTAAGTATGATCATAGTTTATGGGTAATATCAATTTACTTACCTCGACATAACTTCCTACAGATAGCAGACATAGTTCTCGGCCATCAACGGTAAGTTCGGCTTCACCCCGACTAGAGGTAGACACGCGTACTTTTATTCGTGCATCAGCTGGCAAGAGAACCGGGCGGAATGAAAGTGACAACGGACACACCGGTGTGATTAACAATGAGGGCACCGATGGGTGTACGATAGGGCCACCTAACAGGATGTGGTATCAATGTCGCATTATCATTGTTAGCGTATAGTACGGCCATCGACTTGTAATCAAGTAATACCTGCTGATAATGAATAGGCTGTAGATCCAGTAGGTGTAGCAATAATGAGTCTATAGTTTATAAGATAATTAATATAATATTCGTAAGCATGATTGCCATCAGTATCATCATCATCATTATCGTCGTCATCCTACCCGTCTGCCTATCGATAGAATGTAAGTATTATTTCATATAGATATATTTATTATAATTTACTTACTACTGCATCTGTTAGAAATTCACCGTCCACATAGCAACTTACGGCGGACAAGTGTGGATAACGACCACGATGCAAGTTGACCTCATTCATCACTTGAATCCTATCTATTCGCATTGGAATTATTAGCGATATTAGATTAGCTTGGTCAGTACTATTACCAGCTTGTTCCATCTTCTGACCGGTAGCTGTAAACGCGGTACATTCCAGACGTAGTCTAGGCAGCAATGAGGCATTACCATGAATAACATTGGATAAGGCAAGAACATAATCTTTGAAGTCTATTTCAAATGTTAATTCAACATCAGATGATGATCAAATAGTATTCACGTCGTTGGCGTGATGATCACTTACGAAATGGTAGTAGAAATCCTAATGTGCCCATGGAGAACGAAACAATCGGTGGTACGCGTCCATTAAATAGCGAGGAAACATGTAGGATTGTACCGTCACCGCCAATAGTTACGACGAAATCGACTATTCGCTCGTACTCTCGATGTTCACCTAAGTAGACGAGTCACATGTCGTTAATATCATCGAGTATCTACTGCCTCGCTTCTCCTATCTCGTTATTCGTTTTACTCGCTATACGTAACACTTACCCTCGGTGATCACATGGGCGAACGGCAATTGTTCCTGAAGGGTAGCGGCAACTTTACGTTCGATAACGACATTTAACGGTGGATCCTGTTTGTTCAACCAACTAGTATCGTGATAAATCGGTGTGTATCCATTTAAAAGGGTGACACGGATAAATGAATAGATAATGGAAATATTAGCATGTTGTCCTATACTAAGTCGAAACTAGGCGAGGAGCGAACAATAAAAGCGATGAAACTTACTGTGCCACGTCGACTAACGCCTTTTCTGTTGCCTGATCTGCCGGTTTTTTCACGAGTAGAACAGTGCGCGGTCGTTGCTTCCACGCCAATTGCCAACCACTACAACGCATTACGTTAATAAGGAACAATGGCGTACAGTTTACGCACTGTTCATATTTCCTCATTCCATGAGGTATTATCCACTCACCTCGTGACCACATCATTATCATCGTGTGATTCAAGTTCAGTTGCGGACAAGATTGTGCTCGATGTTTTTTTGTGGTCTACACGTCATATCATGTCATATATCATGTCATGTCGCATTGTTAGCATCCTTAGAGAGCGAGTAAGATAGGCAAGTGTCCACTATTCGTTCACCTTGACTACTTACTAGGTTGTTCTCGTCGAAAATGTATCGGTTCCAATTGATAGTCGACCGAGGGCGATAGGTGTCGGGTATCACGTAGCGACAATTGACTGTGCTCCAGTGGTGACGCTATCCCCGAAGAATAACAAGCTAGACGAGGCACATTGTACCTGAAACCCGAGTCAGTATGCCTGTTAGCTGGAGTAGCACGCTGCATTCTAACGGCATGCTGTCGACACGACCATAGTAATGATGAGTGGAATCGTGCATATAATGACGTTATGGACAGTGGGGTAAAGGCAGCACGTTGTGGCGTGCGGTTATTCCGGCAAACCAGTTGACTTGCTGCACTGCTGGTGTGTCGAGGTAAACAAGTAAATGAACGCAGCATTGCTGCTTAATGACAAATAGAACAACAATCGCTTCGAATTGTTTTTTCTCATGACAGGTGAGTGAATATTGCGTAAATAACGGCAAGGGTGATAACAACGCTAATTACATGATTTCCAACCCCATATTTGCACTTGCTCTCTTGCTCTCTCTTGCTCTCTCTTTCTCTACTAATGAACATTAACTGCTTATGATCGATGTATCAATAGCAATGACAAGTATGATAGATAGATAGATAGATAGATGGCATAATTTATAAATAGGGTATGGTAAAATAGTGACAATAGTCGCCATATGGTCATGGCTAAACCATGACCAACGTTTAACCACAATTGATATTAAAAAAGAACCGTATAGAATGTTTTGTTAGAGAAGGGGAGGGAGAGGAAGAGGCGGAATACGCCAGTGTAACATATGGATAATGGTGAATTCCATAGTGAGGCGATACCCAGTTAGACGATACCAATGGTGGGGCATAAACAAGCTTAGATACCTTTGACACGTTGTCCTCCGCCGTCGTTTGAGAAACTTGTTTTGCAAACGAGTTATACGCCGACAGTATAGCTATCTATTCTTATCGGTCAAGGCCCACCCTCTTAATAACCGCAGCGACGCTCCCTCACCAGCGTCTTCTTCTCGTTCATTTATAATTACCGTCATTTATAAGCTATATCAAGCATACTTTTCATTGTTCCTCTTGTCTACATTCCAACCCCTCCACTAGTGCAGCTATCGATATTATTACCGTCCAATTTAATTACATATCTTCATCTTCATCTTCATCTTCATCCACATCATTGCCATTGTTATTATCATCATTAATACCCTCATTAATATCCCTATCATCACCCTCCTCACTTTTTAATCATAGTAATAATATTGATTGCTGCTACTGCCGTGTCCAGCAATATGATCCATTATCGTGCTGTAAAGTTCGTTTGCACTTTTCTCTTCTTCACCTTCATAGTTGATGTCGCTTTATGGTCTACACAGTTGCAGCGGGTTTCTGCGCTAGTTACCTTCCATATCAAGAATCAAACTGTATCTTTTCACACTCAGGATCCTTTCCAGGTGCGCGTACCTGTCTACATCTATGAGGGTGTCCTGATACAGGCCGAGTTTGACGACTCGGAGGATTGTGTCCTTAAGTTTGAGCCGAATAGTCCTGTCGTGGCTAATAATACACAAGCCATTATTTCCATTAAAGAGAAGAAGTCATACAAGCAGGGCTGTGAGACGATGGTCAAGGTAAATAACAATGAGTTACATGTGTGATCATTGCTTGAAAAAGCAAAAACAAAACAAACCACAGAGTAGAACAATATTAATTAACGAGCGTATCACTGTTTGATGTGTAACCATATTCCTCGATGATAATGATCATCATATAGGCAGTAGAAGCCGTCGTACAACTAGGAAAACAATTCGAATCTAGCGGTGGTCCTTCCATTGTCGCTGTACTCTATCTCCTCGACTTTAAAAAAGGCAATGTGCCAGGTGCACCACGTGATACGAAGTACACCGTTCGAGGTCTATCGTTCAGCAATGGTGCACCACCAATTCATACGGCACTCATGCCAGAATCACAGTTCGAGGAAGTGATACCGAAGCCAAAGAAGCAAACTGAACCAATTATGGTTTTACTGCAACAAGGTAAGATTATAATCATTGCAACGATTCTATCCACTGCTACCTACATACTAATGCCGTCATGCTAACGATTTATTATTCCACCGCTTAGAACCAGGTCCATGGAATGACGTCTTCTTAGCGGGCGAGTTCATCGCTTATACCTACGTTCTTATGGGCGTTACCATTATCTTTGTTATACGTAGTCTCGTTATACTGGCTGGTATAGTCAGATCCGGTAAATATCCAACAAAGATGCGTATTGCCATTTATGTTTCCGCTTTTATCGGTGCTATTCGTAAGTTACTGCCAGGCGTGTTGTCACCGTCTCTATTTAATTAACACCTCTCTATCATATGTAGTGTTCATTGCTACCCTGCCTATGAATCCATTCACCGAGGGTTATCAGCTAATCTATCGTATTATGGAGTTGTTCCTAGTGATTTCATTCCATTTGCTGATTCTATTATGGTAAGTAGTCGATGATTACACGTTTATGATTCATCTTCTAATCAAACAAAACTGACCTGATTATCTATTTGTAGGCATCATTTCATTAACGAATGAATAATAGACGTCATATCACGGTGTTCAAGTATATCATCTACATTTCATTGCTGGCAGCCGTGGTAAAGTTCATCATTCGAACCTTCTTTCCCGGAGAAGGCAAGGGAACGCCTACAGCCTATATTGTATACATCAACCGTGTTATAGGCTGGGTGATGCTGGGCATCATGCTTCTCTTCTTTATCTACTACGGTAAGCTACCTTGCTATCGATGCTTACGACTACACGACACTAATAGAATGGTATTCAATAGGTCTGGCCTTTTGGATTAAGCGACAGGAATGTACACTCAACATGGTAACCCGTAGTGCACTCAGTCAGGTAAGTAAAACGCGAGCATGTTCGTATGCCTCCTATCCATCATCGCTATGCAATGACATATTGACTAATTTGCCTTTCTTTCTTTGTTTGTTTGTTTGTTTGCTTCCTTTATACTTACTAGGTCACTCTCATTTGCATGGTTTGCATACTCGGTGTTATCGTGTCTATAGTCGAGGAAATCATGAAAAATGAAAAAGTCTGGCGAATAGGCGTAGCACCAGAGGCGGTACGTCTAGTGCTGAAGGATATCGCGCCCAGTATGCGTATTATCGCCATCTTATTCGTGCTTGACGTTCGTAGCAAAACGCAAACGAGCACCTCAGTGCGTAGTGGTGTGGTGCGTACACCCTACGGGGTTAAACCATCCGAGCTCTCCGTGCGAAGTGCAGGCACCGGCTACCCCGACAGTGCTACGATTGTGTCGAATCGATCTCGCGGCATGTCATTCCAACCAAGCACGCAGGATAAGGACACATTTAACACGAGTCATACGGCCATGCCAGGATCTCATAACAACGTGTAGCAAACGCCACTCATCATCGCGTAGTTGTAATACATGCGTTCCAATACGACAACATGCTGGCATTACTTGTCGCTCTATCTCTATCTATCTATCTTTATCTCTCTGTCAACTAATTGTTCATTCCCTAAATGTCTATGTGTTCATGTGTTTCTATGTATGTGTCAGTATTTACTATAATCTACTCGACATTCCTAATATATATATATATAAACTAATATACGCGAGGTTATACACTTTTAATCATTTATTACTAAGCCATAATCGTTATTATTCAATAAATAATTGTATCAACATCTGTTTATTTAGTTGTGCTTTACGGTTTTTTATAAGCTGGTGGTGTAGTAAGCCAATAGAATAAGCCAACACCCGCTAATGATCCCACTGTAGGCAGTAGCTCCATTAGAAATACCGTATAGATCCAAATGGTAGCTAGACCCGGACATTGTCGCATAATACCATAAGCTGGTGATGTGTTTATCAAGTGTAATAAATAGCAACCCGATGCCGATGATATGATGGGCAGTAGACTTTTGACAATGATATGCTTTCGATACTTGTTACTAAAATAGATCATAATAAGAAATACTGCCATCATCGTAGGCATCGTCATTCGTTCGATTAATTACACTTGCTTCACGATAGACATTCTCGTATCATGTCACTTACATGGAACTGCTTTCAATAAGCGTTGAATAATCTCCAGCGGCGGTGCCTCCTGATTATACTGACGATGTATTAACGTGTCCATAACAGCATAAATGGTACAGAAGGGAATTGTATAGAGAATAGCATGGAAGATATAATCCTCCTCCTCCTCCTCATCTTCATTCCCGCTAGTTCCATGCTTACGCTTGCCTTTACCAGACTTGCCATCGTTATAGTCGAGTTTCTTTAATAGACCACTCTCCCTAATCAATCGCATCTTTTCGTCGTCTGGTATACCGCCATCATTATCCTCGTCATCGTTGTTGTTTTGTCCTTTCGGTTTCTTGCCAACACTGCCCGCATCAATGATACGTACATTGCCTTGACGTGTTTCCTTGTAAGATTGATGGTTACGCGTCGCTCCTTTCGCCTTACGTTCCTCGATTTGTTCCACCAATGTTTTGGCCGCTCTCGGTCTATTCAATTCACTGGGACGTACACCCGTTGATAGTGCGGCTCTAGCATTAGGTGTAATGATTTCATCGATAACATCGTCTTCAAAAGCATTGGGATCCGTCCTCCAATTATCGTCAACGTTGTGGTTAGACCGGCGACGTAGTCTTTTGTTGTCCTTTTCCTTTCTTCGTACGGCCCATTATAGCTTGGTGTTTTATAGTCTTGACTATATAGTAGTAGAGGTCGCAATCACTTGAATAGGTGGAGAAGCAAAGAAGCAGCAAAGGAAGTCTCCATTTAGTAATTTGATATTTTCTACTGCCTGACTCGGTGACGTCCTCGCCTCCTTTCTTCACTTTCCTTCACTGCAATAAACTTGTAATAATATTTCATACCTTCTCCTCTCGCTCTCTTTCCCTCACTCTCACTCTATCTCGCTCTCTCTGTCTTCATAGTTCTAGGTTAAGGCAACGTTAATAGTTCATTGTCGCGGTATTCCTGCTTCTTACTAGTTGTTTCTCGTTGACTTGTTCTTAGTACCGTTCTGTTTTAGCCGTTGTCACTATGCTACGCTTACTATCTACTCGTTTGGCGACACAACGAGTGGTTGCACCTCAGTTGACGCGTACTATTCCGGTAACCATATTAGATAATACTGCATATCGCTATAACGATAGAATAACTAAACTGGTATAACACTATTAGAAACGACTGTTTACCTTTCCAGCTGGTCAAAAAGAGGCAGGTTTACCCTTATGCTAGCATGCTGTGCATACAATATGCCATAGTTACTTACTCTTTCGTTATCTTCATTAGTTATTAAATAGCCCATTGTCAGAGGTTGACCCGGAAATGTTCGATATTATCGAGAAGGAAAAGTGTCGTCAACGGGAGAGCATCGTACTTATTCCCTCCGAGAACTTTACCTCCTCTGCAGTAATGGAGGCTTTAGGTTCCATTATGCAAAACAAGTATTCAGAAGGATATCCTGGTGCTCGGTAAGTGTCTGCTTTTATTCACTTCATTACTAGTAAGTTTAGCTCATTTATTTATTGATATGATATATGCACAGTTACTACGGCGGTAATGAATGGATTGATGCATCAGAGCGACTTTGTCAAAAGCGTGCCTTGGAAGCATTCCAACTCGATTCGAATCGTTGGGGTGTCAATGTTCAGGCACTTTCCGGTAAATGAAATGAAACAAATGAACAAGTAGTAGCAGCAGCATCTCATATCTCATTTACTTTGATACTACTAGGTTCACCGGCCAACCTATGCGTTTATGGTGCTCTACTAAAGCCACACGAACGTATTATGGGCCTTGATTTACCACATGGTGGGCAGTAAGTTGAATAATATTTATATCATCATCATTGACAGCTAATAATGAAATGTCAGTTTATCACATGGTTATCAAACGGATACGAGAAAGATTTCCTCAGTATCCGTTTACTTTGAAACGTTCCCTTATCGAGTGGACGAGTCAACCGGTCTAATTGACTATGACGTACTAGAACGTAACGCGCAACTATATCGACCAAAGATCATTGTGGCCGGTGCCAGTGCCTACCCGCGTATCATCGACTATCAACGTATGAGACAGGTAATGCAACGACGTGCTTACTTGCACCACACCCTACTAATTATTAGTAGATTGCGGATAAATCAAAATCATATCTTATGGTGGACATGGCTCATATAAGCGGTAAGTCATTGTGATCGTTATTATGATTATTATTAGGACGACACGCCAATCATCATACGATATAGGTTTGATATCTGCCGGTGTATTGCCATCACCATTCGAGTATGCTGATGTGGTTACTACGACCACTCATAAATCATTGCGTGGTCCGCGTGGAGCACTCATCTTTTATCGTAAAGGAGTACGCGGTACAACAAAGAAAGGAGAAGGTTCGTTTTAAGTGATCATCCATCATTGATCATAATGACTTTATTTATTATTAATCCATTATATACTAGAAATACAATACGATCTAGAGAAACCGATTAATCATTCAGTCTTCCCTGGACATCAAGGCGGTCCTCATAATCATACCATTGCAGCATTGGCCGTTGCTTTGAAACAGGTATTTCCATCAATAATTCATTCAATAGCATCATAATACTAATGCCACTCCATTGTTCAGGCAACGACTACGGAGTTCCGTGAATATCAACAGCAAGTGCTACGAAACTGTCAACGATTAGCCGATGAACTAGATAAACGTACCTATCAGCTAGTATCTGGTGGTACGGACACGCATTTGCTACTCATTGATCTACGCGATAAGGGCATTGACGGTGCTCGTGTCGAACGGGTACTCGAACTGGCCAACATTGCCGCTAATAAGAACACAGTTCCCGGTGATCATAGTGCATTTGTTCCTGGTGGTCTACGCATTGGTAAGAGGAGAGCAAGGAGTACATTACACTTGTACTAACTATTAACTTGTATCCTATCTATTATATTAGGCACACCGGCTATGACATCGCGTGGTCTAAATGAAGATGATTTTGCTCAAGTGGCCGAATTCATTGATCGAGCAGTCCAGATTACGCAATCTATTAATAAGGGAGTATCAGGTATTGTCGTTTAACGTCTACCTGATCCAATCATGATTCTAATCGATTCCACATTGAATGTTTAGGTACTAAATTGAAGGATTTCAAGGATACATTAGGCGATAATGTAGGTCAATGGCCGGAATTACAACAGTTACATGATGATGTTGCTCGTTTCTCGCGTCGTTTCCTATCGGTGGGATTTGATGAATCAACAATGCGCTACCGAACTGACTAGGTGAGTAAATGATATTGCACGTAGCTGTTATCATTGACTAATCACTAGATGAATGGTATGGAACTACATTTGATTATAGGAATATTACAATATCAAAGTTGACTAAATTGCGTAATACATGTTGACACGAATACCCTGTATTCATCTGCATAATCATTTATTGTTATTAAGCAAATACGCTCATCACTCATGATACTACTGCTAATAGATTATGAATCAATAATAGAATATAATTGATCATATAGGATTATCATCATTATCACCATTGATGATGATGATGATTGTAGTAGAATAAGCATCAAGAAATCAAACGAAAATAGTAAGTGAAATGTATCCATAATGAGGAAAGAAGTGTAGAAGGAGAGAGAGAGAGAAAACATTAAATGCAACCAACCAACTAATGAACTAATCAATCAATCAATCAATGGTCATGTAACCGCAATAACAAATAACAAATAACAATAATATAATAATACCAATGATGATGATGATGGTAAGTAATAAGTGTGATATCAATTGGTGTGGAGCAAACTCATTACCATCTATTACGTGTCACTTCTTTTGACTTTCCATTATTGCTTTCACTGTGTCGTTATAGCTCTTGTTGACTAGCACGCTTAAGGTGATGGCAATGAATCAATAGCATGAGCTGCATCCGTATGCTTAATCAACTCGCCTCGTGCTGCGTGTAGACCTTTATACGCATTCTTAATGGTTACCTCGGATACACCGGCCACCACGGCTATTTCCTTGGCGGGACGTGGTACACCATAGAGACTGGCCACCATATAGATGCAAGCGGCTGCAATGGATACCGGACTTTTACCCGCTAGTGTACCAAGATCCTTGGCACGTTCACCGACCGCTTTGGCCGCTTTCTTAACCTCTGGTGGCAGACTGAGATACGAGCAGAAGCGTAGCATTAGATCGCCACCCGCCATATCCTGCGATAGCATGGCAGTGTCCAATTCCCGTGCCAATGCTTTGAAGCAGCGTCCGATCTCCTTCTTGGGTACCTTGGTTAATGCGCATATTTCTTTGAAGGTACGCGTGACACCCTCTTGTCGACAAGCGATGAAGATACACGCGGCGATAAGTGCGTCGTTGCTCTTGCCACGTAGCAGTTTACGCTCGTCCACCTGCTTGTACAAATGCTTCGCGGCATCACCGATAAGACGTGGCAGACCGATGGCGTCACACATCGCGGAGATCTCCTTGTAGGTTTGCACCAAGTGACGCTCCCCTTTAACGGCCGACGCACGACCATGTGTCTTGCTGAGATGGCGTGATGCGCCACTACCTCCGTCTAGTTTCGAGATGATCGTGTCGAGTTGCGTGCCATTAAGTAATGGATTAGCACTGCCACCCACACGAGATGGATCCTCATCTTCATTGCTGAAGGTACGCCATTCAGAACGCGTGTCTACAATACGATCACCGAGAACGAGTCCACAGTCGCCGCATACTAAATCACCCTCGGCGAAACACTCGACGATATTCGGTGGATCGCGTCGACAATCACGACAGATTAACCTGATGTTTAGATCGGGCATAGCAGGTCCAGCGGGTGGTGCACCAGTTCCATTGGCCATCTTATTCTGAGCTACTGCCGCATTGGCCCCGGTTGCTCCATTGCGATAAGCCATGATCTGTTATGTCGTTGAACGCCGTACACGTTAAAGCAATATCTGTGTAGACAAAATGGAAAAGATAACAAAACAAATCGATGATTATTACGCTTATTCCATGACATTAACTAGTAATAATGACGATAATAACAAACATTCTTCTATTGATTGTAATGCATATGTATGTATATATACTATATGCATATATAATTGTTAAGAAAGAGGAAGGGAAAGAAATGCATTCGTAGAACATATCAAATTGAATAGGTCAAGCCTATCTCATCTCAGAACATCCAACTATCAAGCTAATGCAATACAGAAACAACATAATTATCGTACAACAACAAAGCAGGCGTGTTACATCATATATTAAGGTATTTGAATAGACTATCATATAAAAGAGACTACAATATTACCTGATGTATATGTGTATATGTGATGCAAGGTAGATAACAATATGGATAAATCCACCAAGTTATCTGAACGTATTTCAATCGTATATATCTTTCTCTCTCTCTGTGTGTGTGTGCCTAACTATTTCCTCCTAGTGTAGATCAAGTCCAACGAATAGATGATGGTCACGTCGTACGTTTAATCAAGTAGTACCAGTTTAAATATAATAGTAGGATGATGATAATAAAATGAGAAATCGCACGTATACGAGAAGATCAAGGAGAGAACTCTGTTACGGTCAACACACGTTGCACGTAGTGCACTTGTCCTCTTACACGACTAGTGTAAGGATAGATGAAAGAAATGAAATACGAGATACGATCGAGTTTATGCAGACGCGGTAGATGAAGAAGATGAAAAAAGGAATGAAGTGATGAGTTGTTTATGATGAAGGACAAGGGAAAAAAGAGAAAAAGAAAGAAGACAGAATGTGGAAAAAGCCTGTACATTAATAATATGCAACTCTCGTGACACTCACTCGTATATGAATGACACTGATATGATGAAATATACACTTTTCTATACGAGTAAATGAATTTTAATAAGATATAATCAACTGTATTGCATACGCATAATTCATTTTATACTATGGAATGAATATGCCTCGCTAATATAGTAAGTAAATCTAATGAGGTTTTGGTTTGTATCCTATATGATAAATAGTATTATAAATAGGAGTGAAGGACATTCATGGATCATCTATCATCATTAGCATATTTACTATAATATATATACGTGTCTCTTACCATCTACTGCCATATTACGTGTGGCAGAGGGTAGTCGTACTCGAATACCATCTAGATCCTTTGTCATAATTACTTGACAACCAAGACGCGATCTAATATAAATAATAGTCATAATATAAGCAAACAAGTGCATACATTGCTCGATTAAATGCTTACGTTTCTGTTAGTCCAAATGCTAAATCTAACATATCATTTTCTTCGTCAGATGGCTCTTCAAGTCGCTCAAATACATCAGGATCTAGGATAACATGACAGGTGGAACAGGCTAATGATGCTTCACAGGCACCTATTCTCCATCCCAATTCATCATTATCATCATCGTAAGTTATTCGAATAAGCAGTTGCATCAACTAGTTTACCTTCGAGATCAACATCATTATCATGAGCAATATCAAGTAGACTTTCTCCTTCGTGAGCAGGACAACAATCTCTTCACCTTCCGGTGTAATAAATGTCACCGATAATCTTCATACATGATAGAAATGTCAGTCAACTGGGGAATACTACCGTATAATACTCGCTACTTACTCTCCTTTACCTGCTCTAGACTTTCCATGATATACACCTATTATTATTATTATTAATGAGGAATGAGATTAGTTATGGCCATTTAGAAGTTAACATACGATATAACTACCTGCAGTAACAGAAAAGAATGCGCGTGGTTGTGATCTATTCATTGTCTGTAACATGACAGTAGAAGTACGTGGTATATATTGTCTACTACTATTACTAACAGCAGTAGCAGTAGCAGTATTGGTTGATATGCTCATTAGACTAGTACGGTTTGTCATTAGTGTAACGGTACGCCTAGCTATGTTATTGATTGGCGTCATACGCGCCAACTGTCGAGTAGCATAACATAAATGAGTCATGGATATAATACTGCTAGTAGTAACAAGCGATACAATATCAGTCGTAGTTATTATAAAAAAAGAAAAACTAAGCGATGATGAATCTCAACGAGTTGACATTATCTGATTTTATCCATAGTCAGATTATGACTAACAGCTCTCTTAATTTTCACATCTATTTATTCATCATATCACGTATATTATCACAGTACTAATTACTCATTATAGATCTATTGTATATGCTCTTTATTACATGTTATTCAATATTGATATTAACTGGCTATAAAGTAGTATCAATGATAGGATAGGCTATGTGCATAATAATAGTAACAAGTGAATGAATGTACCCAAGAAATGACAGTTTTAATATTATATGTTAATGAAAATACCGCAGATTAACAGTTTTGCCGACTACTTCCGATCTAGCCGTCCATGTGTTAATAGCGACTATGCCAATCCTACGCTAATTGTGATGGTGTCGAGGTGCCTTCTTCGCGTGTTGTCGGAAAACACGGGCTAACACGCCTATTACTACTGTCAAGTCGTACGCCACACACTACACGGACAACACTCGTCATCTGGTTCCTCCGGCTTTTCTTTCTTTTCCTCTATTCCTTGTTGCTTTTCGCTTTCCGAATTACACGCTGTCCGTCATGTTTGCTCTTCGTACTGCCGTTGCCAAACAGGCATTCCAGTAAGTGTGGTGCAGTAATATAGAACGGATCTTGTAATATCACACGCGTATCAGCAGTAATCTACACGTAGTCAACAACGAGTGTTATGATTGATCAATCGCGTGTCTTAGCTAGATTATTGTTCATGCTATTGGATTCTATCATAGTATGCATAAAATCAGTTGTATCTGCGTTGTTTATGGATGGAATGCTTCTTTTCTATCATATACTAATACATATCGTTATTATTATTATTATGTGTAGGCCAGCCACTACTCTAGTGCAGGCGCGTAATATGGCTACCCTACGTGAAAGTAAGTTTACATAGCATTGTTGTTAGATACATCAAACGAGTCTATACTACAATGATGCTAACGTGTATATCCATTGATGATCAACAGTTCAATTGCGACTTAAATCCGTATCAAACATTGCCAAGATCACCAAGTCGATGAAAATGATTGCTGCCACTAAACTAACTCGTGCTCAAAAGAACATGGAAATTGCTCGCAAGTATGGTTTGGCTGCCTCCAGTATGTATCTACGTGTTTATCGATATATATATATATATGTACTAATTAATCACAATGAATGTATCTAGGCTTATTTGAGAAGGCCGAAACGGTTGCACCTGAAAGTGCTAAATCCGTTCTCATTACCGTATCTTCCGATCGTGGTCTATGCGGCGGTATCCACAGCAGTGTCTCCAAGTACACTAAGCGTGCGGTCGATGCCTCACCCGAGTTAGAAGTCATTATCCTCGGTGATAAAGCAAAGGCTCAAGTATCGCGTAGTCACGGCAATGGCATTCAATTGAGTTTCAACCAGTTGGGTAAGGCATCGCCAACCTACGCCGAAGCCTGCGCCATTGTCGATACCATCCAAGCGGAGAACATTCAATTCGATCAAGCACGTATCGTTTACAATCATTTCCGTAGTGTCATCGCCTATGATCCAGTAGAGGCTCACGTCTACTCTGAGGAGATCTTTAAGAATTCCGGTAATGTCAATGACTATGCGATGAATGACCGATCATGATCACTTACCCTAGTCATGTCCTATATTGATTTTTATATATATATTTATATATATTTATATTATAGCCAAGTTCTCACAATATGAGATTGAAGACGATGTACTTGACAATCTATACGAGTACCAATTCGCCAATACACTCTACTGGACCTTGACAGAAGGTCATGCTGCTGAAATGGCCGCCAAGCGTACAGCTATGGAGAATGCCACGAAGAATGCCGGTAAGTAACAGTGATTATGAGAATAGTAATAGTAGTAATGATGATGTATAACACTATTTATTTATTTATCTAGGTGAAATGATTGACCGTCTTACTCTTACCTATAACCGTGGTCGTCAAGCTGTCATTACTAACGAGCTTAGTAAGTACTACTACTGTTGTTGTTATTATTTACGAATATTGATACTAACTATTGTATGCAGTCGATATTATTACGGGTGCTTCTGCCTTGTAAACCGCATGGCGGCACATTTACCTTATACTCGTCTACTCATCGTCCATTCTTTCAACTCCCCTTCGTGTCCTAATCATGGATACTATTACGCTAATAAGATTGGATAGTGTAAGGCTATCTTTCTAGTAACTCGATTGCTTGTTCAAATGAAATCAAATGTTGAAATGCACAACATGTAACAATTATAATAATGACGATTGTATTGATATGACAGAATAGTGCCATCCAATCATGATGAATTCATTAGACCAAAATTGGATCATATGTCTTCAATTATGGTAACTGGTTTTCAACTGTTATAACAACAATCAAACACCTTGAACCCATGACATGTTGTAATCTTTTTTTCGTTTTCCTCATCTCTCTCACTCTCTCATTCTACTTACTGTTGCCCTGCCATTCTGCTTTACTCTCACTCTCACTCTCTCACTAGTGGTTTCTCAACATAAACAATTATTGAGTAAGTGATACTATGACGTAGTTATCTTGTTTCTATCTGTTGTGTACGCCACTTGTATACACGCATATTATTAATTCTCCACTAGTAATAACATGTTTACGTTGTTGTCTATTTGTTGTGTAACACCGATATGTACTCACACACACACACACACACATATGCATACATACACACAAACACACAATTTGTTGCTAACCACCATTGCTTATCACACTCTGTTACGCTGCTGCTCTATCATGTCACCTCTACATTTCCTACACTTGTGCTATTACCTATTATCTATTTAACAGTCATACTCTACTAAACACTTGGTACTAATACACTGCGAGTACTAGGAAGAAACACTCACTCACTCATACTATTCTGTACTGATTTCCTCATTCTCTTTCTGTCATTGACACCTGTGTCTCTCGTTTGTTCTCTTTCTCTCTTTCTTTTTCTTTCTCTTTCTAGCTGATCGCTTTGTAGCATTGTAGTATTATCTATGAAGTTTGGCAAAACGTTGATTAGGTCGCAAGTGCCAGAATGGTCAAGGTAATTCGTCGTAGTCACTTCTCTACCAACAGTATATGCAGATAGATGCAGATAGATGGATATAACTAATCGAACTTGCAATAGACATTACTTGCACTATAAAACGCTTAAACAACTGATTAAAGCAGCGAGCGAGACGATATCGAAAACGACAACACCAAAGATTCGTCGAGCTCACTCGCCTTTACTCTCTAATAATCCATCCCGACAACGGCCTACTCTACATCGTAGTCATAGTAGTAATGCATTGTTTGGCAAGCATGGAGAAGGAGGACAGTCGTTCGAGTCGGCTGATGCCGCGGTTATCGCGTTTTTCTACGCGCTTGATCGTGAATTAGAACGAGTCAACGATTTCTTTCTTTATAAGCGTACGGAATTGGAGCGACGTCTTGGTATTCTGCAGGATAAGGTGTTGCGCATGCGTGAAACCGGTCATGGTCGTCGTATCTCGCAGTCGAGCATCTATTACGGCGGGAGTAATCCCGATAATGCAAATGATGCTCAACAACGTATTAGTGGTCTATTCCTATCATTTGGCCAGAGTCCAACTAATACGAATAATGGCAATGTCAGTGGATCGGAAGTATTAAGTGCCGGTGAAGGTGACGACGAGTTGGATAGCGAGCAAGCGGAAATAGACGAATCATTGATTGCCGCACTATTGGAGACGAAAGATCGTATTCAAAAGATGATGCGATTTGTCGAGTTGAATCTACGCGGGTTTGATAAGATTCTTAAAAAGTAGGTGTCTATTTCAGCACATAACATACAATAGCATTATACTTAGATCAACGTAGATTTGATAAGAATCTTGATCGTCAAACCCGATCATTATACATGACCACTCGTGTAAGTATTGATGATGATGATGACATGATGATCATGATGCTAATATGTTATTGGATTAGGTCAAGCAATTGCCGTTTGCCTCCAGTATGGATTTCCGTAGTATGCTGATTATGGTGGATCGTCTACTGCATACCGTAGAGTATCGAGTAGCTCAGCGGGATGTAGCCACTCGACAACGACATCAACGTATGGAGATGAAACTAATCGAAGAATCGACTCGTCCCACAACATCAACCGCCATAATTACGAGTGTACCATCAATGGGTGCTAGAAGTAGACGGCACGACGTGCAGCGAATCTATCAACCGAAGAGTATGATAGATTGTTGCAAGCGGTTGATGCAGATGATGTGGATACGCTACGCGACCTATTGACCAAGACTAAAACGCAAATTGAAAAGGAGAAATCGGCCGAGAATACAGAACGAGTTTTCTACAAAGTAAGCAGCATAGGATTAATCTAGTCTTCTACACGCGTTAACGGCATTGCTAACATTATTCTCGCACCATTAGATCACTACCTCGTTGTTAACACAGGCCTGTCATGGTACTAATACAAAGTGTATTGGTTTACTAATTGATCTAGGAGCTGGTGCATTGGCCAAGGATGATGTCAATGAACGCACGCTACTTCATAAGCTTGCACTTCATGGTGGTCGATTGCCGGAGAATCCAATTGACGCGTCCACTCGTCGTATTACATCGAACGGTGCAGCAGGTGCCGCCTACTTTTTCCCATGTACTGCGCTGTCTAACCTCGTACCACACCGGGACATTCGTCCTCCGCTACACCATCTCCATTGCTCGGTGTTACCGCCACCGCAAATGCCGTTAGTGCTGGCACCTTGGATTTAGCAGCAGTCAATGATGATCCTACACTGATTGAACTGGTACTAGAACGACTGCCGCCTCGTTCATTACAGACGCGCCCGATATATTTGGACGTCGTCCATTACACTATGCCGCACTTAACGGATTGCCCGTATAGCCAGCGCGCTAATTCACGACTTGCACCGACGTCACACGGAAGGCGGCACACGTATTATCGATCTTAGTGCCGATGCATGGTGCGACAACGAAGGCTACACGCCACTCTTCTACGCGGTACTACGAGGACACGCGGAAACCGTACGTGTACTCATCGATGAAGGCGGCATGACCAATGTCGATGTACTTGTGGATGAACCAGGATATAATACACCTAATTTAAATGATAAAACGACAATGACGACGACTGTCGAGTCATTACCGGTGGCATCGGCGGCAGCAGCCACGGCAGGCGTGAGTGGATCGCCCATTGCGCAGTATAATCAGCATTATGCGCATACACCACTTATCTTGGCCGCTCGTCTAGGCTATACGGATGTGGTACGCGTCCTAGTGGAACGAGGAGCCAATGTCAACTTTTGCGACGGTGATAACGAGACATCTTTACACCAGGCTGCTCGATATGGTTTCACGCAATGTGCCAGTATTCTGCTGAAATCTTACGAACTAGTATCGACATCATCGACCACACGTAAGCCTACACCTATCAAGTTGGATATAGGTGAAAACTATAACAATTGGACACCGTTATTTGTCGCTGGTAAGTGAATACTAGTCTTGCTTAAGGTTAACTAATGCATATACTTATACATACGTATATTGAATATAGCGGTGGAAGGGCATGAAGGTATGGTGCAATTGCTACTTGATGCCGGTGCCGATGCCACTCTAGTGGACAATTCAGGCTGGACATGCTATGAACACGCCGTCTTTAGGGGCTACTTCAAGATTGCGCATCATTTACGCTTATTCGCACCGCCATTAATCGAGGCGCCACTGCCATCCCAGCAAATAGTGAGGTGTCGACGCCTCAATTGAGGCAAGATGGCGGGATAGCCTCACCCGATATCGACGGCACTATCGAGTCGCCCAGCGATGAAGCAGCCGTAGGACGAGCATATGGACATCAATTCTTGATTGATCAATGTGAACTAGTGATCACACTCGGTTCTAGTGATATTCGACGAGTCATTGAACCGGTGATACTGGAGAACACCCTCATACCGCTTACTTCAATGATGCCTGGCACGAGTGTGTCATTGGTGGTGCAAGCGTTGAATGCGATAGGAGAACCGGCTATACTGGATCTACCACTACGCGAGGAAGGACTTGAACCGATTATATTTAGATGTTCAGCCGATGCTGATCATGTTCAGGTGCAATTCGATATTGTGCCGACTTATCGAGCGAGTGAAGAAATAATTGGACGTGCCACCGCACTCGTATCGTGTCAAGCGGCTACCGATTACAATCTAGTCGACAATAAGAGCTGGCAGAGTTACACGGTACCAATCATCG
Organism: Syncephalis plumigaleata; assembly: GCA_025201365.1. Taxonomy (NCBI): domain Eukaryota; kingdom Fungi; phylum Zoopagomycota; class Zoopagomycetes; order Zoopagales; family Piptocephalidaceae; genus Syncephalis; species Syncephalis plumigaleata. The sequence continues at coordinate 117,118 of JAIXMF010000010.1, forward strand.
GTGCTCAACGATTGGACATGCTCGGTAAAGTTCAATTCGAAACGATGCTCGTACGCCCGTTCAAACATGCCAATATGCATATTAATGCGCGTAACACCTATTGGAAATCAATCTCCACCAAGGTAATTACAATAACAATGCTAATACGAATTACCTTACCATGATATTGATACTGATGTATGTGCATTACTAGGTGATTGGACATCGTGGAGCAGGAGCAAATCAGGCGGTAACCGGTCCAGCTAGTCTACAAATTGGCGAGAATACTGTATTATCATTTATTACAGCGGCATCACTGGGAGCAGAATACATTGAATTTGGTAAGTATCTCATTAGTATACATTGTAGGATAGATGGCTAACTTGCTTTTTTTACAAATAGATGTCCAATTAACTAGAGATCTAATTCCTGTCATCTATCATGACTGGACGGTAACCGAGACCGGTCTTGATATTCCAGTAGGAAAGTGTACACTTAAGCAGTTCTTAAACATTCGACCACGTACCTCGCCACCATCAAGTATTCGAAATAGGAGTGAACAACGTACATTTACTACTAATGCAACTGCGACTACTGCGAATAGCAGCGGCAGTAATAGCAGTAGTGGTAATAATAGTGACACCAATATTGCTATTAGTCATTCAACATCAGCTTTAATTGATCGGTATCGTCTACTTTATCGGAATCAGCCGTTGCTAGTCATAATAATAGAAATAATACTAGCAATGATAGCAATCCAATGAGCTCACAACTGGCTCGTATGGAACGATCAATGAGCTTAACAGAAATCCGTAGGGCCAATCAGAAAGCCAAGGAAGCCGAGCATCGTCGTATGATGGCTAAATCACCACCAAGTGGCAAGATAAAGGGTAATAGTTTCGGTACGATCCAAGCACCATTTGCCACGCTACAGGAAGCATTAACGGTAATCTACATTTCTATATCTATATATATGCATTATACATACTAATCATGTCGTTTATTAATTAGCAAGTACCAAAGGGAACGGGATTCAACATTGAAGTCAAGTATCCCATGCTCGATGAAGCTGAACCCGACCGACTACGCCCCATTGACTTGAACATCTTTGTCGATCGAGTACTTGATTGCGTTTACACGCACGCTGGTGATCGTAACATCTTGTTCTCATCGTTCCATCCGGATATCTGCCGGTTACTCTCGCGTAAACAGCCCAACTTTCCGGTATTCTTTCTAACTGACGCGGGCGTAGAACCGATGGCCGATTATCGTTGTATCAGCGTGCAACACGCGGTACGATTTGCCAAATCAGCCGATCTACTAGGCATTGTTACCATCTCTGATCCGGTAGTTGATGCACCTCGACTTGTACGAGCAATTAAAGAAACAGGACTACTACTATTCACGTATGGCAAGCGTAATAATGACGTGTCAGCCGTACGTATTCAACGACAATATGGTGTAGATGCTGTCATCGTGGTAAGTAATAGCAAATGATAATAATATATAGATACTAATGATTTGATTGATATTACAGGATAAAGTAATGCTTATTCGTAAAGGATTGCAGAATTGAATGCTATCGTCTATAATATAATAAAGAAAGAAGGAAGGAAGGAAGGAAGGAAGGAAGAAGAATAGTAAAAGTGTAGACTAATTGTTCTGGTTTCCCTTGCACAATAATGGTCAATGCTAGGAATGCTAGTCTATTCGTAATTCATTCATGTACAACTAGTAGCTATTCGACGATAGGTGCTTTACCGGTCGAGTATGCATTCAATGACTAGAGTGCAGGTTCTACTTGTATACGTATAGACACATGTGCGCACGTATGTACTTGTGCTTGTCTGTCTGTCTGTCTGTCTGTCTGTCTATCTGTATGTATGTAGCCATTCATTCATGCATATCTACATGCAAGTGATTCTGCAAAGAGCGGAACGCTGCAGCACCACGTTGTTATACCGCACACGAATCATGATCATGACTAGACATGAATGCTCGTTCTATTGGTTAATATTGCTTGTGACGCACCCATATACAATGAACAATATGATGTGAGTGATATGATGTGAGCGAGTGAATGTGTATAGAGGGCTCGGCAATAATGATACCAGCATGATGCATCCATAGCGCATTATTAAATGGCGCACTGTTAGCATGAAATACCAAAAGCATCACCTCGCCAACTAGTCAGTTGTTATTTCTTACTGTTGTTTTTTACTTCTCTCTTCTCTTCTCTCTTCTCTCTTCTTTCTATATTGTGTAGTTTAAGTATATTATTTATTGACTAGCTGGTGAACCACGCTCTCTTCTTTATTTATTTATTTCTATTGATAAGCAGTGGTTCTGACGTTGTACCGAGTATAGTGTAGCAATAGTATTGTGTGAGTGAGTGAGTGAGTGAGATACACCTTTTGTATACTAGTATAGTTCAAGTAATGGTTATCTACTTTACTCATATCCCATCAACTACCCACCGTCTCTAATCATTCTCAGTAGTGAATATCACTACTACTACTCCTGCCATTATTATTGTTGTTGTTCTGCTTATACGTTAAACGGAGAAGAACTAGTCCATTTCTTGAACTAATCAATCGATTATTCACAAGTAAGTATCCTCGTAGCATCCAGCGTATATTTCCATGTATCAATGAGCAATGATGGCACACTCCACTTTTATCTTGTTCCCTTTCCTATTCCTTTCTTTTCTATTCTTTTAAGCAATAACCGTCATAGTACTGGTTGTCTGCAGTCTATGGTCGCACAGCATTTAACCTACTACATGACGGAATTCTCCGCTCCAATGGTTGAATAGAGTAGAGTGGGATAGAATAGAAATGTCTATGACAATGATAGATTATCTCGTAGTAGATTGCTACTATGATATACACGCTACTCCATTGATGAGTACTAGAGTGGCACATGTGTGCGTGTGTATGAAAGAAGCGAGAAAGGGAAAGTCATTTGATTGATTAATACATGATTAATGCCGAATACTACTAGTAAGTAGTACCAACAGAGTAGAATGGGATAAGATAGAAATAGATAAATAGATAAATAGAAAGATAGATAGATAGGCATGTGAAACAATATTCATATGATGATGACAGTGATGATGATATGCATCTTGATACTATGTAGGTGCTTGCCCAGTCACAAATCAGCAATATTATAAGCATTGCCTTCTCTCTATCTCCATGTTTATATGACAATGTCTATAATGTCGTCATCGTATAGGCATCGATCCTCAGGTGGCCCTGTCTCTTCGAGTCAGGTGGTCAGCCAGTCGCCTTTCTCGTAGTAACAGTAGCAATAGTAACAGTAGCAATAATAGCGTACACATTCTATCCATTGTTGTAAATAGAGCACATTACTCTCTTTCTTCTTACGCTACTTCTTTATCAATCCATTTGTAGCATTGTAGTGTATATGAGCGTGTATTCTCTCTCTCTCTCTTTCTTTCTCTCTTTCTTTTGGATACGTCTTTCATAAGGCATTTGTTGTATATTGATTAACAACTATCAATCTCCCATTTCTTGTTTTTACTTGCTCGTTGCTGTTAGTCTATCTGATAGGTAACAGCTCCTTTCTTTACGATAGCTGTTTCGCTTCTTGTATCCATTCTCTCTATCTCTCTCTTGTTTCTTTCTCGATTTATTCCAACACTTCCTTGTTCATACAGTCTAGTCAGCTGGATTCTTACTGTTTCAAGCGACGAGCACAAGAGTATTCCATGCTGGTTCTGTAGTACTCTTCTCTCTTTCCTCTCTCCCTGGTTTCAGTATTGTTTCTTTGCATTACTATACTCTTCTCATAAGCACCACATTCGCTACGGTTTATTCATTACCACACGTGTGTATATTTGTTTATTTGTGTCTGTGTGTCTGTGTGATATATATCCACTATATCAATTTGGTGTCTGTGTGGTGTATTTCACTATCCTCTCTATTCACCGCTATACAGGCTTATTCATTTTCTATCGTCATTCGGTTGGATTGAACCTCCTTTCCAACTCTTCCATTCTGTCATAACTCCGACTGTATCCACACGATTATCACACTTACTTCTACTCCTACCGCTGTACCTGTTCTCCGTCTCTTACTTTATTCTCCGTCCTTTACCATTCAACTACAACTACCACATACACACGCCTCTGTTCTATTAACAAGTTTTCTCCGTTCCTAGCACTTATTACTACTACTATTACTATTACTACTATTATTACCACTATTATCTCTGACCTTTACTTATTCAAAAGAGTGAGGGTCAAACATTAGTATCGACTTCATACTCTAGTTTGTTCCTATTTACCTATCTATCTATCTATCTAGTTATCTCTCTCTCTAACTCTCTATCGCTTTCTCTCACCTTTTCTTTCTGTGTGAGTGCGTGTGCGAGAGTGTGGCCAATATCATACGTTTGTGTGTGTGTGTGTGTGTGGTAAACTCTTCTTTTTTTTCCATACCACATCTCATCCATTCTACTTATCCACACACTAGTCTTGTTCTTCTTTCTCCTCCTCCTCCACCTTCTTCTTCTCCTTCCGCTACTCTTTATTCTCACCGAACTACTTTACTCTCCACGCTTACTCCTCTTTCCTGCCTTCATTGCTCATTTATCTATCGGCACTATCTCAATTATCACTCGTCTGCAACGGGTGTGCCCTTTTGTTGCCGCTGTTGCTTCATTGAGTGTGTGCGTGTGTATACGTGCGTATATACGTTTGTGCGTATTGTGTGTTTTCCCTATTCTTATTGACCTGACCGTCTGTGTGTATCTGTGTGTGCGTTTTCTCCACTCATAGCTTACGTTTATTGGTAGCGACGATCGTTCATCTGCAGCCACAAGGTGGGTTATACGTATATCCTGTTTACGCACTGAGTATATAGATAGTCCAAGTATATGCATGTATGCATGCATATATGTATACATAGTGATGTAAAGGAGTAGTAAAGCATATGTAATCAGCAACTATTCAATATAAGGTTACTAATATAACTAGTATTGATTGTCTAATGACTATGCTGCATCGCTCTCATATATCGCATAAACGTAGACATGGACAAAGCTATTTCATTGTATAAACGTATCAAAGAATGCAACTAATTCATTATTCTATTATTATTACTATAGGTCACTTGAAACAACATTTTCATTTATTATTTGCTATCTCTAGTATTCACGATAGTTATCACTGAGTGTGTGTATTTAGGCTACACCAGTTTGTAATTATCGTTGAGTAGTTGCCTTTTCTTCTTCATATTCATCATCATCTTCTTCATTATTTCTCTTTTTTGCTTTGTGGAATATTTTTAACCGACTACAACTGGTATCATTTTGTCGCTATCCGTTGTATTCCTTCAAGTCTATTCCTTGGCAGCTGTGCTGACGCTTTTTTCCATCTAATTTCATATTTCCATTGTTGTTTGTTTATTTGAGCGTGCAAGTTCAATTTATTGTATACACGCGGGGATTAAGGAGAGTGAGAACGAGAACGAGAGAAGACACGAGGACATTCAGTACACAGTGCTTCCTTCCTTTCCTTCTTCCTTCCTTCCTTCCTATTCATCAATCGTCATTGATTCATTTGGTTTCTGTGTGGTTTGGCTTCTCTTACTCCTTTTGATATCGTCGCATATCACTACCACATTATCAACATCGACATCGACATCGACATCGACAACATCATACCATATCGTATCATATCGTATCATTATTATCAACTCTCATAGGATCTTGTCTATAGTGTGTAGCCATCATGACGACTTCTGGCTCAGTGATCACCAAACCACCCTCTCGTCCCGTGTCTTTTATTGAACCAATTGTCGAGGAAGAGGAAGAGGAAGAGTTCATGACGACCGCTGCCAATGCATCTTCCTCATCTCAACAACGCACAGTAATGCCATTATCACCGGTAAACGCGCAGCTTGCCAATCATTATGCGTACACCGTGAACACCACCAATGGTTTGTCGCGTCCTTTGTCGAATACCTCGATGGTTTCACCCATAAGTCCTCAACACGGTGGTAATGTCTTTCGAGGTACGGGACAAGAAGATACCAAGTCTCATCATCACCACCATCATCATCATCATGTAGTAGTAACAGGAGCGAGTCCCATTACTATGAACCATCACCATCATCATCATCATCGAGGTATGCATAGTATAAATAATAATAATAATAATGACATTATACAAAGTGCCTAACATGATTGCACTGCTTTAGGTTCATCTGGTGATTCTACCATGGCCGGTGGTCTACCTCAACCGCCACATCAACAGCCGACACCGCCTTCATCGTCAGCTAGTTCCGCGCTTATGGGCTACCCACTAGCTCCATCCATTTCAGCTACTATTGCTGCTGTAGCATCAGGCATGTCCTTATCCTCACCCGATGTGAATGGTTCTCCTACATCACAACAAGTGAGCACTAGCACTAGCAGTACCACTACCACTACTACTACTGCTACTACGACAGCATCTTCAATCTCATCCATGGGATCTACCTTACCAGCGTCATTCTTCCAACCTGCCACTAAACCCATGACAATGGGTCACATGACTTTTGGCAACAGCAACAGCAACAACAACAACAACAATAATGCTAGCGCTAATCGTAGTATTGGTTTTGGTCGTGGTATAGGCGGTGCTACAGGATCAAGCTTCGGTTCAGCTGGTCTACGAGGTTTTGGTAGTTCATTCTCTGGACTAAGCAGTCTTGGCATTAATGGTAACAGCAACAATAACCAGCAGCATCAGCATCAGCATCAACCCGCAACGACGAACGCTTCAATGATGGCAAGATCTTCGCCGAACGTGACGAAACCGTCGCATTTTGAAACACCCCAAATTCCCCGTGAATTATCCGCTGCCGCTTCCCAATACTTTAGCGGTAGTGGACCGGGTAACGGTGCTAATAGCGGATTCAGCTTCCTTAATCATATTAATACCGGCAATCATAACAGTCACACGACACCGGATTCATCGAAAAATACCTTCAACGCGATACGAGCTCCGCAATCAATGAATGGATTAAGTAGTGGTGGAGCCATTTCCACTGCGAATACATCATTGAGTGCTCAGCATAAGGAAGCTAAGCTAAAATCGACATCACCAAAGGGCGTGAAATCTACTGGATCACATGATACGGCTCTTGCTGTTGCTACCGATCATCACCAGCATCATCACCATGATCATAATAAATTATCGAATGGTATGATGTCGACTAATGCAACTGCGACAGCACCTGCACCCTCTCAACCCACACATTATTGTCTAAAATATCTAATGGTACCGCTACCACTAATAATATCAATAATAATGGTAATGGTACGACAATAATATCCAATGGTTCACCTATTCCTTCTGCGGATCCTACCAAGGATAATTGGTCATCTACTGCAGGTCATCTATCGACAAGTGGCAATCAGTTACAATCTGCATTACCATCGTGATACCTCAAGGATTCACCGCTACCACGGCCAATACTACTACTACTACAAACCATTCTAGGACAGCGAATAGTCATAGTAGTAATGGCAATGGAGTAATGTCATCCGATGCACTAGTAACACCGCAAACACCCGTATCACCTAATTGGACTCGTCCCTCGTGTAAACTTACTGATTTCAACCTGTTGGACACACTTGGTACAGGTACATTTGGTCGTGTGTTCTTGGCACGATCGCGAGATACGAATCAGATACAACTATTCGATAATCAGCAGTACTTTGCCATGAAAGTGCTAAAGAAGGTCGAGGTGGTACGATTGAAGCAGGTCGAGCATATCAATTCAGAAAAAGACATTCTATCATCCGTACGTCATCCGTTTATTGTAAATCTGTAAGTAATTAGATATACCATTACATTACTCTAGTAGTGTCTCATACTCTACTCTTTCATATAGATTCGCTACCTTCCAAGATTCAACCAATCTGTACATGTTGATGGAATACGTCATTGGCGGTGAACTATTCTCGCATCTACGACGTGCCGGTCGTTTCACCAATGAAATGACCAAATTTTATGCGGCAGAAATTGTACTAGCCATCGAGTATTTGCATAGTCAAGACATCATTTATCGTGATTTGAAACCGGAGAATCTACTATTGGATCATCGTGGTCATGTAAAAATTACCGATTTCGGCTTTGCTAAGAAGGTTGATGAACGGTAAGCCTTTTTTATTTATATATGTATATATGTATATACTAATCAATGTCTTGTTCATTCTATGATGATGATAATAGTACTTGGACCTTGTGCGGTACACCAGAATACTTAGCCCCCGAGATTATTCAAAGTAAAGGACATGGTAAACCGGTGGATTGGTGGGCCTTGGGCATTCTAATCTTTGAAATGCTTGCCGGTTACCCGCCATTCTTCGATGATAATCCATTCGGTATTTATGAAAAGATTCTAGCGGGTCGTATTCAATTCCCGGCACATTTCGATCTATCGGCCAAGGACATTGTTAAACGCTTGTTGACCGCCGATCGTACGAAGCGTCTTGGCAATCTACGAGGTGGTGCTGAAGATATTCGTAAGCACAAATGGTTCCGCGATGTTGACTGGGAAGCATTACTTAATCGAGAAATCCAGGTAAGCATTACTTTATATACATATATATATGTACATTGCGCTAACGTGCATCATTGTAACAATCTAAAACTAGGCTCCTATTGTTCCTAATAGTCGACATCCTGGTGATACTAGTAATTTTGAAAAGTATCCTGAACCACCTTACCAAACACCTGATCCCATGCACCCGATCCATTCCGACACTTATTCCGTGATTTCTAGAAATGACATACATACTCTTTTTGTTATTTATTTCTACTAATTATGGATAATAATGATGACGACGATGATGACGATACGTGGGTTGTATGTAAATATATATATACATGCATATACATATTTATATATTTATTTATATAACTATAGTATATATATGTGTGTGTATATAGATTGTGAATTGGAATGTATACGCACACTAGTGTATATGTGATGATGTATACGTATACATACATATATTTTATATATATATTTATATAACTATCAATGGTATATACGGTCATGATTACGGGCTGTATACTTATTATTTGTTAGCCACACTATTATACTATTGCCAAAGTATTATTATGATTGATATTCGTGTTATGTTAAACAAGGCAGTACCCTTCATTTTTATGTTTCGTGTCTTGTGCTTGCTATGCGGTTTGGTAAAATTTATGGAACCTCTTTTCTTATTAAAAAATACTACTAGTAGTAAAATGATTATCCCTAATCACCACTACTAACAATAGCATATGATGGCATTACGTATATACACATGAATGGATATAGAAGATGATTAGTATAAGTGTAGTATTTACGCTCTCTATTTCATATAGACAATTGTATAATATTGATTAAAATGAACTATAATTGTTTGACTGATACAGAAGAATAAAGAGAATGTTCAAGACAAATGACTAATAGAAGTTGACTCTCATCTAATCGCTCAAATTAATCAATTGCATTTCTTACTTTTTCTATCACATTATAGTTTACTATGGCTACCGCAACAACAACAACAACAACACCTCGACGTCTAGCACGTATATGTGTACTTGTATCGGGTAATGGCAGTAATCTACAGGCCATACTCGATGCTACTGCACCCAATCAGCCATTAGCTGATCTTGCTCGCGTCACTCTCGTCGTGGCGAATAAGCAAAGTGCTTACGGATTAGTACGTGCTCGAGAAGCGGGTATACCCACCTATGTTCATACGTTGAGTGGCTATAAAGCGAAGGCTGAACTACTCGCGGCCGCACCACGTCATCAATTTGATGCAGATTTAGCCGCGTTATTTTACAACAAGCGCCCGTTCAGTCTAACCCGCAGATAGCGCCATCCAGCATCGAGGGCTGGTCGGGACCACCGCCCGATCTAATCGTGTTGGCCGGTTGGATGCACATTCTATCGCCGGCATTCTTGGATAAGTTCCCCTACCGTGTTGTTAACTTGCATCCAGCATTACCGGTGAGTTCGATGGTATACGCGCGATTGAACGCGCCTATGAAGCAGCGACGACACAGGGACTAAAGCGTACAGGTGTTATGGTGCATCAAGTGGTGCCGGAAGTGGATCGTGGTGCACCCATTCTAACGGAAGAGGTGCCAATTCATGCGGAAGACACGCTTGAAATGCTGGAAACACGTATACATCAAGTGGAGCATCGATTATTAGTAGAAGCTATTGCTAAATACTTGCCTACCTTGTCTCTAAATTGATTGATATGTTACATATATATATATGAGTGTAGCAGCAATAGCAATAAAACTGATTTATTTATTATTTGTCATAATGGTCATTATTTACTATTAGAGAATAGCAATTATATAGAAGGATGCTTATGCCTCCTCTTCATCTCCAGTATCTACTAGACAAATGGCACCCTCCTCTGATGCACCTCGTCTAGTGGTGGAGGTACGTTCATGACGACCACTTGAACTATGACTATGACTTGGTGAGATGTTGTCGGCGCGTCTCGTCGTTTGACTAGTGGATGTTACAGTCTTAAGCACTTGTCCATCGCCTCCTATCTCTTCTTCGATGATTTCCTCCGTAATTAGCACGTCTACCGCATCGTCATCGTCGTCATCATCGGCAAATCCATGTTGATGTCGATTATTGCCACCTAGAATGATACCACCACCACCACCACCTCTGCCACTACTGCCACTATTGCTTCTACGATAGTTGGAGCGCAGCGATGAGTAGTTGCGATTACGACCGTAGGATGGATAGATTTTAGCAAGAATGATGTAGAACATATCCTATAACATAGAAGCGATCATTGTTAATAAATACTAGTGTGTTATTCCTTTTCTGTTCAGTCAATCTACCTTGCACCAGTCAATGATATTACGCCATGTATCAATGTTGGGTACTTGTTCAAAGCCACGGGCATTTAACATAAATCGCTTGTATAATATACCAATAAGCAGATAGATGGACACTAGAATGGATAGACTAGTGCGTACGTAATCATAAGATGATGATGATGATGTGTATATTTGTTTATGGCAATCGCGGTTACTTACATGGAAAAGAACGAGCTGCCACCACTTTTATTAGTGCGACGCTTATGACCATCATCTTCATCGGTCGTCGTCGCCATCATCGCCTCCTCGATTGCCTACGGGTTTCTATCGCTAGGACAAGCATGTGGTGTGTACCAATTGAATACATAATGGCAACGCTTGAATGACGTAATATAGCTTGGTTTGGACTAATCAATCAATAAATGAATTAATCAATAAATGAATGAATACACATGTGCATATACAAACATATACTATGCTATGCTATGCATGTTTACGCGTAGAATAAAAGTAAACCTACATTCTTATCAGCATTTCTATCGCAAAAGAAGCTAATGGCCGTTTCACGTTTATCGGTCGTTCGCCACATTCATCGCCATTCCTGTAGGTAAGCACCAAGTAATCATCTAGTTACACAAGGCAGTGTACGTATTAGCATGTCCACGTAATTGATTGCGTATTCTCTCTTACCTCGCAATACAAGTGTCTTATTCACTCGACTTTAGAATAGTTAATAATGATAATGATAGTGATAGTAGTGATAATACATACCCAATAGAGAAACCTTTATTATCGCCAGTAGACTGGAAAGCTGCTACACCCCAGGGATCACTGAGTCCAGTCTTGTCGTAGTGAATCTCATTGCAGACGTTAAGGTAGTATTTACGATTATGACCACCTCTACAATCCAGTCAGGTCTAGTTGTTGTTGTTGTTGTTGGTTGTTGTTAGAAAGATATAACCACGATATGCTGTGCTATGAGTGACTTACGCAGTATCCTTTATCAACGGACGTAAATCGTAATACTGCTTCTTTTCCTCGTCGGCAAACGTGCATGGAATATTGTTTGTCGCGGTAACCAGGCGAGTCAACGAAGTGACAGCAATCAACAACACCAGTGGATGCCATCGCCCTAGCGTAGCAACGGAATGCATTGTAAAAAGAGTAGTCGGAACAATAAGCACAAATAAAGCAAAGATAGGTGCTAAACAATAACGAACAAAATTGAACAAGAAAGAAAAGAAGACTACAACTACGAAAGAGTAGAATATAAGTCGTAGAAAAGATAAACGATAATAGAATTAAGAAATCCTGATATTGATACTGATGATGATAGTGATGTAGTTATAATGTCACGTGATATATAAACTAATTGTGTGTGTCATGATGACCATTCAACAAGCAATTATACGAATAGGCAACAATAACAACAATAACAAATGAAATGTTGGCTATCTCAAAGGAAAGGGGCGATATTGTTTACAACTGGTAACTTTTGTTATTTCTTCCTCTTTCTTCCTCTCTCTCTCTCTCTTCTATAAGCCGCGCCTCTTTTCTTTCTACGTCGCAGTGATCATACCTCTTCGTCTCGCCTCGTCTTTTACTAACTCTTTTTTCTCCTCTACGCGTTTACGCTTATTACCTCGTTACTTTATTCCTTTGTCTTGATCTGACTGCTTACTTATTGATTAAGCCATGGTGAGTATTGTTTACTTCATCGTCTGTTTACATACCTATGGACTAACTGTGTTATCTATGAATTCTACTAGTCGAATCCACGCCCAATCCACAACGCAGGCAAGGCTAGTGCCGATCCACAAAGCGTCAAGTAGCGCTGACCCGTGCTGCTCGTGCCGGACTTCAGGTAAGTTGTACGATGTGATCGACGATCACTAGCGTTGTCGTACCGCATAATATTCACTTTTGCCACCTAGTTCCCTGTAGGTCGTATTCATCGTTACCTTAAACGACGCACCATGAACAATCTACGAGTTGGCGCTAGTGCGGCAGTCTACGCGGCAGCTATCATGGAGTACTTGACCGCGGAAGTACTCGAATTGGCAGGTAATGCCAGTAAGGATCTCAAGGTAAAGCGTATTACACCGCGCCATCTCCAGTTGGCTATTAGAGGCGACGAGGAATTGGATTCATTAATTCGGGCTACCATCGCTGGTGGTGGTGTGATGCCGGTAAGTAACACTAGTCGCGCTAATGGGCAACAATGGAACAATCAACGAGTAACTAATTATGTTTCTACTATTGCCACTCATTAGTATATCCATAAGAGTTACTGAACAAACCAAAGATGAAGAAAGCAGGCGGTACCATCTAATTAAACCTAGGTTCAATAGTCTGAAACGTAATAGGAAGAAATAGACCATACGCTCCTTTATATCCGCTGTAGACGCGATGTAAATCCTTTCTCTCTCTCTTCTCTCTCTTTCTCTCTCTCTCTCTCCCTCCTTCCTATCTCTTTGCTTTTCCTCTTTCTTTCCTTCTTTCCTTCTTTCTCCCTTCTGGGTTATGTGTGATATAAGTGAAGGTATAACCCTTCAGAGAAGAACATCAAAAAAGCAATGGAGTCTGTTTTCTTTATTGTTGCGCTTATTGAGTAATATTCATCCACCATTTGCATACGTTGTTTGTTGTGAATGGGTTGTAAAGCCAATTTAAATGTAACATCAAGTGTGTCCCTATTGTAAATAGTTTACATTATTAGACAGCAATAACAGTAATAGTAATAGTAATGTTATTGGTTGTCATACTATAGTATAAAGGATAGTCATTTATTTGGTTGCATCTATACTGTAGATAGATGATAATGGCGATGATGATGATGATGATGATGATTGACTTAATTGGGGTCTGCATATGCAGCTCTGCCATGATCCTAATACATAACAAGGAAATAGATTAGCTATTACGAATAATACTCAATGTAAACACTACTTACACTAATGATACAAATGTGATCCAAATCTCTAAAGTATTCATTGTAGTCCAAAGCGTAACTATTCAATAGATGTGTATTTAGCAATGTATATACTACAATGTAACTATGTAGTTGTACTCGATTATTACTTACCCCACAACGAAACTATCTAGAATGGCGAAGCCAACATAGTCGGGAATATAGCCATTGGAGAGTGGCGTCTTCTTTAGTAGTAGACTGGTCACTCGAACGGATTTTGGTGAGAATTCATTAAGCTTATTAAGTAGCTTAACCATGGTACGACCAGTATCGATGATATCCTCGACAATAAGCACGTTCTATGACAATATTGGTAAGCAATCTATATACAGCAATATATGTATATAAAGAGTAGCATAGTAATGATAATTACCTTGCCTTGAATATCCTTTAACTCGCTCTCGCTTAGAGATACGCGTACATCACCGGTGGATGAGTCGTTATGATAACTCTTGACCTTAATGAACTCTAGATGCAATGGTACGGAATGGCCTAGACCCGTATTGAGCTTCTTGATGCAATTGACCAAGTCGGCAAAGAATTGGTGTCCTCCCTTTAGAACGCAGCAAACGATAAGCGGACCATCCGAGTCGTCGACAATCAACTTGGCCAAACGTTCGATTCGATCCTATATACATGCATATATATATATACATATATATATCGTATAAGCGCAATTTTGATTAACATGATATTTATATGCAAATTGATATTGTTCTACTCACCATAATAATACCATGAGGAATAAGAATACTATCGAGATCTTTGCTATAGTGTGGCGGAATCACAAAGTGATCCAACGAGTAACGGAAGGAATCGGCCGTCACGTCAATCCAGCTTGAAGGATTCATCTTGTTCGTGTAAGATATAGATAAGCAACAGCAAACTTGAACCAGCTAACTAACTAAAAAAAGAAAGACCTAGCAAGGAAAGAAGAGAAAAGGCAGCGGCAAATGGTTGCGTCCGTGTATGTGTGCGGTATTTTTTTTTATTTTTTCCTTCCTGGTAAACTGGCTTATATGTGTAACCATCATCAATAGAGCGACAACAATGATAACGGTTCTATTAGGATAATAATAATAATAAAGGAAATAATACAACGAATAAGTTGATAATGTTTAGATGGTTAAGATTCTTGATTCTTTATTGTATTGTCATGCATCTACATTGATCATACGGTATGACACGAAGGTAGATAGTACATCATTACATCATTCGCGTACAAGTAGAATATCCCGCATTGCACTAGTATCGACGATGATTGGTCCAACTGTTATGCATTAGATGTTCACGTCCACAGCCGTTTGATGCAGCTGACCACTTGTACAAGCAGCGCCTTCCTCTATACCTGTGCCTTGACTCGTGGCGTATACGAGTGGCGTACTTTTCAACTTCGTCTCCTACTGCTCACTGTATGCTTATTACTCGCAACCTCTTAATATTGCTTATTATCTCTCTATTCTTCCCTATAATAATCGAACTCGTGATGCGACCCTACTACAATGATACGCTATGTCATTCAAGTACCAATATCCACGATTGCAGCGAAAGCAACTACTACGTGGCATCGACCATATTCTGTCTGGTCACCGAGACAATATCGACTTCCGTTGGATTGGGCGTGCTCTTCTATCGCTGGTATAATGGACTATCCATCAAGTTGCTACGTCGAATAGACGGCTACTGGATACCCGTGCCAATGGATAGCCTACTCGTCGTTATTCTGCTGGCCGGTGTTCTACGTATTATTAAATACATACTCTTGCTGAGCGATCAGCCTCACAGTTGGGCATTCCGCGAATCTATCCATACACTTACCATCGCCATGACACTATTCCCGCAACTGCTCTTCACCATGGGCATCATCACAAGTTTGCCGCCTATGTTGACGCGACAATCGACACAAAGCGTGCTTCGATTGTTTCAACGAGCAACGAAAGGCTACCCGGTCAATGAAATGCTGGAATCGGCACAGCCACGAAGTCATGATGACCAAGGACTGCTGCCATCAGCGAATAAGTTATACGTGCCATCAATGTCGGCGGTTTTCTGGTTCGGTGTCGGCTTTTCCATTTACTTGTACATTGGCAACACTATATTTGCACTAGGAGTCGGTATCACCGAGGATACAAATGAGCCGGGCAACTTTGCGATAATTAGCACTCTCCTGGCCATATCAATGTGTCTTACCATGTTCATACTACTTATTGTAAATAGTTATTATTGCTATGGCGTCTATCACGTTCTACGCCAGCACTTGACGAAGTCGTACTTGCAAGAGCAGCGAAATGATGAAATGGACGTCGTATCCCGTTTACGTAACATCTTTCTCACGCTATTCACCGTGCTTACCCTTACACTTGGCTACACGCTGACTAGTGCCTATAGACGTACAGGCGGTAGTACACCGCTTCCATGGCGTATATTCGTACTGGTATTCTACTTTGGCATTTTATATCCAGGTGCACAACTCTATATTAACCATATCATTGCCCATCATTCTGTTGCTCAAGCACATCGAATACGAGGCAACGTCATCACCAGCGGCGGTAGATTGAATAGAACGGAAATGACCTCGGACAACCCGCCAACTAGTCCGCGTATCAATTAATCGATCGTTAATAGTAGCACATCAATAGCTGTTTCAATAATAATAATAATAAAATAAAGCATTTGTATTTGTTATTCTACAATATGTAGGAGTGATGTAATAGCTGACAAGAATACTGGAATCTGTCATTAAACGATATCATACTGACACAACAATAATGCGCGGAATAAACCGTTAATACGCCGAGCATTGTGACACACACGATCACCATTTCGTTGATTACGAACAACAAAACGCTTGTCGAATAACTCGTGTTCTATTATTTTACTTTTGCTACTCTTACTACTAATCTTCTAATTAACTATGAGTTCGTTGAAAATCGGCACGCTTCTCATTCGCACCATTGCGAAACCGAGTAAGTAGGCCTGCTCTTTACTTACTTCCATTCTCCTAAGTGCTCTATTCCGCCCTTTAGTTGCTGCTCGGATAAAGGTATATACAAAAACTCATCCTAGATTCAAGGAAGCGTGCATTTCCATGGCACAAGTAAGTGGGCTCATCCTCTTGCACCGCACAGCATTGCTATAACACGTCAGCACTACGCGTAGGCTATGCATCGTTTCGAGTTGAACCTGAAAATGAAGTTCTTAGGCTATAAGAAAGAAACGATACGACCGCTGAATGATGCCAGGTAGATAGGCCATCCAGTTATGGCGCATGATAGAGCCGTTGTAGCTAACTACTGTCTAGAGCAATAGAGGCGGGCACTAATTTCCTTAGTGAAGCATTTCTGTTTTCAGTGGCTTCAGGTGTAATTCTATTCGAAGCAACACGGTATGCGATTAAGAGACAGCATTACAATCATGCACTACGCAGTTTACTAATTGATTTGTAAAGGACAAAGCGTATTGGACACGCGAAACAGCAAGCAATCGAGGATAGAATATCGACATTACGCGAGAATATTAATGAGCTACAACTTGCTTTGGAGGAGGAACGCGAGCGGAATGTTGCCATACTAGCAGAAGTAAATGGCTTACGGAAGAATAGCGACACAATACAGCGAGTACTCGAGAAAGTGCTACATAATCAATTACAAAACACGATTTCAGTAGTTACATCCGATGGTTATCCGAATGAGAGCGAATCTAGAATCATTACATAAACATACGATCACTTAACATACATACTGCTTATATTACTTACCAATAAATACTGTTATACTTTTAGTTTCTAGTAACTTGCTGTCGCATTGCCGTATGACAAAGCATTTGCAACAAGTGTGTCTACCAAGTAATCTTCCTTCTAGGAGATATGAGCTCACGAATTGCGTGTTTACTTTAATATCAAGTTGAATAGATTAAGATAGCGTGACATGAATAGATTGGTGAATGGTATGAAGCAACGGATAGCTTGTCTTTATTGTTATGCGTATAATGGCAGTAGAATGGAATAAATGGCTTACATTACTGATGAAAATGTCGGAATAGTAGAATGAGTAATGTAGAATGGAATGAGTGTATGGAACGATTGATACTAGATGAAAGAGAGGAACAAGTAGGCTAAGATACAATGCTGATTTGACGGGTAGAAGATAATGAAGCAATAATGGGATAGAAGGGTATACAATAATGACATGTCGATATAGATCAAAATGATTCATGTTTATTAATATTGCTAGTGGATGCTTGTCAATGATGGATGGCAATGAGTGTTGGCAATAAGCATTAACATGGTTGATTATCCCGGTATACTGTCATTGTTGTTGAGTATTAGTTGATTGACAATTAGAATGAGAATTAGTACATATTGTCTGGATGCTGTCAGTTGTATTAGCAATGAATAGAAATGACAACTTACCGAATAGAATGGGCGTAGTGTGTAGTCAATATCATTGACATTTGAGTATTCTAATTGTAATATTGTTAGTATATCGTAATAAATGAACTTACCTGGAATTAATAATTATGAATGAATGAATGAATGGATTATAATAAAGTGTTAAGATATGTTATGTCCCCATCATATCCACACCGCACCACTCGCCATTTTAGTGGGAGCAAGTGCAATGCTGAATCGGTTAAAGAGCCTTGCGACAAGTATACCACTATACTGCCGAATGCTAGTGTATACCATTCAGCAATAAAACTACGGGGGCAGGCATATGGTCCACTCATCACAGATGGCCATACACCACATTGACAGTATGAATGGCATCCAGTGGCCAACCAATTACCACCACTGCCAATGTTGCCGCTCCATAGCGGTTCGTGATATAGTCAACCGAAGCGCATTCGAGGGATCAGCAAATAAGCAAAACTATTCAATTATAAATGAGCTAATAGGACATAACATAATAAATAGATGGATTATAATGATGCAAAGCGATGATATTGATGTACAAGCAAAGATTATAAGATAATGTAAGTAGAAGAAATAGCAACGCACACAGACGTTATAAAGCAAAGATTATATGATAATGCAAGTAGAAGAAATAGCAAGACACACAGACGTGATAAAGCAGAAATAGCAATAAAATATAATAGTATAGACATTAAACATTGGATATAAGTAAACATATGTTGGATTGAAGCAGCATTGAAACAGAATAATACAGATAAGAATGAATAGAAATACATAGTTATATTACTGATTGAATAGGATAGCGCGAATAAAGAATAATTAAACATACGCAAAACATATCACTAAGTAAGGTCAGTCACCATAATATCAAGTAAGCTAGACTCCCTTCCCCAGCGAAGGCAGCAACATGATGATCAAATATCACGGCAAAGCGTCGTTTAAGTGATACTATGATGGCAAATTATTTTAAATACATATCACTATAGAATAAAGATACATGTTCAAGCATTTGCAAACCGATACATTTCATAATACTCGCATAATAGATAGGCTACCCAGCTACATTAACAACTGAATGACCTGTAGAAGCAATGGCGCAACATACTTTTTTCCTCGGAAACTTAACCAAACTCCCGAAGTGCAAATGCAGACCCACCATTGCTTTGCAGTAGCTTCATATTATACAAATATGTGAATGTCCGCAAGCAAGTAGCGTAGAAGACCGACACCCGTTACAGGTACCGACATTGCACTGAGTTGAAAAAGTCAACTACGCTCATTACCACACTCAGCGCTACGCTACACGCAAACAGTTTACAGAGCACTGACCTATTTTACTATGTGTATGTTTAAACAACGAAAGACAAAAGGGAAAGTAAAGATGATGAATGATGAGTGAAGCGAAGAGTAAAGAGAAAGAGAAAGAGGTGGACAGTGGGATAGCCCTTATCGATAAAGGGTGTATTGACCTGCTACGTGCGCTTCTCTGATTGGCTGATTATCACAGGACACCAAAGAGACGATAAGGCCTTCTTATTTAGTAAGATTGGTTTCACTATACTGATAGCTGTCCGTCCTTGGATTTACAGGATCAAACGACCTAACTTGCGTTCTACCTAGTTGGGTATGCAATGCCGTGGTTACACCGCGCTAAAAGAACCAGTATGGAAATAGGGGTAGTAGCAACGCGTTGTTGCAACATGTACATAAGCGTGCATGGCCTGTGCAATATACCTGTCCTTATTAACCAATCATAATAAAATATTATTTATTAAATAAAGTAGGCTACGGCCTAGAGTTATAATATTAATAAATGGCGCTAGAACTTAGCGAGATAGCCACTCATAGTGAACAAGCTAATCATTTGCACGCAATCACCGCGTAGTAGCGTCTTTATGTGATAATAGCGCTCGTAGCTATGATAGCAGCTTAATTCTGTGCGGATTGCAAGATCATTGGCCGAGAAGTGAGACATAGCGGCCCAATGATTGATTTCATTTACCCGGCTCTTCCACCTCCATTATGACAAATAACGCCTTTGTTTTCTTTTCACTTCTATCACACGGTCATCTTTCTTAATAAGCGAATTAACGCGTTACGCTACTATTATTTATCAATCATGTCTATTTCTATATCATCTACTACCGAAAGTCTCTCCTCAGAGCACCTGAGCGATAGTTTGTACGTTAATGCACCTAAGCGCTGGAAAGAATTACCTTATGATACAAAGCGGCGCATGATCGGATGGGTGGAGATTCGTGACGCCAAGACCGCAGGTACGTACCGCTAGCGTTTGTACGAGTGACTACTAATTAGTACATAGAATACAAAGAATATATGCTGCCGGTAGACACAACGGTTGAGATCGGGCCCAGCAGTACGGAGCCGTAAGTTCTATTATGTTAGTAAAACTTCCGTATATGCTAATGATATCTCCGTTCTAAATAGCGATTGCCGAATCAATATTGGTGGGCCACCGAACGCCTACTTTGAGTTAGTGGCGGTAAGTCAATAGTGGCTGCTTCACAAGTATATCGCTAACTATAGTATACGCTGATAAATTACACTGTAGGCCCGCAATGGCATTACTTTTAAGGTAGGCAACATACTAAAGCATTTATTACTAATACTAACATCGAAACTAGAACAACCAGCACCCGTCTATATATAGTAAGTTACGCACACTATCCAATACATGATGGCTTATATGATATGTAGTCGAAGGAGAAAGAGTGGACGTTAACTACGTGGGATTGCTTCCGAACAAGTGCCACGTCACCATTCCCGGATGCAAAAGTAAGTTAGCAGCTAATACAATATACGGCCGTCATTAATCATACCTGTATTGATAGCAACGTTCGTCGTGCACGAGTTACAGCCGACGAGAGTCAATGAGAATATCAACGACGAAGAGTTCAAGGAGGTAAGTTATAGTATGATCTGAAGATAGTGATATTAACGAGCATTACATTATAGTGGGCGGAGGAAAATTGCATCATGACTGAGACAAGACTGGGAGCGTAAGTGCTTTATGAATGCTCATATTGACGAAGAGCGAACTAACGCTAATTACCTAGGGGAGGACAGGGAGCTGTCTACCTGGGTGTTGATCGCCGTACTAAAGAGTACGTTGCGATCAAATCCTTCCGAGGCGGTGATGATCAAGATACCGCTGCCCGGGAGGCGAGCATATTGAAGGAGCTACGCGGCTACCCCTATTTCATTCAGATGGTCGGTAAATGCATCACCTCCCGTAATACGTATATTGTCCTCCAGCATGCCTGGGGAGATCTGGACCGCTACATTGACCTTCATGGAACGGTTTCAGAAGAATGTGCAAAGACAATATTCAAGCAACTACTAGAAGGCATGCAAGTAAGTTGCATTCTGATTAATATCACTATAGAATACTAATTACTTATTAGATCATGCACGACAATGACTTGGTGCACAGAGGTAAGCTATACTAACGAATTCCTCATACTGCTATTAACATATCATTTACTACTAATGCTGTTGCACCATTAGATATTAAGGTAAGTATTAATTTATTAGCGGTATATGATATCACGACTAACAATGTTCTTGCTAGCCCGGCAACATCTTGTTGCTGGAGTTCAGTCAAGCGCCCACGGCTGTTTATGCCGATTTTGGGCTTACACAACAGCTGATATCACCAGTCGAGCTGTTAACGGACTGTGTAGGTACCTATGCCTACATGGCCCCCGAGGTGCTTAAAACGCACCCTCGCTGGGACGATATCAAGCTAAATTTAAAAAATTCGAGTTCAGAAATTGCACAGCCACTAAATTCAACCGTATTCGCAAATGATGGCTATGGCAAGCCATCCGACATGTGGAGTTTGGGGATAACCCTATTCCAAATGCTCTTCGGTAAGTGACTAAATAATTATAACTTACTTTACTAATATCAATATTATTATTAGGAGCATTTCCATTTGAATGGGGCGATGCGCCCCATGATAAATTAGCTAACATCCTATCTATGGATGTTAGCACTTTAAACCAACATGGGCGCGTTACTAATGAGTGTAAGTAGAATAATTATAATAACTTTATTATACTAACTATTGTTTAGGTATGGAGCTCATTAGCAATCTACTTAAAGTAGATGCTGATAAGCGCTATACGGCTGAGGATGCGCTGGAATGCGCATGGTTTACGGCGGAGGGGGTGAGCTCACCTACCGCGTCAGCGGTAGAGGAGTCAAGTTTATCTACCGAAATAACGGTAGAATTAACACCCCCCTCTACCGAATCGGTGGTGGAAGCAATTCCACCTGCTCCTCCACAACAACCCCCCAAGCGCAAGTGGCGCTTGCCCTACCCGCCCACTCGCACCTACTACTCGCGCAAGGCCAAGCGAGGGCCTATCAACTACAAATGGTAAGTAAACATTTATTTCAATATATACATCACTAACATATCATTAGCTAAATATGCCACATTGCATTACGCTCTTGCTTGTATAATCTTTTTTGCTTAACATGTATACTAAAATAAATTCTGTACTTTATTCTAATTCTCGTTTACTCTTACAATCAAATGATGCTAACAGCACATACACAAATCATTAATAAATGCTTATACTATTACTTTATCATACATGTAGTTGAATGCCTAGCATACTAGATCTATTTATTCAAGTGTTCGACAATATCAGCATACATATTTTATTTTAACCATTACTCTAAGCAGACACTACTAGTACCATCTTGCTACTCCATTCATTCCACTATTACTTTCATACACTCACTTTCGCTCTCTTTATTCATTATGACTATTTATTTCCATCATTCTGCCTTTCCACTACATATTCATACTTGTCACTACTGTCAGTTCACAGTGCATGTATTCACTATTCCACCTATTGCTCATTCCCCTTGTTATTTACTTCTTTACACAGCACGTGTATCCCTCGCGTCAACTGCATTCTACTTACTGTATCTTTCACTTTAACATACACATTTCCAACATGGCCTGCCTTATCGGTCTTCTTCCTTAATAAACAGTCGAAACTATGCACTGCTTGATACCAAATATCCCTTACACCATTTCTTATCCATGTTGTTTTATTTCCAGTAATGTGCTACTACCAATGCTGTCGACTATCTTTATTACCCTTGTCTCTCTTTCTCTTTGCTTTCAATTGTTGACGATATGCAACCCGCTAAAGTATGCTGCTCATTTGTACGCATACGGCGCATACACTTTTCTAATATACTGATAGTATTATCTATTACTTGCACTAACGATGTTTTCATTTATTGCAATTATTTCTACACTAGCATGTCAAAACAGCATCCTCTATGCTATATCATGTTTATTCTTCATTGTATTCATATATCATGTTTATTTTCCATATAACATGTTCTTTCGTCATCCATACAAACGTCATATCATCATCATCATCATTCCCCACTTATTCCTCCGTATTCTATCAATGCTGCTTAATAAATAGGTCACGAGCATTTACTACATCAGCTAGTCCATCTGATATACGCATTGCCTTCATATCATATCTTTTCGTTTAATGTTATCCATCAATGCATGCTTATCATCGTTGCATTCATATGTCTATATTGCTTTCTTGGTTAATTTGTATACATCAACAAGTCATTAATACCTAGATCATACGATATAATCGATGCTAAATAGGAGTAAACGTTTATTGAATGGAATGATCTACAAAAATATGCTTGGTCGTTTAATGGATTCACCGCGCATTTGCTTATCAATGATGGAGTTTTTATGATGTTGAATTTGTTCTTCTTGTAATCTCAATAAATATATAGCCTTTTCCTTTGCCGCCTAATTGTAATCAAATGCATGTTACGGCATATTAGACATGTCGATTGCATTATTGTTATACACGTAGTGCAACTTACTTGAAGCATGGCCATTAATAGACTGGGCTCTATGGATCCGTCTCCGCTCTTCTGCGCTGCGCACACTTGACCTGTTGGATTGACGCTAACGTGAAGACGAGCACTCGAGCAAAGCTCTTCCGTTAACGTTGCATCTAGTACATAGCCCGTACCGATCTAGTGCGGTCATTATTGAGTGATCAATACCGTCATCATCATCATGATATTGCATTCAGTTATCCTACCTTATACGCTGTAACGCATAATGGCACGTTACTAGCATTCTCTAGCCAGGCCGCATTATTGATATCGTCATCAACCTCGAAATCCACGCCTTCCTCCAACGATTGAACCTGAGTACCGGGCACACGAGTATCAGCGAGTGCAGCGCGTGTAGCGTGTAATAACGCGTCCAGTACATTGCCACCCAAATCCAGCACGATAGCATCAATGTTCAATATCCAGCAATGCATATTCTCAACAATACAAAGCTGGCGTAGATTGAGCCCGGATCTTGGCCCCGTCAATGCCCTACTAAGTGCTTCCGTCAACTCTGTGTTAAGTTCGTCGGCACCACGTCCTTCAAATTGTTGCGACGCACTTGGTGCACTATCGACACGTTAGTTCACCGCTCGCTATCCTACCATAAAGCTATCCTGGCACTTACCATTCTACGCTGACTGCAATTCGACCACGATCACCTGCCGTAGGTTCGGGTTGGCCCAGTTCACAGCGTATACTTACAAGTACGTCGGTGGTACCGCCAAGTTGACAACGAGCCGAGCCGTCTGACTGCGCTACTAAATTCATTTCTACACGCGGTAGACGATAATCATTACGTCCCCGACCATCAGTACGAAGATCCAAATCTACGCCACGCTCTACAAAGTCGCGTTCCACTACCGAGATCAAGCCTTGTGACATGGCGAATATAGAGAAGGCTGGCTACTAATAAAAAGAGTAAAATAAAATAAACACAACAGTCGAGTTTTTCTTTGGGCTTTTTCCTTTACTGACGAATTGTTTTCACATTCAGTTATCGAATCTCGTTTATTCCAACTATCACTTGCACAGTAATATAACCATAATAGCAACAACCACGACCACAATAACAACAATATCCGCACCGACGTCAATACTTGACAACCCCTCCTATATTGTTGTTTCTTATTGTTGGCGTTTCTAGTGAATAATTACTGACTACTGGTAAGTTCTATCAGAGGAATGCCTGGCTATTTGGGTAATATAGCATACAGCGTGCATGTCGTGTGTGTATGCGTGTGTTTATTCAATCCTATTTTTTGTTTACACTGATATTTATATATGCGTGTGTGTATGTATGTATGTAAACGAAGCGATACGATCAGGTATAAAGCGAGTAGATTTGTAACTATTGCAACATGTCACGACGTGGACGTCTGTTCAAATCACTGGATGAAGGTGGCGAATCACTTCTGGTAAGTATACACCGTAGACTGAATAGATCGAGTAAGTAGTATTGTCACTGTCTAACTGCTAATACCATCTTGTCTATAGACTAATGCCGAACTGCAACAAATATGCAATACGGTATGGACTGAGATACGACAATACACCGATGACAGGTAGGCGAATATAAGGAATATTAGTCTACGTGCACTATTACATAACTGACAGTCCACGCTGTGTTTATTAGTGGTCGTCGACTGTCCGAGCTATTTGAATCGCTACCATCCAAGACCGATTATCCCGATTATTACGAAGTGATTACTCGTCCAGTTGCTTTGGAAACGATCAAGGTATGTTACTTCTAGTTATTCGATCATGTAACGCGTATAGCATGCTAATATCAACTAGCATACGATTGACGCGGGAGGCTATTCATCAATCGATGCATTTCATGCAGATCTAGAGCAAATGTTTACTAATGCAAAGACGTACAATGTCCGGGGATCACAAGTATACACGGATGCAGTTGCATTACAGGTATAATCAGTATTATTGTGCAGCGAACATGATCTCGTCGTTTATTAATCTATTCTACTATTTAGAAACTAGCTGATTCCTACTTGGAAAGCTATTTATCCAATAACTTGATGGATATTGATGAAACACAACCAGATGGTGCTAGCGATGGTAAGTATTGCTGTTTACGCCGTTATTATCAGATTAGTATAGCAATTAACGTGCACTTATCTTAGAGTATCGCGAACTATTGAGTGCAATTAGTCATAATGATACGAGCAGAGCATTGTCGATGATACAACAGCCTGGATTTAATCCAAATCAATTGGGCAAAGTAGAAATGTTTGGCGATGAGTTTACATGGGGCGCGTTGCATTGCGCAGCCTATTACGGTAACATCAAGGTTATTGACGCGCTTATGGAACGCGGTGCCAATGTTGAAATGCGAGATACTTGGCATCGGGGCACACCATTGGCATGGGCAGCATTTGCAGGTAAGACTTTTCCGTTATTTCACTTTGTATTATGTCCACACTACTTATGATGATGATGATGACGATGATGATGCCAGGTCATGTGGATACGGTTCGACGATTGGTGGCCAAGTATAATGCCAACATTTATAGTAAGAATATGCATGGTCAAGTGGCATACGATTTAGTGTCTGAACCAGAGGATGAAGCATGGTTCAATCTGTTAACTACGGTGTGTTACAGTAAGATAGTGCGCCACGAATGAATCTAATGAATGAGTGTACCCTTAGACACGGCCTGATAAAGTAAAACGACGTGGCCGACCACCAAAGCATAGTGTAACATCGACGATAGATCAAGGTAATATTATTTGTATGCAATCGCGTATGTATGTGTGTACCTATGCAGAATGACTAATACGCCGAATAGAGAGAAATCAAGAGGGTGGAAAACGTTATCGACGACAAAGCAAGAGTGAACTTGGTTCAGGAAATGAAAGTGACGAGGAGGATTATATGGAGGAAGAGGAGGAAGAAGAAGACGAAGAAGAAGAAGCCGATGATATGGATGTTGCCGATGAAGACGAGTATATGAATGGCAAACGAACCAATCGTACACCGTCTAAACCCAAGAAATCAAGCTTGGATGGTTCGAGTATAACCGATATTGCATCACCCACTATCGATGACACTATATCCACACCGAGTAAAGCAACAATAGGAACAGGAGGAGGAGCAGAATTCGGTATAGATGTATCTAATCAGAAACGACCCAAGAGTGCTCGTCTACTACGTGAGATATTGTATAGTATTACCGAGTACCGCGATGAAACGTAAGTAATCACAATAAGCCTAGTATTTGATGATCGATTACAGAATTGATAAACACATGTGTATCTATATCTATCATTAGAGGACGTCGTTTAGCAGAACCATTCATTGAACTACCAACTGAGGAGAAATATCCTGGATATCAGCGTAAAGTACGACGATTGGCAAGTTTTAATAAGATTGAGGTAAGAAGACGTGCATGATTCATTAGCATGTAAGTGCTTATACATTGACTAATACTTTATCTATCCGATTAGAATCGTATTAAACGCGGTTATGACTCGTTCGAACGTTACGAGCGAGAATGCATGCGTGTATTAGACAATGCATTGTTGTATTTCAAGGAGACATCGCAAGAGTATAAAGATGCACTTTTCCTTAAGGTAAACACGAAACAAGAAGCATGCTAATTAGAATCAGCTTGATAGTAACATGTCTATTTGTTTATAATAGGATTTAATGAAGAAGAATATTGTGGCAATCATTACTAAATACGAGAACTGTACGGAAACACCAGCGGGTATTGATCCTCGTATTAAATTGGATTTGGTAGGTTGACTCGTTAACTATTTATACAATAATCTAATTGTATATCTAGACGGGACGATACACGGGCAAGTCAATTGAAGTGAATGGAGTCGAGTATACATTGGGTAAGTGATTGATTGATACTATACAAATGATATTTACATGAAATGATTAGGCGAATTTGTCTATGTACATGATCAACGGGATATAATGATCATTGATCGTATCTATTTGCATGCCGAGTGAGTACTATATAGTAGAATAGAATAGACATGAATAGATGATTATTAACGAGCAAATATCAAATAGAAAGGAACCCTTAATGATAGGTCGTCTATTTATTCGACCAAACAAAGTAAGCGAATACACGAGCTATCACATTGTCATTAGCACATTAACATGATATCCATTCAATTATCTAATAATTAGGTACCGGCAGCGTATGGTCGAAAAGTAGTAACGCGAGAAGTGTACAAAACATTATTGAGTCGCGATTTCTGTGCCAGTGATATTCGCGGCAAATGTTTAGTTATTCCAATGCGTGACTTTTATCATAGTAAGTGTATCAATCTACTTATACAGTACCTTCACACTATACGCTAACCCATCTTATTCATATTATTAGGTTATCCTACAGATTTTGCTGAAGAGGATGTCTACGTGTGCAATAATCGATATTCCGAACGAGCCACACGACCATTCCCTTATATCAGTGATTGGCAACGTTCTATCGGTGTTGATAATTACCGTAAAGTACGCATGACTCGTCGTCCTGAACCTATTCGACTACAAAAGTTTACACTTATTGATGAGAATACACTCGTACCTGTGGTGAGTGGTAGTCAACAACAGCAACAACATCATCATCAACATCGTGCACTTCAAAGTGCTAGTGCCAATGCTGGTGTGCCAGGTGGTGTAACTCTAATGTCAGACGAGGATGAAACTGATGCGATGGACACGCCCACTCCCAGCAATATCAATCTATCGTATATGTCACCGGATGGTATTTACAACACGAATCAACCCATCATGTTGTCACCTACACCGGTAGTGAATCATGGACACAGCAATGCAACTATGAACACATTCGGGCAACTATCCTCTAACAATATCATGCTTAATGTTCCTGGATTAATGCCGACTATGGGAGCAGGTGTCAATACGGCGAATAACATCAGCAATGCCACTAATTCTACAGCTGCTATGGGTACTAATCTATTGGATGCTAATGCATTTGGTATTAATGCTGCTGCTGCTGCTGCTGCATCTAATAATGCAGCCAATAGTACACTGTTATCAAATCTAACTCATGTCAATAATGGCCTACCTGATGGTGATGACACTAGTAACAATAATAACAATAGTATGATGGGTGAGACACCATTATCACCTACTTCTATAGTGGGACCACCCTTACCACCAGGTAATGTTATCAATTGTATAATAACTTATAGCTATAGATTACTTATATTGAATGAATAGGTACATTATTCCTGGCTGAAGTGATGCTAGAGACTGATAATCAACAGTTACGCTATCGACTTGATCCACGTCAAGGTGCCTTGTGTATACACGTTCAAGAATCAATACAGAAGATAACATTAAGGCCTAAACCTGCTGAATTACTACAACGACGTGGATTGGGCCCCACTGTGTTTGTCTACCAGAATGCTCGACCTATTGCACCTAGTATTTCTACAGTGGTTACAATGCCTAATGGTATGAAATCAAGTCCCACTGATGGTAGTGGTAATGATCAACTAGGCGTGAATAAACAAATGTTAGGCGGTAATAGATCCGTGGTTGCCAAGACATTCGATTACCCTATTCAATTAGTATCCGGCTTGAACGCACTCGAAGTATGGGCATCCGTACCCACCACACAACCTATGGCGATGACGGTCCCTGGACAAAAGCCTGAAATGCAACAGTTTTCAATTTTCATTACAAAGACTTGAATACTTTTGTTAATAATAGTTTTATTAAAACCGTATATAAATATGAATGATGTGTAGTAATAATAATCTCATCTTGATTAAAGATCACGTCATCTTTATGATACTAGATGATATTAGATGATGATGATGATGAATGATCTATATTAGTATTTGAAGCTGTTCAAGGTTAGCATGGCATTGTAAGGCGTAGTAATAGAATGCATATTACTTGCATTATCGTATGCATGTATGTATGTGTGCCTTGTTCCTTAAATCATAATGACATGTCATGTACATTCTCTTCTTTTTCCTGAATGATTCCAGTTTATGGCATGGGCATGGTCAATGTATATATTAAGCATGGAAGAAATTAGCCGGTGACTGAATTACACACACACACATATATATAGATATATAGATATATTAATGTGGATGTCTTTGCAAATCCCACTACTAATTACATTGATTATCCCTCAAGATGATAGATCTATTAATACGATCATCTACCCCAATCTTACATTATTGTATGTAATAACTGTATACAAAACTATTACAACTACGTAGAGTAACAAGGTCTACATGTACTCATTCTATCTAGTAGATACTATCAATTGCTTATCATTCTGACACTGATAATGGTAATAATGATGATGGTATGATCTGCTTCTGTATTGTTACCATCTGGTTACCACGTGGAATTGAGACGGACTATTTCGGGAGTAAGAAGATGCATCATGTGTTACAACACGAATTTGCTTCACCTTGCCCACCCATTCATTCATTCATTCATTCATCTACACACAAACACACACACATCTATGAAAATACACGAATAAAAAGAGAAAAAAAGTGTCCTTGTCCCACTTTTCGTTACTGTTGCTACTCTTGATATCGCTTAACAATCGTTTATTCCTTCGCAACACTTTTAGGCGCCCTAGGTGCCTATAACGGACGCCGTGGTCGGTTGTCTTATTGCTGCATATTTATATAGTTCTATTACTTCTGAGCTAGTGTTATTGCTATTCGTTTATTAGTTTATTAGTTTGTTATTGTAAGTCATAGATGGTGTTATTGCTCTTGCCTACTAATCGAACGCGTCTATTGAATATTAGATTTAATATTCTATTGATTTTACTAGTAAAATAGTAGAAAAGAAAGATGCCATCTCATCAAGAAGATACAGGAGATGATCAACAACATCATCGATCATCGGTAATTCGGCCACCTAACTCGGCCGGTGCGGTTAGTAGTACAACAATACCTTCAGTATCGGTGACACCACCTCTACCATCAACCCCGGTGCGTCCTACACACTTGGGATTGATAGGGCGTGCTAATAGCGACACGGTTATTACCATGGGAGAGACGACACAACCTGGCAACGATGAATATCATCATCATCATAATCATCAGTTGCAACAACAGCAACAGCAACAGCAACATCAGTACCCGCATCGATCTAGTAGACTAAGGAATCAAACGGTGGTCAATGCAACCGCTCATATAGATCATCCAATGGATATGACTGCCACGACTGCTGCCAATACTACGACACCGTCACCACCTTCAGGGGAACATACCGCGGTGGCCATGAATAAATCGAATGAAGTGGCATCGGGTCTCATGGATGGAAGAGGACATGGTGACGAGGCGTTAACCATGGTGAACGCATTCTCATCGCGTAGTCCTTACTCGCAGATGCACGGTAGTGTGTTGGGTAATCTACTTGAATTGCAACGATTGCGACATCGACACGTTCGTAATCATCGAGCCCGTACCGATCGACATCAAGGTGGAGTGA
Source organism: Syncephalis plumigaleata (assembly GCA_025201365.1). Taxonomy (NCBI): domain Eukaryota; kingdom Fungi; phylum Zoopagomycota; class Zoopagomycetes; order Zoopagales; family Piptocephalidaceae; genus Syncephalis; species Syncephalis plumigaleata. Next base: position 148,757 of record JAIXMF010000010.1, read on the forward strand.
ACGCAACTACACTTAACGCGCTACTACTCCAGGCAGTATCGTCGGCACCCACCAGTAGACGTACTAGTATCGATGATATGCACGGAATGATGATGGGGCAACAACAACAACCGCTTGCACCGCCACCAAGTTTTGGTAGTAGTGCCGTACCGCAACCGTGGAAGTATCAAGAACCCGCCGCTTACTCGATGCCACCACGTTCACAATCGCCCATCAGTGCTCTTGGCGGTGGTATGGCTATGGGACAACAATCAGCGGGTATGGGACCGGATTTCGTACCATTACCCGATCAATTACAGATTGCCGGTGAAATTGCACAGATCTTATTGAAACAAGATTACCTTATGATGTTATGTGAGGCGATGTTACGATTTGGTGCCCCGTCTCATCGACTAGATCATCAAATGGATCGAGCCGCTAGCAAGTTGGGACTGGACGCGGCATTCTTCACGCAGCCCGGTGTCGTGCTCATACGATTCGGCGATCCCGTCACGCGTACGAGTGAGACGCATATCCTACGCTGTAGTAATGGTTATAACTTGGCGAAACTCGCCGATTCCGTACATGTATCGCGTGCCCTCGATCAAGGCAAGATATCGTTGGATGAAGCGGTCGACAAACTCGACGATCTACTTCATATGCCGGATCGATGGCCGTGGTGGGCGGAACTCTCCGCTTACTTTATCAGTTCGTTCGCTGGTGTCCCCCTAGCATTCGGCGGTGATTGGATCGATGCCGCGGTCTCCGGTGTACTAGGCCTCATTGTAGGCGTCATGACACTGATGGCTCGACGATTGCGAGCCTACTCGGATCTATTCGAAGTGTCAGCGAGTGTTGTCGTGTCGTTCATTGCCGCAGCCCTTCATAAATACGTGTGTTTCTGGTCGGTGGCGTTATCCGCGGTCATCATCATTCTACCGGGGCTCATGCTCACCACCTCCGTAATGGAGCTGGCCTCGCGTAACATCACCTCGGGTGCCATTCGACTCTTCTACGCGCTTACCATTGCCATTCTCATCGGCTATGGCGTGCTACTGGGTGTCGAGCTATGGCGTATCTTTGAGGAATTCAACGTGCCATCCTCGGCCACTTGCAACCCGGTGTCACCATGGTGGTTCTTCCTATTGATGCCGGCACTGGCCGTCTCGTTCAACATTCATCTGCAGGCGGCACCACGTCAATGGCCCATCATGACCCTTACACTTGTGTGCGGTTTCACCACCTTCTATTTTATCAGTCTTCATGTACGCTCGCTCATTGCCGCGCCTGCTATCGCGTCATTCGTCATTGGTATGGTGGGCAATATTTATGCGGCGTGCACCGGTGAACCAGCAGCTGTACCCGTGCTACCAGCCATCCTCCTACTTGTGCCTGGTAGTTTGGGCGTACGTGGCACGCTAGCCTTCCTACAACAAAGTCAAGGTGATGGTCTGCTCTTTGCCATCAATATGATTATGACATCGCTCGGCATTACAGTGGGTTTATTCGCAGCGGCACTCGTTAGTCTATCACTATTGCCGGCAACACGTCGTCGTAGAACCGATCTAATGGCCTTATAACGAATCTAGAACATAACATTATTTCCCTCTTCATCTTTGCATACGTCGTGCTTACTCTCTCTAGCATTTAACATAACCCATATATATGTAAAAGCACAATCATTAAAAATAAAACAATATAGAACAATTTATTAGCTATAGCAATGTTGATATTGCTTTAAACACGTATGTCTATAAAGAAGATGAATTGATAATTGTATAATATCTACGATAAACATAAATACATACATATTGATCAGTCGTCATAATATGTTGTATCATCTAGCCGTGTCTACTTTTTAGAGAATGTCTTGTACCGCCACTTGAAATACCACTAACCGTTGATATGACGATGATCATTGTGCAATTGCTATTGCATGAATATCAATACAATGAAGATAGTTGGTACAACCTTCGTGACCAATCATTTTAATGTATACCAAAACAGTCCTTTGAGCTAGTAGTAATTGTAGCATCAGCATCATCATCATTCTATAGTAGATTGGCCAGATGACCATTATGCTTCACGGCAATACATAGCATGCATTTGTGCGATGTCTGCTTTCCTCTTTCATAGTCTACTTCCTTTCCTTTCTTTCTCTCCTTTTGTTTCGTTACATCTATTGGGGTAGGGAAAAACTGGCTGCACAGTAGATGGCAAGTATCATTCAACTTGCACGCTCGTTGTTTCAATGGCACAAATATCTATAACCGGATATCTATTATTATCAAGTATGTCTGTACATCCTCTCATTCTCACTCACACACACACACACGCACATACCGTCATCTCGATTCCCCAACCAGATATTTCTCTATTCGTACAGATGAAAATGAAAATGAAAATGAAAAATACGATAATAAATGTTATAGACTGGCTTGTCATTATACAAAGCGCGATGTAAGTGACTATGTGTGCATTATCTAATAATGTGGACTGTTTATTTTCATGTATGTTTCCTCGTGGCCATATGGACGAGGTGGATCCACCGTCACGGTCTTCCGCGCACACGCACACATATTAACGAACTCTCGTTTAGTAATGCACGCATTGCTTTGTCTGGGGAAAGGGCCCATTCACTGTTAAACCGGATACGACTATGATCATCTGACCTAGTAATGAAGAAAGGCTTTACTCACCGCTGTAGCTAATGCAGTTACTGTTGCTGTCCTTGTGTCCCCAACCATGCAAGCATGATCACCAGTTATGTTCGTCGTTCAACCATACGGCTATACTAGCAGTTGCGGCGATGTCTTCCGTTCGACATTCCATTATTGCCGCATACTCATTCGTGGGCTAGCTACATTGTAGTGCAGAGACGGGCGCATCACGCCATAGCACAATTCGTCATTCGCACACAGGTATGGTTTCTTTCCTGGCCTTGTCCCCTTTCGCTCGTGTTCTTACACCTGAAGGAATACGTCAGTTGTGTTCTCATTGCTCGGGGTCTCGCCGTCAAACAACGCTCTACGTACTCGCTGGAAGCTAATGTGAAGTTTCATGCATACGAATGAGGTCAGCAGCTATAAAAGCACCATCGATTTAGCGCAATCTCTCTAGTTCAGCATATCAATTCGAATTTCAGCTTCTTCTTTGTCTACTTTCTATCTATCTATCTATCTATCTATCTACCAACTTGTCTCATTGTGTTCTTAAGCGATCTTATCATACCTTGCTCAAGCCGTCTTGCCAACTAAAGCCGCGCTCGCTATATTCGCTCCTACTCCGTTAGCCTAGTGCTCTATTCCGCCATAGCAACAATTACAACTACTCATCCATAACCAATACGCACGCACGCACAAGTACGCCAATACTATACGCTGGTCAAGTCAACAACAAGAATATCTCTCTCTCATCATCATCGCAACCGTCTCTGTTTAAATCCCGCCTGTCTATTTAGCCTGCCTATCTAGCCGTCTGCTTACTTGCCTGTCTGTCTATCTGTTTGTCTATCCACCTGGCTGTCTATTCAACTGTCCGCACGACTGACTACTTGCACGCCAATACTCCTCTTATCCGACTCTAACCGCCAATTCTTTGTGTCCGTTCGCTTAGGTTCGACGTAACATCACATTCAATCCATTGGTACTCTCGCACTTGTTTATTTAGTCGTCACGTAAAGCTGCCGCTTTAAATTCCGTTATATGTGATCGCCCTGTCACGATGTCGGCCGGCCGGCTTCTCTCCATGGTTTTTAGCCCATAAAGCCCTGGTGTCGTCATCGCCGTGATATGCCATAGCCGTATTTACTCATGTCATGTCTCCGATGTTGCCGTGCTCGTGCCTGGTCTTGTTACCACCACAACTACAATACACGTTTATTCGGTGATATCTAGCACCACTATTTCCATATTGTCCGACTGACCCTTTGGCCAATATAATGTCCTATCCTCCACTGATGATGATCCGGAAGACGTGTACACTAAATTAAGCAATAAATATTTTGCAATGTAGTCATGCTATCCTATTTGTGCATATGTCTCTATCAGATATTCTATTAACATTTCTGCACAGAGTAAATGTAGTGCTAAACAGAATGGTCTTTAATATAATGTAAATAAAAGAACAAAGATTAGGCAATAAATTCGTTAATCAAATCAAACCTGTAGTATAAATAACTTACATTACTGATGAAAATGCCGAAATAGTAGAATGAGTAATGTAGAATGGAATGAATGTATGGAATCATTGATACTAGATGAAAGAGAGGAACGAGTAGGCTAAGATAGAGCGTTGATCTGGCAAGTAGAAGGCAATGAAGCAATAATGGGATAGGAAGGGATAGAATAAAAGAGTAGTAATGCAAATGGTATACAACAATGACATGTCGATATAGATCAAATTGATTCACGTTTATTAATATTGCTAGTGGATACTTGTCAATGATGGATGGCAATGAGTGTTGGCAATAAGCATTGGCATGGTTGATTATCCCGGTATACTGTTGTTATTGTTGAATATTAGTTGATTGACATTTAGAATGGGAATTAGTACATATTGTCTGGATGTTGTCACTTGCATTAGCAATGAATAGAAATGTCAACTTACCGAATAGAATGGAAATAGAGTGTAGTCAATATCGTTGACAGTTGGATGTTCTAATTGTAATGTTGTTAGTATATCGTAATAAATGAACTTACCTGTAGTTGATAACTATGAATGAATGAATAAAGCAATAAAGTGTTAAGATATGTTATGTCCCCATCATATCCACACCGCACCACTTGCCATTTTAGTGGGAGCAAGTGCAATGCTGAATCGGTTAAAGAGCCTTGCGACAAGTATACCACTATACTGCCGAATGCTAGTGTGATAACATTCAGCAGTAAAACTACAGAGGCAGGCATATGGTCCATTCATTGCAAATGGCCATACACCACATTGGCAGTATGAATGGCAGCCAGTGGCCACCCAACCACCATCCACTGACAATGTTGCCGCTCCATAGCGGTTCGTGATATAGTCAACCGAAGCGCATTCGAGGGATCAGCAAATAAGCAAAATTATTTAATTATAAATGAGCTAATAGGACATAACATAATAAATAGATGGATTATAATGATGCAAAGCGATGATATTGATGTACGAGCAAAGATTATAAGATAATGCAAGTAGAAGAAATAGCAAGACACACAGACGTGATAAAGCAAAAACAGCAATAAAATGTAATAGCGTAGACATTAAGTATTAGATATAAGTAAACATACATTGAATTAAAGTAGTATTGAAACAGAACAATACAGATAAGAATGAATAGAAATACATAGTTATATTACTAATTGAATAGGATAGCGCGAACAATGAATGATTAAACATACGCAAATACATATCATTAAGTAAGGTCAGTCACCATAATACCAAGTAAACTAGACTCCCTTCTCCTAGCGAAGGCAGCAACATGATGATCAAATATCATGGCAAAGCGTCGTTTAAATGATACTATGATGGCAAATCGACCTAAACACATATCATTATAGAATAAAGATACATGTTCAAGCATTTGCAAACTGATACATTTCATAATACTCGCATAATAGAGAGGCTACCCAGCTACATTAACAACTGAATGACCTGTAGAGACAATGGCGCAACATACCCCTTTTCCTCGGAAACTTAACCTAACTCCCGAAGTGCAGATGCAGACCCACCATTGCTTTGCAGTAGCATCATATTATACAAATATGTGAATGTCCGCAAGCAAGTAGCGTAGAAGACCGACACCCGTTACAGGTACCGACATCTCACTGAGTTGAAAAAAAGTCAACTACGCTCATTACCACACTCAGCGCTACGCTATACGCAAACAGTTTACAGAGCACTAACCTATTCTACTATGTGTATGTTTAAACAAAGAAAGGGGAAAGTGAAAGTAAAGATGATAAGTGATGAATGATGAGTAAAGAGAAAGAAGGAGATGGACAATGGGTTGTGGGATAGTACACTATTCATTGTGTATCCAGAACATCATCATTGTTAGCCATTTAAGCCCTGGATTATATCTTTTCGTTAATGCTGTTTATTTTTAGTAAGCAAGAAGTGGTTATATCACCGTTTTCAATTAAAGAGGCATCAATAGAGCTGGAATATCATATTTGCATTAAAGATTATTATTATTTTATACGTTGTCGGTTAAGATGAAATAATAGATCATTTCTTGAGGTGTTTTACGGTCTTTAGGATCAATGATCATTAGTCCTTTCATAACATTTAGTACGTTGGTTATTTTGCTTATCATTTCAGGATCGTCGGAAATGTTCTCGTAATAGTGCCTTTTGTCATTCCACACCTTCACCAGCTGATCCATATACAATTGATCGGGGAGCTCTACGTGCTCCATTCCGTTGTACGTGTATCCATAAGGTGGTGTGCTGCGCAGCGCGTCGTAGATCGCCGATCCAGTCTGCCATGCATCTCGTGCTTTCATGTTGATAGGACTATTTAATAGTTCCTCCGGTGCGTAATAACCAAATGTGCTGCCTATGGGCATATCGGGCCTCATTACTCCGTTTACATACTTTAATGAGGCGGATAAATCAAAATCTATAACCGTAATATACGGATTCTCTTTATCCTGATCGTTGACCAGAATGTTTTCTGTTTTAATGTCGCCATGCGCAATGCCAACAGCGTGTAAATAGGCAATAGCGTAAACTAGCTGTTTGGTGAATGTACGCATTTTTTCAATTCTATCCTCCAGTAAGCGTGGATACATATAGTCGTGTAGCGTGATATCGCCTGCATGCGAGAGTACATGGCATAACGTACAGCAATCTAACAGGAAATCATGTAGCCGCCTCACCACCCATCTTTCACCAAGTCGTTGCAAGGGATTAAGCTTGTCTCGTTTTTCCGCCATTAGCTATGAGCGACATTCGATTAGTACAAAATGATGGTGCAATTACTAGTTGCTAATATTTACCCTAAATGCTTCAAATTCTGCGTTAAATCTACGTTTATTTTGACTACACTTCACGAAGCATGGTTGTCCGTTGTAAACGGCTTTCGCTGCCAATATCGGACCACTATTACCGATCCAGTCGACGAAGGTGATCCCCTCATCCTCGAACACTTCCAAATACTCCTTGTATTCTGCGAGTTCCGATGCTGTCATCTTTTTGCCATTCGATCGTCGAACCGCCACCCATGAGTCGCTCAATTTCCCGGAGCGAGCCAATGTCGAGCGTTGACTTTTCCTCAATGTATCTAGAAAGCTTTTTTTCATTTGAGTAGAAGTTGACCGATGATGACTGGATTTACGACTTCCTATCGATGGTGGAGGTTGAAGTCGATTGGATTTATGGCTTTCAACCGACGATGGTGGAAACCGGCTAGATTTATGGCTTTCTATCGAGGGAACCCGGAAGAGATTAGACTGGATGCTTTCTATCGAGGTTGCCTGCACGACTACCACTCCTATCATGCAGATAATCAATTGAACAACACAGAACATGGTGTACGGATGCATCTTGATGTGCTAGACGAGTATACCAAATGACATAGGTAAATTCAATTAATGTCGACAACGAACGGAGGCAGAGAGTGCGCAAGTACATCGCCCTATTGACTGGGCCCGAGCACCAGCTACTATATACGTGGATGTGTGAAAATTCTTCAGTAATATTAACTGTTCTATTCTTTCAAATGGAATATATCAAATAAAAAAACGCTCTGGATTACTTTCCACATGGAAACAGTTCCTTTTTAAGACAAGCTTGATTCATTATTTATTAGAATAACGTGTGGACTAATCTTTTTTGTACCATCAATCATTGTTACGATAGCTATAAGTAGGCGGTAAACGTGTTTATCTCGATATTTTTGCTGTATGACGAGTGGAATTACGAAAGATTTGGAGGGAGACACGCAAGAATATTCTATTCTATTGAATAATGCGCACTTCTATATTGACTGCTCGACTTTCGGTAGTATGGCAGTAGGTTCTGGACGAAGCTCTGAATTAACCGTAAATAGCTCGTCTAGTATGTCAGACACTAACTGCAACGTTTTATCGTTTTGCCTTGGCCAACGGATGGGAGGCATTGTGTTACCCACGTTGAACACTCTTCTCATAACGGCACGGTATTCTCTAATGTTTAGCGTCACCCAGGCACCACTAACGTATATTTTTTGATAGGGCGGCGTCTCCATAAGGAACGTGTATATCGTCGCGGCAATTGACCATGAATCAAGTTTAGTTCCATCCAGCTCGGCTTGACAGTACACCTCGGGTGCCGCATATCCATGTGTTCCTGGCTTCAGCTTTTTCAGCTTGATTGCATGTTGGTTGGCATCACGTGTTAACGGGGTAGACACGTCAAAATCGATAATGGTAATGATAGGATTTTCATCGTACATATCGGTCTGAACGAGAATATCTAAATGGTAATCAGGCATGCATTTGTGTTGTTAATACGAGAATGGCATGACTGGTTAGATTATTAGTATACTGCTACGTACTGTCAGGTTTAATGTCATTATGAGTTATGCCAACTCTGTGTAAGTAGGAAATCACTAATCATCACGGTAGCAATGACATGTTAATTCACTATGGCGTATTCATCATTTCCTCCCACTTGCCTTCTATCAATTGCTTTAATATTGTAAATACGGCATTTACTCTCTCGAGCCAATTAAGCTGCTGCATGTACTGGGTTAACGTCCTGTCCCCGCCATACGAAGTAACGAAACAGTACTCTTTGTCCGCCGTAAACGAAGTATGCATTTGGATGACTTGCGGCTGCATACCAGCAGCGCTAACTTGTGCGGATTTGAGTATCTATCATAATTCAGTTCGCTATAATTGCTGGGCGTATCATACTAGTGCACGATTTACCTGATAGGCTTGAAATTCACGATCGTAATCCCTCCGATTGTACGTACACTTCATGAAACTCAGGTCGCCATTGTAGGTTACCACTGCTGTCGTGCCCTTGCCTACGACGGTGCGTCTCCATGATTGTATCACCATTCCTTCCGCTTTATACTGCTCTTTCGATACAGGTTTAGCAGGCCGCCTGTCATCTTGTATAGCTACATAGAGATAATGATAGAGTACATTAGTAAAGCGAGATGATATCTAGTTAATACATATATATATATATATATATATGTATATTACTTCTTGTTCTGCCAAAGCAATTACTAATGCAACCAAGTAGGCTCTGTCCGTAGCACAGTGCAACCCAGTTATTCAATAGAACAAGTAGTATCACGTAAATGCGATAATTCATGTTGTACCCGCAATAGTATAATAATGTAATAGTAATAACCAAGCGGACTAGTAGCAGATAAATGAAAAGAATATATCGTCGATTACAAAAATATTCTCCTACTCGTTTCTTTAAATATTGCAGATGTTTCATGTAAGCATATGGCTATAGAACGTTTATATCCTGCGACAGCATGCTGAAGAGCAATAATATTAATAGTATACGGTATCTACACATGTTATTAACACAAGATGTGGATGTTTTTACCAATAATATACATGAGATCGTGTTTTTGTTTCAGGCCACCGCCTATTACGCGATAATATCATCATTGATCGTCGCATTAGATAGATAAACCCCTCGTCATTTAATGAACAATTATAACCAGTATTTGTCGTTGTTGTTATTATTGTTGAAACAACTTGACAATCAAGTAAAAAGCAACAGTCCACATGGTTGCTACCATATTCATACCTATCGCTAATGAGATCTAGAGCAATCGATGATTCTTCCTATCAGCAAGATAACTGATCATTGCTATAGCACAATGGGGATTTTTTTTCTTTTAATGTTGCCGTAGCGTATTTTATTATAATAAACTTATTTGACAACGTTTAAATGAGTGATCATATGATAGCACAAAGTGGATACATTCGCCCTATTAGATATGGCTGTGTCGTGCACCGAGATCACGTAGACGCTGATAGCTGGCATCATCAATGAAAAAGTCAAGCTGGAAGTCTTTAGTGCCGGGCACGACGGAATACTTGTCGAAATTCGTCACGCCTTGTTCGCGCAAGACAATTTCATCGATGCAGAAATTGCCGCTGAATGTACGGCTAGGCTTTGTGAGGATGGAGTAAGCGGAATCGGCCATAATCTCTGGAGTGCGACTGCCAGGATTATCCGCGGTGCCTTCAATCTGTGAGAGTGCCGCCGTCTGAATCATGGTAAGTGGCCAAAGAGCATTAACCGCGATTCCTTTGGGACGGAGTTCACCGGCCATACCCAGCACGCAGAGTGACATGTTGATCTTGGCCATGGTGTAGGCGACATTGGGTGCGTACCACTTCTCCTTCATATCAAGCGGAGGTGAAATATTAAGGATATGTGGATTGCTGGAACGCTCCAAGTGTGGAATACAATACTGGATCAACCACATTAGCCGCACTAGGACTTACTACCATTTGCACGTATCTCTTACCTTTGATACCATCCACGTACCACGGCCATTGATACTATGCATCAAATCGTATTTCTTGACGGTAGTCTCCAGCGTATCCGTCAAACTAATGGCCGATGCTAAAAGTGAGTAATAAAATAGGACAAAAGATCGCCGACATTTATTAGAGAACTCAATGTAAATGGAAACGATGCTACGTGTAGTCATTAAGCAGATACGTGATATTTACCATTATTGATTAGAATATCGATACCGCCGAATGTTTCTACGGTCTTCTCCACCGCCGCCTTGACTTGTTCCTCGCTGCGAATATCGCATATCAGTGGCAGACTACGACCACCGGCTTGATTCACCTCTTCGGCAGCCGTGTAAATAGTACCAGGTAACTATAAGCAAGATAAACGTATAAACAACTGATCAATTATACTGGAGCACGTAAGGAATTACCTTAGGATGTGGTTCGGCAGTCTTTGCCGCAATCGCTACATTGGCACCATCACGCGCCGCACGCAACGCGATAGCTTTACCAATACCACGAGAGGCACCAGTGATAAACAAGGTTTTGCCGCGAAGTGACATATTGCAAGAGTGTGATATAAAGAGTAAGTGAATGAGTGAGTGAGTGAATGAGATAAAGGATAAACAATACGTAAGCTTCGCTCTAACGAGAACAGCATCAATTGATGGAACGTTGACGTTGCCATTTATATTGTGTGTACTGTGTGCTGTACGTACACGTAACATAGGATCATCTCGGCTTAAACAACTACCGATGTTTAGCGGTAGCATTCCAATACTACGGGCATTACAGTTACCGATACCTCCACTTGTTTAGAATAGGCATATCTATATTCTTGCTTGCAAACAGAAATGCCAGCAATATGGACAAGGTGACCAACCAAGTATTTATTTCTTCTTACCTATTCGGCCTTGTTAACATAGGCGAACTAGATGACAGAAAAGAAGGAGTATCCGCACATCTCTAGTATAGAGAGGCCCTAAACAATTTCATTAGAAGCAATGCGGTACAAACATACTCTATGCCATTCGATTACATATGACTAGACTGCTTTGGACTACTCGTTAGTAGCAAGTTAGTAGTTTGTAAATACACGACAAATCCATGAGCTATAATAATAATACGTCGCATTCTTGTAATTCAATTAAAGGTGGAAAAGCCCTGTATACGATATCAGCATACGATCTAATAATAATGATGATTCTACAGAATTACATATTCCATTAGAATATGCTTTTCATAACATGGATACAACACCTGACATGGTTGACATATCCGCCCTATCTCATCTGTCATTATCGTATAATTTCATCTTACATACATACGTGTATGTATGTGTACTGACCACAACTATGAGCATTCTTGTGGAATAAAAGGGGGGCTATGTTTATTAAAAGGATAAATAACAGAGGACTGGCCTAATCTTCCATGCTGTACAGCGAGAATGAATGAATGAATGAAAGGGTAAGGCGTAAAGTTGTATTATTCGAGTTCATCCTACTAAGCAAACTGGTTTATCCGAATAGAACATGAATGAATCGCATCAAAAAGTATAGTAGTGCAGTGCAAGTGACCATGCTGCCTTGCAGGTTTACAAACATGGAGAACCTAGAAGCACACTCTGTATTTGTTGCTATCGAATGCATCGAAAATTCCAGATAGATTTGTAGCAACCCGTATTGTTATTGCTATTTTGTTGTTGCTGCACCTGCGCACATCTGTAACTTCCACACTCGTTCGTTCGTGTGCGTGTTACTTCTACGTAGAATTGCCATTTTTTCACTAATCCATTGCACGAAACCTTTAAGGCGAACGATGGAATTCCATCACACACTACACGCACTTTGCCAACCAATAAGGCGAATAGTACGAGTGTAGCAGATAAGTAGTAGTGACCCTTCCTTTCCTTCTCACTCTCACACATCCATCAGTGGTCGTATATTCCTCTGCAACACACACTATTTGTTCACGATATCGCCTCACCCCTCTATAGTAAAAGTGAACACACGCTCACATACTGACCTGTTATAAAAAGCACGGTTTTTACTGCTTCCTCCCTAGCCACACCTAATCTCGCCACTCTTGACTACTTTTTTCTTAAACTCCTCAATGGCTACTTTATTGAATGTGTCTTCTCGTACGGCAAATCCCGTCCAAGCTGGTGGCTTTACAGTTAGCAACACATTATTGATTACTCAGTTGACGCCAGAGTGCTTTACGGGACATGCACTAGAAAATCTACGAATTAAACTGGAATCTCTAGCGAGTGGTGCCACCACTAACATCACTACCACTACCATGGGTAGTAGCAGTCGTCAAGGCTCTGCTAAACCTGCCTGTATCCATAAGTTCATTCCACTTCCTTCGTTTGCTCGTGTCATGGTGGTGATGCGACGGGAAACAGATGCCTTGCGTATCAAACTAGCCTTTGACCGAGCAAATTGGTCTGGCCAAGAAATTCGTGTCTACTTTGGCGAGGTAAGTAAGCGCGCGATAATACTTGCTGTAACGGTACCAGTAATAAACCGTCGTGTTGCGAGGGAAAACAAGGGGATACGAGTGTGTCTAGCGCCACGTGCTCTTGAATAGTGCGATGCATGCTATAGTCCAAATCTATAGCGGTATCATAATGAACCCCACCTAGCACAGTCACGTTCTTTCGCATATATAAATATGCCATTGTTGCGCACACGTGGCTAACCATCATGTTTTTGGATGTTTGATTGATTTAGCATACGTCGTTGGAAGAAAAGAAGAACACCCTACTCGGTGTACCTGATAATGATAGACTCTGGCTTATCTCACCGCCTGGCTCACCACCAGTGGATTGGGAGAGTACTCGCGAGGATCCGCCCAATCTACGCACACACGCTGATGACCTATTTGCTGCGTTGAACCGAGTTGTCGAGCAACAAACGCGTCAACGGGAAATGCAAGCGACAGCCTCGTTATCCTTGCCATCGCCCATTGAAGCACCTACCACCATTCAGTTGTTCGACAATAGTGACAAGAAGAATGCCGGTCATCATCTTGGTGGTAATGTACAAACCCTACTGCCATCGAGTAAGGTTCGACTATCGTGCCAAGAGGTCACACTACCCGCCATTGCCGTACAGAACTGGGATGATCCTAACGGTGATGATGATGATGATATGTCGGCGGTAACTGGCTCGTGTACACTCGCCGTGCCAGATCTACGTGCCTCTATTGCTCCTAACTGTCATGCTACTGCAGTACCGATGAAATTGACGACAAATAATACTAGTGATTTATCTGGCATGAACAACAATAAGCCATCATCGGTCATCCCACCGACAAGCATTACATTTACATTTATGACAGAGAACGAACAAGCTGCTTCGGATCTACCATCACCCGCTGTAACTGATCATGCATCCGTTCCATTTCGTACAAGTATACCACCACCACCATTGTAGTGGAAAGGATACACCGCCACTCTATAGCTGGCTTAAACGGTAACTCGCGGAACATGTTATTATTTCTAGATTTGCATTTATATCCATCCACTGTTGCTACTTTTCACTTGTGTTCTACCATTTATTATTATTATTATTATTAACACTTTCCTATTTCTCTACATACATACATATATACATACTTGGTCCTACTTTCTTTACTCTACTCTACTCTATTCTATAACTGGTATAGCCTTGTATTATCAAATGTTTAGATATCAAGATAGTCATGGCTCTACAATGCTAGTAGTAATAGCAGTAATAGTAGCAGTAATCGTAGTTAGATGTTCAAAATTAATAGTCAAAATAAACCGCTCAGTATTTTAGATATTCATTGCAACTCCTTGCTACTAGGATGACCCCATCCTACAGTGGTTTATTACTACTACGTGTTGTATCGATAGATGCTGCCTGTATGCTCTTTATTTTTTTCTATTTTTCGTCAATCGCCTCTTGTAATTTACGAGCGATATCTATTCCCAAAGGAGTAAATCTAATAGGGCGTTGGATGCGATTTTGCCGACTGCTGTTCCATAACTAGCAAAAGGCAATAAGTTCAATACCAATGTAGATTTGGTTTATGATGACACACTCAAGAGCTGACCTATCCTTCGTAGTTGATGCATAGGAAATGCTGATCAGCGTAATAATATAGACTACAGACGGTATCTGAGACCAATCTACAAATTTTATTTGAAGAATATCACTGTAGTAACACCTCGCGAACGAGCGACATTACCAGCAACAATACCAGTATCATTACCGTCACAACTATTACCGCCACAACTATTACCGTATTTTATTGCAATTCAACTTGTTTTTATTTCTAAATAAAAAGATTAACATGTCATGTTTATTCAGCTTTTTCTTGGCATGATCCTCCCGTTCAGAGTTGGCTTACTTCCTTGGTTGTTACAACAGTCATTAGTCAGTACTGTGGAGACTATAGCCCTAGTCACACAAGTTAGATGATTTCTACTTTGTGATTGTCCTGATTGACACTGTCAATGTGAACGAGAATGCAGGTAGAACAAAAGATCCTGCAGAATAGGGCGAGGAGCATTGCTTGTGTACCATCATGAGCCATACGTTCCCAGATACTAAACGGTGACAGTACGTATTGCTTATAGGCAGCATGGCAGAATATACCGGAAAAGAGCATGTCGAGCGGAATGTTGACGCTCGCCCAATACCATACCATCAACTGTGGATATTACACCGAGCAGTAGAGTGTTGTTTCTACGGTGAAATAGCCGTAGCATATCGTTAGGAAAGGATAGGCGATTTGCGGTAGTATTAGCGAGATGCCAATGTACAAGATCCATTCCACTTGGATAGGACAGAGTAGACTTTATGAAGCAGGATTGCACTATTACACAGCATTGAACATCCTATATCGGCCATTTCGGTGCTGAAAGCCATTTGACAATTAAGCCCGTCCACTAGCGGTGTCAGGAGAAATGTGGCCACCATTAGCGTGCCTGGAAGTGACGACAAAAAGGAGCACCACAGCGGTAGGTTATGAGGTTTTGACACAAGTGCTCGACATGCTACCAAAGCATTCCGAGCAAACAAGTAGACTAGCTGTACTTGCATCCCTGTTAGTCTTTTACGTTGCTTGGACTGATCTCCTGATGCCATTATATAAAAGTCGTTGATGCTCAGTTCACCTAGTGGATGATGTAGAATGTCGCCTTCCTGCTCGGCCAATTTGATCCATTCAGCATCTCGTGGATTATTGTAATCGATAATCGGCATCATCGCTATTACTATGATGTATGTATGTATGTATATATTGTCAACGCACCGAACATTCCATCATCATTCAATTCTTTGGTAATACATTAATGAATGAAATGGTCATTTATTGGCAGTTGTAATAATACGCTGTCATTATCTTGACATGGATTGAATCGTTAACCTCGTAGCTTTATTCCAATCATGAAAGCATCAACCATTAATAAAACTTGTATAAACCTGATATCAAATAGATTGCTATGACGTCTTACGGAATACTGAGTAAATCTATTCCAGTTGATTATAGTAGTTGTGGTCGAGATTGTTGTGCTTGTTGTGCTTGTATTAACATACTCCTCAATGCAACCGCAAAGCTTGTACAGTCTTTACCGCATATCGATAGGGTAGTCATTCGAAGCACTGAAATATAGACCTTTACAGCATTTTCCAACTTCCTCCCCGTTAATCTTCGAAAAGCTGCAGGACCAACCCTTCGTTCTATATCCTGTTCTATTCTCATACGTTCATCGGAAGAGAGATTTAGTGGATTCTCCGCAATCTCTAGGTCAACCTTGTCTGAAATATAATCATCAAGTGCCTGATAATAACCCCTACAGGCATAAGGACTTGGTGATTGAGGACTACTCGTTACAGGCGGGGTATTGATATACAGCTGTTTTATAGGCGGTCGTGGTCTTCTCCACACATCAAACTCGGATATCGTTACCTTCAATTGACCTGTAGCTTGTCGCTGAACCCTAACCTCTACATTTATACGTTAGATAGATGTGGCATAACCTGATAATACTTACTGCCTAAGTCTAGTTTTATATTCGTAACGCCGGCATTAAAAAGGTAAATGAAGCCTATGAACTAGTTAGTACATGTACTGAATACCACAGATAAACTGCTTACCTTTAAGCAATTGTGGTATGATTTGATTGAGAATAACCAGCTTATCTAAATAGTTTTTATGCTGCACGAATTGCTCCAAGTACAGACCACTAATATTGCGGTAGATAAAACAGTTTCCTGCAGGTTGAGCTGGTCCTTCGGGAACTGGTATAAATTTTAGTGGATTCTTGACGTAATTGCTATAGTCTTTATTGACCACTCTATTTCGTGCGGCCACAAGTGCCTTTTATACAAGGGTAAGTAGAAGAAGTGTAAATGATGTCCATTATACTTACATCAAATATTGCTTTCTCACTATTACTAGTCGTGCACGTCATATACGCAGGCTCTTGACCATACGTAAGTTGAGCAGTACTAAAAGTCCTGCCTACTCCTCCACCAATCCATTCCAGATCTGATATGCCTTCCTCGACAGCTACTCGCTCTATGTGGCTACTAGCGTACAAGTTTGAATCGGGGTTTCCAGCGATATTGCCATCAATTGCTTGTGCTTGGGTGGCACATGATATCAGCATCAATACCGCGGTTATCGTCAATGTCGTCTGATGAAGTAGTGAACGCATGTTACTCGTAATATCTAGTAAAATCCAAAGATAGGGTAGACAAGCGTGTATATGTGTGGATAGCGAGAGAGATAAGAGAAAAGGAAAGTAACAATATTGCCGTCTCTATTTATGTCGTAAACGGCTCAGATATGCCATTCTAATGAATAGAACAATGCTTCGACTGTGAACTGAGTATTGCAGAACAAAACAATATCAACTCCACATGTAGGATTGCCATTAACAGGATGGCATCCACCAGTTGCATTCTGTTTTTATTTTATCTTGGTAATTCGAATGTCACTCTATTTCATCCTACTTTGGATAAATGAATGCTTCAATTGTAAGTTGCATGCTAAGGAAAAGCAAAAGCATTGCACGACATCACTTGCCATTATTAGCATACTCATTACTAACAGCCCATGTCAATCTATACTCATACATATGATGTTCAATACAATGACAATAGCAAGTGTACGTGTCATCATTGATAGAGTATTTTGGAATGATGACGATATGTAGATTCAGATAATTGATAGACAATGCGGTTACACGCCATGACAGACATTCACCATTCATCTAATTGGTATTTGCTTACTCAATGCACTATCAATAAGCAGCAGATTGCCAATGCAGCTATACCAATATCCGCCATCATCATCATCTCGGCTATAAATCAAGCACTTTTTTACGCAATCGACTTGTCATCTTCATACTCGCTCTTCTACTCTACTCTAGCTACTACTACTATCACCACTCATATATGCCACTGCCTTATATTCTCGTTCTAGTCAACTTAACTGTCTATACATTCCAATAAACTAATACCAACATGAAGTTCTCTGCCGTTGTCGCTGTTGCTAGTCTGGTCGCCGTTGGAGCTAAGCCCAATAGGATGCGTCGTGCTGTTGTCGAACGTCGTTCACCTCATCCCAGTCCCAGTCCCAGTCCCAGTCCCAGTCCCAGCTCTAGCTCTAGCGAAAATAGTCAAGCCGTTGCTCGCTCAACGACTGCCAATCAACGCTCAGGGAAATCAAACTGTACACGAAACATCCCATCCGAATGAACAAACTAACAACGTTATTGCTAATGGTGGTAATTCTAATATTAGTAACTGAAGCCTGTGCTTAAGAAGATGCTAATGCCCATCAATGTTCATGTTACTCAAGTCGCTATTCAATTGTTCATTACGTAAATATCAACATGTATCTGATGCTGTTGTCCCCAATCAAACATCCTAGTTCATATTAAATAAATACATAGTAATTTCACCCTTTTAATTTCAATAACGCGCAGAAAAAACACGTTTCATTTCTTTACCACCACTTCTTTTCTTCATAATGACGACTATGGACGTGGATCTACCCAGCCAAACAGGCAAGGATCAAGAAATGAACATAGACAGTGTTGCGGAGGACCATAAGCAACACCTGCCCTGGTAAGCTGCTTTAATTACGGCGAACTACATACATTTATTCATACGGTTGGTGTATACAGGGTAGAGAAGTATCGACCGATAACCTTGGACGATCTTGTATCGCAACAAGAGATTGTATCGACGTGTAAGCATACGCAAGTAGCAGTAACATAGGGATATATACTAATAGTATTGCAGTACAGAACTTCATAAAACAGGGTCGTCTACCTCATTTGTTGTTCTACGGTCCACCTGGTACGGGTAAAACATCGACCATACTGGCGTGTGCTCGTCAGCTGTATGAGAGTGAATTCTCATCGATGGTACTTGAGGTAGGCGGTGGTAACGAGCTGATAGATGGTTGATGTCGTAATACTGATATTGCTGTCTTGTATCGAAGCTGAATGCATCAGATGAACGCGGTATTGATGTGATTCGCAATCAGATTATCAGTTTTGCTAGCACACGTCGTACATCCGTGTAAGTACATGAAGATGAGCAATGCCATTACAATAACTCATAGTAACGACAATATACAGCGTTGGATTCAAACTGATTGTACTCGATGAAGCCGATGCCATGACTCAGGCAGCACAATCAGCATTACGACGTGGTAAGTGGAGGAATACCACGATGGAATTGATGATGATATTGGCTGATAATAGTGTTGCATGATAGTCATCGAGAAATACACGACTAATGTTCGCTTCTGCATCATTTGCAATTACGTTAGCAAGATTATCCCGGCATTACAGTCTCGGTGTACGCGATTTCGATTTGCACCTCTTCAGATTGATCAAATCACGTCTCGTTTGGATATGATCGTTAATAAAGAAGGGTAAGCATACTATTGTTGTTGTTGTTATGATTAAGATAGAGTAACATAAAAATGACAGGATCAATATTACAGACACGGGAAAGCAAGCATTGCTACGTGTATCACATGGTGACATGCGTCGTGTACTGAATATACTTCAGGCGTGCTATGCAGCATTCGATGCTATTGATGATACGGTGATCTATCAATGTACTGGCCAGCCACTTCCCGCTGATATTGAATACATCCTGCACTCATTGTTGAATGACGAGTTCTCCACCGCCCATTCAAGTAAGCATTACCGTATAGCTAATGAATAGTACAGGCTCATTTATTTGTTATACGAATAGAGATCAATCAGATACGCATCGACAAAGGACTAGCATTGACAGACATTATTACGGAGATACACGAGTACCTAGGCAACACGGAACTGCCAAAGGAGACGCGTATTTATTTGCTAGATCATCTAGCTGAGGTTGAGCATCGATTAAGCAGTGGTGCCAATGAATCTATCCAGCTAAGCACAATGCTAGGTCATTTCAAGATAGCCATGGAAATTGCAGCAACCAATGTGTCTAATACATGTTAAATTATGAATAAACGTAAAAGCAATCTAATAAGTGTCATTAATGCGTAGATTTGAGATGATCACACTACTTGTTCATCTTTTCCTATTATTTTTATTATCACTACTATTGCTATCACATACTATGGCTAATAGTAATCTGCTTGTTGAAAAGCAAAAGGAAGTCGACAGTCTAGTGGGAGAACTGGACGCTATAACCCAACTGTCCGAGTCATTTCTACGCGGATTGAACGATCCAACATTCACAAATATACGACCTGCTGTTCAAGTAAAAGGTAGGCTGTTCCTTGTAGTATAGCCATAGACACTGTATACCAATTACTTTTGTATAATAGCGAAATTAGACACGCTTTGTAAGAAACTGACAGAACTACGCACTCATGCCAAAGAGTTGGGTCATGCACGTTTGGAGAAGCATAGTGTAATGGGCGAGACAAAAGATACTGCCGCCCCAGTAAACACGAGTAGTGGCAGTAAACAAACGGATGACAATGAAGATGTTAAGATTGGATTAGACCTACTCAATGACACCAATAATGATAGCAATAGTAGTAATAGTAATCAATCTACGCAACCATCGCCACAAACAATATTTGAACTATCTCGTGGTAAATCAGCTAGTGTACAAACATTATTCAGTTGGAAGATGGCATTCAGACAGAATGCACATACAGCAGCAAATACGTAATGGCTCTATGGTTGCATCTAATGGTAAACGCATGTAGGTTTATTCTTGGTACAAATAAGCAATGTCATTAGATATCACCGGCATCATCGGCCATGTCCTACAGCAAAATACACGATATGTTGTGATGTGATTAGTATGGGCTTATGAGATGTGGCTAGTCGATTACCTTGGGCTCTTTAGGTTCTTGATCCTCGCCATACTGTATCGCATTATCAATATGCGATAAAACATACTCGATCGAGTCTTCCTCACGAATATTCAATGGAATAAAGCCTACCATATTGTAATCTTCCACCTAGGATATGTGCACATATAGCTGATTAGTAGGCAGCAATAGCATCATTGATCACCCGTACCAATTGTACAATTGCTTCATTAAGCCGAGTAAACTTTGTGCTGCCCCGATAACTATTATCCTCTTGCAACAAGGATGGATCTGCATTAAGATACCTAGACAGTATGCGTTATTAACATGCCATCAACAACGGGACACTCTTGTTACTCACCGATCCAGCTCTGGTTCTGGCATACCGGCCATCAAATCCATTTTAGACATGACATTAATGTGTGGAATCTCAAGCTGGATCATTGCTGACATGGCACTAAGCGTGCCTGAAAAGTATTTACTCTTATCGACCATAAACTGACTCTCGAGTACGTAAACACCGCAGATGGCATAGCCTTGTCGCTTTAGATGATCAGTTAGCGTACGCATGTAGGGGAAGTGCGTATACAGTTCAATTTGACCTAATAGAACCAACATTAGTGTAATGCACCATATGGATGCATCCTATAGTCAATCACCTGGACAGTCGAATATCAAGTAGTCATCCTCGAAATCACCCAATGCATCATCAAGCCAGTCTAGATTCTCTAGCAAATACTCGAAGCAGTAGATGAGACCGCCATTAGGTCCAAGATGCAACTCCTCCATCACATCCTCTAATGAGATTAAATCGCGAATATCTAACCGGAATACTCGTCAATAATGACGTGGATATCCATTGGAGTTAGTCCACCTACCCACAGCCGGTGTATACTCGAACTTTTCCGCTGCAGGATCCAGATTCACCAAGTGAACAGTACGTTTGATAGTCTCACTATGTTGAAGCATAGTCCTACAATAGGTGGACTACTAAGCGTTAGACTGATCGCGTAAACTATTTCCATACCGTCTACCACACCTACCTTGCCACTGCCCGCAGGTCCAATGACTAATTGACAGTATTTACCCCTACATGTAATGGAATAACAGTAGATTATTAGTAGCAAATAGTGGAGACATATACAAACAAGTAGTATTTACATTCTATATGAATTTTATACGACAAGGAATAAAAAGAATGAATTGAGTATCCATTATCCATTATTTTTATGTTTTATTTTCATTACTTTATAGTATTTTCGCGTATACACCAATATGAAACGACATACTGACTCTGGCACGCTAACAGACGCTAAAAAAGTTCGCTTTGGAAACGCGGATACACCTAATGACGACGATCATGACGAATTTGATCATGAATCACAGCTGGAAGAGCGTAAAACACGTCGTGGTGCAGTAAGAGTGGAAGGATACGACAATCCGTCGAGTGACAGTGAGGACGGCGGTCAGGCCAGCGAGGATGACGAGCTGACACGGCGTGACATAGAAGAGGAAACGCCGGCTGATCAGGAACCGCCAGCGGCAAATGACGATGACGTTGATATGTTTGCGGATGAACCGGTAAATACCAATAACAGCAGGACGACAAACAACAAGCAAAAGAAGGGAAAGTCAACGAAAAATGGAATCCTTGGCGATGATGATGATGATAATGAGGACGGCCAGGATTATACGTCTTACGATTATTACGATCCAAGTGCAGGCGAATATAAGATTGAAGCGTTCAATTTACGCGCTGAACTGGAGGAAGGAAAATTCGATGAAAGCGGCACTTATATCCAGAATGCGCAAGACCCGCAGCGATTCCATGACAGCTGGCTTGAAGGCGTATCCGAGGAAGATATTAATAAGGCGCATGAAGCGCATAGGCGTCGTGAGCAGGAATTGCGCCAGCGTCTTGCTCAGGAAGAACGCAAGATTGATGATGTTGCCGGGGCAACTCGTGCCGCACAACTTGACCTACTTGACTACTTGCAGGAAGATGAGACGGTGAATGCAGCGTTAAAACGACTAGGCGGTGGTATAAAGCGTAAGAAGTATGGCAATAGTCGCAAGTATAAGCAGCAACAGTCAGCGATGACGGAAGAGTCGAATGAAATGGATGCGGTTAATGCGACAAATATTGAGCAACGACACAGTATCGAGCTATTAACCGGACTATGCGATCGACTAATGTCCTTGGGCCATTTAGACGTGTATGATTGGACGGCTGATCACATACGACGTGATCTTGAAAAGCAGGGCGTAGTAATGCCGGAGCCTGCAACAACAGCAACAGCAACAACCGCCACTTCTATGGGACAAATGGCAGAGAGCGAATTTATGGTAACTGGCACTACGGATGATAGCAAGGATGATCAACGGCAATGGGAGTTCAAATGGACGGCCGATGCGACAGATATACACGGTCCTCATTCTACGGCAGAGATACGTGCCTGGACATCGTATGGCTACTTTAATCCGGATGTGTTAATACGACAACTTGGTGAAGCTGAATTCTCCCCGATTGCTGAACTAAATATCAATTAAGTATTTGCGAACACGTTTCTTAGTATGTGTATATATCAATTTAATAAACGTATTCTATTCTTTAGTATTAAAATAAACCACTTTGTATTAAGACAATTCGTATTATTTTACAGTGTCAATTTGGGATACATGCTGCATATAGCTTGTTCTGGTATGACGTTGCACGGTAGTATTACTTCGTTTACGGCAGCAATGATCAGTCAGGATTGTTGTGACTACAGCCCTAATCATGACATTAGTAAATTTGCAATTAAGTGTACAGGAGTTCTCCTTACCAGTCCACGGCAAATAGAATATCCTGGTTAGCTCCCTCGATATGGGAAAGAACGACAATGACACAGATGATATTGCACAACAGCGCTAGACACATTGTTTGTATGCCCTCGCGCGTTAGACGCTTCCATATTTCGGAACCAAATAGCTTATATTGCTTGTAGGCTACGTAGCAGAATATAGTAGAGAATACAATGTTAAATGGAACGTTAATGCCCACCCAGTACCACATCGTGAATGATGGGTAATGAACTGTGCATCCTAGCTGTGGCTCCACGGTGATGTAAAAGTAGACGATTGACAAAAATGGATAACCAACAGGTGGCAGTGTCAGTGCAATCCCAATGTATAGAACCCATTTGTGTTGCATTAGTACTAGGTATGCCTTGTGAAGTAAAATAAGGTTGTTGCAAAGTATGGAAATACTTATGCTAACGTCCAGTCCCCAGACACCTATTCGACAGTTGAGTTTCTCTGCAGCTGGTACGAGTAGGTAGATTACCACCATTATCATGTTAAAGAAGGAAGCCGTAAAGGAGCAGTACAAAGGCAAGGTGCGCTGTCTCAATAGAAGCGCCCTTGCTGTCATAGTAAGATTTCGAGCAAATAAACACATAGAAAGTGTAGCAAACACAGTTTCGATTTGTATGCCGGTAAACCGTCTACGTTGCTCATGCTGATCTCCAGATGCTGCCATCAAATAATCGGCAATGCTTGTTTCACCCGATGGATGCAGTGGAATACCAGCTATTCTAACAGCGGTCTCTATCCATTCCGTCTCTTTTGGATCATTGTAATTAATAACTGGCATGGTGATAATAATAATAATAATAATAATAGTAATGGAGGATAAGGGAAGGCAGGCGGTATGTAGTTTAGATATTAAATATAAAACAAAGAGAACGAACGAGAGACCATGTACCTTTTAGCGAATGTACGTTTAACCGGTAGATTGAAATAGTGCTAACCAGTCACACTGTGCTGGATCGCACTCAATGCGGCATTATAGCTCGGTGATAGCATTGGGGACAAACTGGTTTATGCAGTATATAGCAGAGGCGATCTCACACGAATTGAAAGACCATTCAAAACGCTCTATCGAATCACAATATGGCATGCGCTTTCACCGCACATTTCCTAATCTAGTTGTCTGCAGATTAGGCTGATGGCCACAAACGTATATGTTTTACGGAGTGCGTTTAAACATGATACTGACAACACCATAGAATTACTAATTGTTGAATTCCGCCTTTATTACTTTGCAGCGCTGGGTCAATATAGTTGTACCCGTAGTCCTACTAATAAATTTAGATAGATGCGTATTCATCTCTCTCGTAATAGCACTTATCATGTTCATGTTAGCCTTATCGATATGCACAGTAATAACGATAGTTGCACGAACCATGTTGCGTGACAATACTAGCCACGTTGTTTGCAAGCCATCTCTTGCTTGACGTCTCCATATTTCGGAATCATATAGCTTATATTGCTTGTAAGTTATATAACAAATATACCAGAGAATACCGCATTAACTGTCGCATTATCGGCCATCTAATACCATGGCATAACAATACAATCGTTAATAGTGACATGTACGCAGCATAGTCTCCATTAGGTAACATCGATTCATCGTAGTGCAATATCACCATGTAACAACACGACATTTGCAGTATTTCGTGGCTGTCATCTAGATACGTAAAAGCTTGACAACTATTAATAAATAAACCATACTAGTTAGCATACACGAGTGTAAATGTGCTCCGCGTTGATATCTACCGATGTTGTAGTGCAAAAAAGACGTGGTAGACGTATGCAGCGCGCGTCAAAATGTTTGTAGAATAAAGCAAAAAAGATTCCGCATCGGGGAATTGAACCCCGGCCCTGGCGGTGAGAGCGCCATATCCTAACCACTAGACGAATGCGGATGGTTGTTGTAACTACATTACCCGAGATTCCCGCGTGGTCTCCCACCGCAGTACTAAGGGGGCGCGGCCTGGCTTAACTTCGGAGATCGGACGGGATCCGGTGCTTTTTAGGCGCTATGAACGTAGTTGAAATGTTTTCGGTTATGGACATGGCGTTCTGCTTGTTAATTTTTGACAAAATTTGAAAAAATTAGTAATTTTGCGTATTTTTATAGTAGAATAGAACGAGTTAGCATAATAGAATGTTATGTTACTTGTTAATGATGTATGTAGTCTGTTGTGAATAAATAAATCGCATTATTTAGTAATATTTACCAATTATAGTGCTAATAATTACGTTATGCACCATATAATTTACCGTAAACGCGGCGTAATATGCGCTATATCTACTACAAACTGTAACTAGCAATTGCTATACTTGCATTTATAATCGTAATTGGTAGTACATGTATAGGATAATAAAAGCTTGTTACCACTTGCAAGTTACGAATATTATCGGTAATACACGAAAGCTCGTCATGTGCAGTCTATTCATATGCCTTTTTTAATGCCATGCACCCGCCAATGTCCATGTGCGATAAGACTATAAACACTATTCATTGATCACGCTACAACTGCAACGTTCTTGTTATTACACACGCATACACACACACACGTACGCACACGCACACACGCTTTATTTGATAGAATAGCACGCTGGTCTGTATTTCCTATGGTGGTGGACTTGTACCGACGAAATACTATACAATATCAGCTGTACTGTCGCCGACTCCTTTATCTCTTTCACCTTGCGATTACCCAAGCCTCTCACTCTCTCGCTTACTCTCTCCCTAACTCCCTCACTTACTCCCTCACTCTTGCTACCCTCTATAACCTACCTCGCGTTTCTTCCTTAACGCAACCCGTGTCCGCCTTTTTTTCATTTCTAGTCTGTGTTATATCCTCCGTACTTTGCGGTATTTGACCGCTCTTTTTATTTCCACTTAAAATTGCTATATCCGCTCATTCTAAATAGTCTTTTTTCAAACTATAGCTTTTCATCATCGTTAATACACTCAATCTACATCTAGCAGCAACAACAGTAGTAGCAACAATAGCAGCAATTATTAGCTGGTATATCGTATACAACAACTTCTTAGAGTAAAAAGGTATGTATGCTAATTATTGTATCGGCGATAACTCAGCGAATGTCGTGAATTCCACTCACACCGCACGCTCCTCGATATCTATGCATTCTTTATTGATATAGGCCTCTGGTACCACGGTTATCCTAGGCACGTGTCGGTGGCAAATACGTTGCCATCCTACGTAGAACGTCTTGTTGTTGTATTTGCCAAAATATTATCTACGGGTGCTTGGTAACTCGTGTTTCTATATCCATCATCATATTTGCCGGTCGGCATATTACTAAACTATTCGGTAAGATATTAATTGAGCCATAGTTGATATGCTATCATTGTTGCTAATATTTGATAATGAATCAATTGCTTCGTATTTGTAATAACTTGTTCGACACGACTACTCAACCATCATCTATCGATTTAATTAGAAATTGATCGTTTGTTACATAATTAGCGGATACACACGAATATTCTGGCATGACCGAATACTGTGACGGCGGGATAGCTCAAAATGTCGTGTCTAGAGCTGCGGGTCATAGACGCACGGCTACAGCAGCATCTGCCACGGCATCTACTCCTATGCCATCCCTCGTGTCCGCCGTTGCTTCAACAAATTCAAAGCGTCGTTTAAAGCGCGCCACTACACCGTTTATCGTGTCGATTGCTGAACCGGAAGTGACTCAAGTTCATGAACACGTATACTACATGACAGATCCAGAAGCCGATAGCGATAATGAACCTATTCCAGGCGCATCCATTGTCGACACATTATCATCATCATCATCGTCCTCGTCATCGGATAGTGATAATGATGATAATGATAGCGCTAATAGTTTGGATTATTACGTGCGTCGACGTACCATAAAAGGTAAAGACGATCGAGCAACTAGGCAGCATAAGCGTAATGAACCTAGGTCAGCGTTCTTACGCAGTAAATCACCACCACCGCCATCACGGCCGATACGCTCCGAGAAAAGAATACAAAGCGAGGGTCGCACACGTCCTAGAATGACTGCGTCAGAAATGCGTGTCAATAGCACTGGACATGTAAATGGTGGTGAAACGCAGAGCAATACGTTAAAAACCGAAAATCATGTAAGGCCACGTAGTTCAAGTGTTTCTGCGGCAGAGTCGACCACCGTCACTAGTAGAATGCTATCTAAGCATAGCAAATCAACGGAATCACCATCGAAGGCATCGGCCAAGCTAAATAGATTGTTAGAATCAGCCAACGCCTTCAACGTGGATAGCGAACAAAGTGATGATAATAATAGTGGTGGTGGCAAGAAGAATAAGCATAATCTGGCTGATGATTCAAGCGACAATTCAGAACCAATAGCCAATCTAAGCAGTAAATTCGCTATGAAACTCGCCAAACTCAATACTAATCCAGCTGTGTTGGCTCATGGTGCAACGAACAACGCTAATCAAGGATCGACCACTCAAGCTGCCACTAATAGTACATCACCAATCCTACCGGCAACTTCTATGGTAATGTCACCAGAACCTGTTACCTCACCATCATTAGTACCGCGTGCACTACCACTATCCGAAATTGTCCCATCCACTAGTAGTAGCAGTAATGGTAACAGTAGTAGCGAAAGTGAGGATACATCAGAGGAAGACACCGACTCCGGGTCCAATATTCAGAATCCACACTTGTCTACAAATAGTCGATATACTAGCGGTGCTTTATCGTCATCTCCATCTCATCAACGAGCAATGACGGCGGCAGCACGTCCGCCGGTTAATCCAAGTATTACTTCATGGCTAAACGGTATTCAATCACCACCGTTACCTGTTCCAACCACGAGTACTAGTAGTTATAATGGTAATAACAGTGGCTCACTTTCATATCCACTACGTCCACCGGATTCCAGTTCAGATGATGACAATGCTGACGCTGACGATGATAATGCTGCTGACGACGACGATGATGACGACGATGACGACAAGGATAGTAGTCATGCCTTGAACAATAAGGCAGCGACTGATTCAGATGACGAAGTAATCGGACGATACTCGACGAAACCCGCGCGTGTCCCACCTGCTCCATTAGCAATAAAAACGGTCTCGTCAGCATCTACTACGGACAGTGCCGATCTACCGCTTATTAGTAGTTTAAATAACAACAACAACAACAATAGTACAACAGTACCTGCTAATAGTAGCCCACTATCACCGCATGCATTGCATCGTAGTACCATTACCTCCATGACTAATAGTCGTCAGCAGCATGAATATACTAGTAATCGTAATCCGCCTGCTTCGCATAAACCACGACGTGAAGCATCCTATGATCCAACTGCATCACGACGTAAACATTCCATGGAGAATGTACGTGATATTAATTTGAGCAGCACTAGTACAATGCCTGCTACAAGTGCAGGTTGTCGTAATCCAGGTAAACGACAAGATCTGGTAAGCAACATCATCATCATCGTCATCATTAGCATTCTTACTTACATGTACAATAAATTAGCGCCCAACATTCTCGCCACCATCATCTTTACCACCGGATTCACCGACATTTATGCCATTATCAGGAGGTGGATCACCTTTGTTACGTCCAGCAATGCTAAGGGTATCGTCTAACCATCAGCAATCAGTACGACGAGTAGGAAGTGGTGTGTTGTCAGGACCATCCTCTCCATCTTCCATTGCATCGGCGAGTGAAGATGACGATGTTGCATTAGGTCATCGTAATCCGGAAATACGCCGTCATGCTAGTAGTAATGGATTAAATCGACTTACTAGTCCAACAGGCGCTGTTGCAGTAGGCAAACCATCGACTCATCTACGACGAGTGACGCGTGATCGCGAGGAACGTCGTGCAGCTGCCGAACCACGTCGATTAATTGATAATACCGAACGGCGCAGTAAGCGTGAAAAGGAACGTCGACAAGCTGAAGAAGTGCGACGACACAATGAACGTAGTAAACATTATGATCGTCATCGTAAAATGTTGGATTCCGAGGAAGATGGTCCGCGTACTAGATCGGTTGAACGACGTGCAAATGCGCCAGAAGCACCGGTAACATTATTAAACATGACAACAACAACACCAACTGCTGCTATTACTACGAGCAATACTGCCAGTAATGGCAATAGTAATAATAGCAATACAAAAGCTACACTAATCTCGATGGTTAATAGTACCAATGGTAATACACAGCGAGTACGTGGATCACGTCCTAGTACTGAACGTGAATCGGATACACGACGTCAAGAGCGTAGCACCGCATCTAACAATCAACCGACTGCCACGACATACACTACTGATAGCGAGGAGAAACGCGTTGAACGGAAACCATCACGTCGTTCTAGTACTCGCTCGAATGATAGATCCCGTCGTGGTGACAACTATGGCAATGGACATAATGCAGCATTGGCACCGCCCTTACCAATATCAGGAACAGCATCAACATCAGCAGGAGCACCAGTAACAATGACATCAACAACAACAACAACGAGTGTTGCACGTAAATCACAAGAAGTAATAAGGACATCTACTGATGAAGCGGCAATATCTGATGAATTGGCTGCTAATTTGGATCATAAAACAGCATTGGCCGCCGTTGTATCCAAAGATATGGTGGGTGCTGATGGTAAGCCAATTCAGACGGTCAAGGCTGCCAAAGCACGTGTGGCGGCCAATGTAGCAGCTACTGTAGCAGCTAGTAAGCAACAAGATCCAGTGGTTCGTAAAGTATGTATTAAGTAGTACTCTTATATGATAATGATGGATACACCTTTACTAATAACTATTTAGGTAATGGCCACTATATTTGTAGATAATGCAGATACGAAATATACAGTACAGTTGACATCGACCATGACTACGGTGGATACAATCAAGATGATGCGAGAGGCAAATCAAATCACCGATGATGATCCTACATGGACCATATTTGAGTTGATTAATGACTTTGGTGCTGGTAAGTAGTAGTAATGTATTATTACGGCTATTATTATTATTATTATTATTAACATAAATGATTAGAGCGGCCAATAGCAGATTGGGAAACCATTACTGATGTGCTATCTACTTGGGATGCCTCTCAGAATAATGGGCTTGTGGCACGTAAATCGGCATTCCGTACTGGATTATCATGCTCGGTAAGATAATAGAATGATATGATACTTTATTGATCAGTATTAATTCAATCAAATGCAATAGGGATTAGTAACGGGATTCCCACAATATATGGCCAAATTATCCATGGACAAGAATAGAAAATGGCAAAAGCGTAACTTTTACACAAGGGATGCAGCTATTTATTATTCAAAGGACAAAAAGGTAATGATAATGGAATAGAATGAGTAGACATGATGATGTTAACTAATAGATATGTATAATGATTGATTAGTGCAAGGATGAAACGCTTTTCTGTTACTTAAGCAATCATGAAGCCTACACTATGACGGTAGCACATACTAAAGCACCTACCGATTATGTCTTTGCATTCAAGTCTCAAGAGTCTATTCGTATATTTGAGAAACCCGAACGAGATTATATTCACTTTGTATGTGCCGACAATGTTGTTCAATTACGTGAATGGCTCCTGTGTATTCGATCGATCAAGGTAGGTATAACTTTGGTTTATTGTGTTGCTATAATAGCTACGTATTAATCTATACCATGTCTATAGCGTCAATTGAAATTCGCCGAATCTCCTGAACTATTTCCAGATGCCTTTGCAGCTAGTCAAACAAAGGCAACTCAAGGAGATTCTATTCTCGGTGATGTAAGTATTACTGTAACTATTGTTATTGTTATTATGATGCTAATGATCGCTCGTCTATTTGTTGAATTAGTCAATACTTGGATCATTGGGTATTTCGAGTAGTATGCTAAGCGCCAGTGTAGGCAATGGTGCAGCAGCAGGTTCATTGCTAGCTGCCGTTGATTCTCTAGTGCAGGCAAAGGAGACTGATAAAGACAAGGAAGACGACGAGAAACCCGCGGCTAGTCAGTTGCCTAATGTGTTCAAACCGGGATCATTACTCGCAGAGATGAAGCCAATCGATCCAAATGCACATGAAGAAGAGGAGAAGGAAGGTGACGCCATCACTAATGCACGATTTACAGAGGGTTCCCTACTGAATGACATTAAAGCCATAGCACCAGCGAGGCAACCATCAGACGATGAAGATGATGCACCGGCTTTAACCTTTAAATCGGGCACACTATTGGCGGTAGCGGATAAAACAGCTCAGTCCGCCAAGGAAGCACGAGAAACGGAGGAGAAGGCACCGATGCAATTCAAATCAGGTTCATTACTAAGCGGCGGCCTACAAAAGACCACCGATACACGTGATGTTGAAGAGAAGACGTTGTTGCAATTCAAATCGGGCTCATTACTAAGTGAAGGATTGACCAAGAATGAGGGACCTTCAGTGGAGGATAAGCATGCACTGCAATTTAAATCGGGTTCATTGCTTAGCGATGCAACAACGCGAACTGACCTACTACCCGATGAACGTCGTGTAATTAATCATAGTGGCACTAGTGCTGGTGGTACATTATTACGGATTGATTTGAAACGGGAAGAAGGCCATACCGAGAAATTGAAGAAGACCGGTCGGTACAAACCGTTAATCGATTTCAGTGAACAAGGACCGCCTAAACCGGTGGCACCAAAGAAGACACCACAGCCGCAAATCAGCAACTATAAGGGTAAACCATTGCTTAACTTTAACGGTCATGACGGCGACAATGACAGTAGTAGTGAGGGTTCGGATGAAGATGACAATGAAGATGAGGATGCATCAGATGGTTCGTCGTCGTCGTCGTCGTCATCGTCGTCATCAGATAGTGAATAGATAGTATCATAATATTAATGAAAATGTTAAACTATAGTTATATTTAGTATTGAATAATCTCATATATATATATATATCATTATAATAAATCAGTTAATTAGAGGAATTATCTCAAATCTATAATATCTTTCGAATAATCTAGTAATTGCCCTTTTACTTGTACTAATAATGTGTTCTATAGACTAGATGATTAATTGAATAAATCAACTATAGTAGCAATTGAGACATCAAACTGTACAAACTGACGAATGCTTCTCAATGCATAGAGGGCGTTGTTCGGTAGCACATGTACTACGTCATCATTTCATTCTGTTTGATTGAAGCTTGCCATCTGAATCCACTCGACTGCCATTATAACAATGCACTGAATAAAGCAAGCATCCGTATCGCCTTTCTTATTTCATTCCACTATGTCTACTACTACTACTACTACTGAAATATTGAGTAATCCCAATTCGTCTTGTAGATTACTAGTTTGTCTGAATACTCTTCCATTTCATGACCTGCGTGTCTTTCGTAGTCTACTTGGTCCTACTGAATTAGTGCGTTTATCAGCATGTTGTCACTCGTTAAGAAGCAGTATTCGAAATGATAGAGCATTATGGCAAGAAGTATACCATAGGGATTTTCTATCGGGAGCCTATTATACTAAAGAAATGGAATTCGTACTATGGTGTATACGTACGGATGTCAACAATCCATGTACATCGGATAAACGAGCCGATCTACTAGAGAATGTGGACTGGTACAACACATATCGTCGACGAGTGAGCACCGAGAATAATTGGCGATATGGACGATGTAATACCACGCATATCGATATGGAAACTGACAGGGATGGAATAGGTTATCGCAAAGATGGTGATGATAATTATATATATATTACGCAGCAAAATCGTTCAGACGAAACACCAGATCATACCTACACTTTAGAATATCTACCACATTCAAACCTTAAATCAAGCAACAACATTATATATGAAAGCACATTCTCCACATCGCCAAATGTTCTTTCGCTGGATAGTGATACTGATACTCAGTATGATTATGTTACGGGTGACCATTACATAGCCGTATCTCCTAAGGTAGTCAGAAACAGGCCTAACTATAATGTAAAAATACTCTCTCGCAAGCATGGTGGTGTTTTTACTACATTTGACGTTCCAGTACAATATCGAGTAGAGACAATCAAGGGGAAATGGATATTGCTAGTGCATGAATTGCAACTGACATGCGGATATTTGCCAATTTGTAAGTGTAGTAATTGTACAACGATACAATATAACTAGTACTAATAATCAATGAATCTAGTCAATGCAATGGTATTCGATATAGATAATAATGTTATGTGTCCAGGAAGCATTGATAAATTCCCACATGCGGTATGCTTTTACGAACCAACCGATAGCACAGCGACAATCTATACGGCGAGACTACTCAAAGATGACGTGGATCGTATTGAATGGACACTATACCAATTCTCGAGCAATAATCCTGTTGTACAATTGCGAAGTGGCTCATTTCAACTACCTGAGAATACAGGTGATGCGGGATTAGTGGCGTATAACTCATATAATTCGTATATGATTATCAGATTATATGGTTATCCTACTTATAATTCATACATAATCCATAGTGTAGCATCCAGTGGTCAAAGCCATACTCCACGTAATTCCTACACCATCTCTGACCAACATATACCTATTCCATTGTTAAGGGCTGGATACACGTGTGGAATATTCGATTTCAACCCAGTAAAAGTATGGACAGATTTATCTTACAATGACGATCAAGTATTACAAATGCCGGGTACATTTCGCATTAGACATATTATTGGAGATCTCTATGTTTTTACTGTAAAAGATCATAATGATATAGAAAGTCGATTGCTCGTCGACATCAATACAAAAGAAACAATACGTACATTGGAAGCACCAAATAAGGGTTGGCAATTAGAAATTGATGCAATGGCTGGTACGATAGGTTGTCCTTATGACTGCCATGTGCAAACAATACAAGAATACGGTGAATTATAACAAGCAGTAATAAATTTATTTTTATTTTTATTTTTTATTTTTTATTTGCATTTCAATACACTCTTACATTTATTCAATATGACAGATCACGATACCACTCAAGTAACCACTGTTCCAATGACAGACATGGATACTGAAGCGATAGTGGATGCCAACATAGACACTAAAGACAATGAAATGTTGTCAGATTCCAGTGATTTACCAACAACTAGCTCCTATGAAAGTAGCAGTGATAGTGAGAATGAGAGCAACAGCAACAAGACAAGAGGCAAGTCTATAATACGTAGTGATATACGTGTACGTATACATTTCCACTAATGAACTAGAGATAGGTATGACGGCCGATGAACATGCACAATATCAGCAACAGATAGCTTCAATGGTCGAGGATGACGATGAGGATGTCGGTGGCAGTAATGGAGGACCATTACGAACTCAAAATGAAATTGAACCACCACCACCACCACGACCAGATATTGCTATCGATCATGCCACGCCTATTGCACCATTTGGTGTGATTCAATCTATTGTCAAGCAACCGGGTGCCAATTATATAACTGTCATTATTATGCAGAATACACACCAGGAATCGCGTCCACTTGATATTGGCAGTATTATCGTGTTAGAAGATCGTACTATTCTAGGCGAGGTATGGTATATATATATATATATAGCTGGATCATGTAGATAATCGTTTATTCATTCAAATGACGATACTTGTACAATAGGTGTTTGAAACATTTGGACCGGTAGTTCAGCCACTCTATACGATACGACTAGCTACTGATGTGGATGCTAATAATGAGATAAAAATGGCCGTGGGCACTCTAGTCTACTACCTACCAACACATACTCAATTTGTGCTTACACAAGAATTACGCAAATTGAAGGGTAGCGATGCTAGTAATTATTTTGATGAAGAAGTAGCGGAAGATGTAAGTAGATTAGACTAGATTATTGGTAATTCATTAACATACATACATGTATATATATATGAATGATGATTATAGGAATTAGAGTTTTCTGACGATGAAGAAGAAATGGAGCATAAGCGTAAATTAAGACAGAAAAGACAACGGTAAGCAACAGGTATAGCATAATATATATATATAATAATGTATATGTATATCATTGTATATCTAGTCAAAAGCGAACATCTACTAAAATGAATCAAGACACCATTCCTCCTCCTCCATCAACGACCGATTCATCAATGATGGCAGTAGATGAAGATTTATATGTACCATTAGCTAGACCATCTACCACTACCAATGCTACTACACCTAGTTCATTCCAATAATATGATTACTACTTTGACTACTTTTATTATTTGCAATAAATTATAAATCACGTAAACCTGATTGTTGACGGAATCGATCATAGAAATCAATCATATCGGGTGTGATACGACGTACTAGGCCTTCGTTTGCTTGCTTGAAATGATGACGATGTATATACGTTGCGTTGATGTCCTCTTCCATGGCTATGAATGCCGCTTCTTGACATAGTGCTACTACTTCAGCACCTGAGCAACCTTCCGTCTACATGTATTTGTATACGTTATTAGATTGATATTGAATGAATGAATGAT
This sequence comes from Syncephalis plumigaleata, assembly GCA_025201365.1. Classification (NCBI taxonomy): domain Eukaryota; kingdom Fungi; phylum Zoopagomycota; class Zoopagomycetes; order Zoopagales; family Piptocephalidaceae; genus Syncephalis; species Syncephalis plumigaleata. Next base: position 184,855 of record JAIXMF010000010.1, read on the forward strand.
AACAGGTAAACTACTTACCCATTCGGCTAATTCGGCAACAATCACATCTGTGGCACAAGGCATACGTGTCAGTTGTCGTTCCAATATTGCCGTACGAGTCATTTGATCGGGCGGTCCCACATAAAGAATACGATCGATTCTACCTGGTCGAAGTAACGCAGAATCCTAGAGTGTCAACACAACATTCACCTATTAGTAAGTTGGGAGGATTGTATCCATCTATTGATCGTCTATCTACCATAATATCCGGTCGATTGGTGGCAGCGACAACTGTTACATTAAGTAATGGTTCAATGCCATCTAGTTCGTTAAGTAGTTGCGATAGAACACGATCAGCCACAGAAGCAGTAGAGTCGGAACCACGTTTCACAGTAAGTGCATCAATCTCATCCTGAATACAGTTGAATCAGTCGTTATTATTATCATAGTATTATTTAGTAGACGTACAAAAAAGATAATCGAGGGTGATGCGGCACGAGCACGTTTAAATAAATCACGTACGGCTTTTTCCGATTCGCCCACCCATTTACTAAATAGCTATGTAACATTGATAAGTGTACGGTAATTGATCAATCTACTGCTACTACCAGTAGTATTCCTCCATTTACCTCGGGTCCTTTTACTGCCATAAAGTTTAGTCCAGATTCAGTGGCAAGTGCCTTGGCCATTAATGTCTTACTACAACCCGGTGGACCATATAGCAGGATGCCTTTTGGTGGTTGAATACCCAAGCGTAGAAATGCTTCCGGATGCTATGATATACATGTAAAGCCAATATTAGTAAGCCACATCATCATGATTGCTGTTGTTGTTGTTATTACTTGTAATGGCCATTCCACTGATTCTTTTAGTTTCTGCTTAATATCATCTTGTCCACCAATATCTATCCAACGTACTGTAGGCACTTCAACCGTGATCTATTAAGCATAGATTAGGCACTCCTGCTATTTGAATAGAATTATCATATATATCTCGCCCACCTCTCTCATTGCACTGGGACGTGTTTCTGCTACTGCCGATTCAAGATCGTTCAACTGTATGACGAGTGATTGTTCTATGCAAGAATAAGTCATGCTATTTAATTGTAAGCACATATATTAATCGACTTACCATCATTGCCCTGATGAATGGTACGTTGTATTGCCTTGAGTCCTGCCTCACGACATACGGCGGCCAAATCTGCACCCACATAACCATGAGTGATGGCGGCAAGTTTACGCAATTCCTCTACGGTTGCCTTATGTGGTGTTTCGCGTAACAATGCTGTTAAAATACCAAATCGTGCTTCAGCATTAGGAATACCTAATATTATAATAGAGGGAGTTAATCATAACGATTGGTAATGATGATGATCGTCATCATATATCTATATATTACCGATTTCTATTTCACGATCAAATCGACCAGGTCGACGTAATGCATCATCTAGCGCATTAGGTCTATTGGTAGCACCGATAACTACCCATTTATTCTTATTGATATCTTTTGTATTAGTAGTAGTAGGTCCATCCATTAGAGTAAGCAAAGTAGTTACTACGCGTTTCTCTGTTTCACTCGTAGCCTTATCGTGTATTAGATGAATTGAACCATTAATGACTAGATTACAATATTGCTTACTTGATCTCGTTTTGGTGCCAATGCATCAATCTCATCTATGAATATAATAGCTGGAGAGTGATCGGCTGCTTCATGAAATAGATTGCGTAACTGTTATGATAGATCAACAATTAGATTACTCAATGCATATACATATATACATATATACATATATGTTAGCTTCTTACTCTAGTCTCTGTTTCTCCATAGAATTTACTGATAATCTCCGGTCCGTTAATACAAACGAAATGAGCACCTGTAGCCATGGCCACTGATCGAGCAATCAATGTCTTGCCCGTACCAGGTGGACCGTAAAGCAATACACCTCTAGGTGGTTTTACACCTATATAATAGAATACAAATGCAATTATTACTATGCCCTTTCTATATTTCTATGTTATATACCATATTGTTCGTAAAGTTCCGGTCTGAATAACGGTGTCTCAATCAATTCTCGTATCGTATTAACCTGCTCATCTAATCCACCAATGTCCTTATAGGCATCTGATGCTGTAGCTTGCGATGACTACAGTAGGATAATGACCATTAATGAAAGGGTTACATTAGCTAATACAATTATGTCTATATTACCTTTTCTTCTTTCTCTTCTTCTTCTTTAGCAAGTATTCGAACTCGTGTAGTCTTATCAACCATACGAATGACGGATGTCGACTCTTGCTCTGATGCTACACTCATAAAATGGACAATAAATTTACGTGGCAATCCTTTATAGAGTAGTTCAATTGTTTCCCCTAGTACAACTACTCCTAGTTGCACTATAAATGACGCCGTTAGCCCATCTATCTCTTTATTGATCTGTCTGTCTATTGCACATTACCTAGATGCTCCTTAGCGTATAATGCAAACATTTCATTGGGTTGCTCTTCCAATGGAGCAGTTGGACGTAATTCAATTTGATCCAGTATAGTTGTATCGGATTTACTACGCGAATATCGCTCTACCGTTGCTAGGTCACCAACACGTAGTCGAGCATTGGTTCGTATTAGACTGCTTAGCTGAACCTCTATCCTCAATCGTATCACGTATTATTAGTATGATCATCATTGTAGCACATGTATCAATATCTCATTGATATTCATCATAAATAAATAAATAATTAATTAATTGGCTACGCTTACCATTCCCGTCCAGTGTTAATAAAGGCCAAGCTATCCCCACTGCTGTTGGAAGTGGTACAGACGGTGTAGCAAGTCTACGCACTATTACCCAGTCACCGGTCTCTAGACCTTGTTGTCGCATCCACTCGACGGCCAAGTACACGCGACGCTCTTCGCGTACCTGTCGAGCCGGTGCTGATTTCTGCACTAGCAAACTCTTCATTATTGAACCATAAGCAGGCGTGTCGTTATATAAAGAGCGAGGAAAAAGAGAAAGGGCGAAAATCGTATTGTGATAACTTGTTCTTTTTTTCCATTTTGATCATCCCCCATCTTCTGAATCGATCGTTGCCTACAACAATCTATTCAATATGGCCAAGAAGAAGAGGAAGCAAGTACAAACTAAGCCATGGTGCTGGTAAGATCATACTAAATAGCTATATTGTATGTATGCTATAGCTCATTATTTCTTGTTTATATAGGTATTGTGAACGTGAATTTGAAGATGAAAAGGTGCTCATTACGCATCAACGTGCAAAACACTTTAAATGTCCACAATGCAATAAAAAGATGAATACAGTGGGTGGACTTGTTATCCACTACACGCAAGTGCATAAGGAAACACTTCGCAGGTAAGTAGTGCTATAGTAGTGGTACTAGCATACAAATACAGTTGAATAACCATGGTTTGTATGTTCATTTGTTTGTTTGTTTGTAATCTATAGTACACCCAATGCTATTAAGGGGCGTGACTCTGTAGACGTAGAGATATTTGGTATGGAGGGTATTCCGGCAGCTGATCTTATTAGCTTTCAAATGCGTAAGGCAGCATCAGGTGAACCAAATGTATTGGAACAATTACATCAGCAACAACAACAATCGCTTTATAAACGTCCTCGTATGAATACTGATCTACATCAGCCATTATCACCTGATGAAATACGTGAACAACTGGCTAGACATCAAGCTATCATCAAGAATGGTGGCAGTGTTGCATCAACATCTACTACTACTACTACCACTGCTAGTACAAGTACTACAGGAATAGTTAATCCATATGGTAATGCTATGCCACCACCACCACCACATCAACCTTATTATGGTCATCCACCACCACCGCCACCAGGTCATTTCGCTGGTCCACCTCATCCTATACCACCATTTGGAGGGCCACCTATGCAAGGAGGATTTCCACCGCACCCACCACCACCACACCATATGCCACCACATAATCCATTTGGAGGTCCACCTATGCAAGGAGGATTCCCACCACATCCACCACCACCAGGAGCATTGTATCCAATGCATGCAGCAGCTAGACCAGGTAGTGGTATACCCAATCCTATGATGTCACCTACTGCAGCATCGGTTGCCTCACCGGGATTACCACCCTCTATGGGAGGACCTCCATTGGCAGCTAGTACACCTGGTACAGTAGCAGCAAGTGCACAAGGAACACCCATGCTATCGAGTGGATCGGAACAGACAACACCTGCACCTGCAACCATGGCTACAACAGCGGAAACAACGACATCACCACCAGCAATGACTAGTGCAGGTTCAGTTCCTGTGACTGCAGGCACTCATCTTGTATACAGCGATAATACAGTATCTGTGGTAAGTAGTAGTAGTAGTAGTAACTATTCATGAGATACACATACTAATAGAATATAGGAGGAGAAACGAGCCAATCTACCAAAATATCGTTATGTGGAGGCCCATTAGCGTGTATAGGAGGTCCATGATATATGATGATGTGAGCGAGCAAGCTAACAAACAAACAAGTAAAATGTAATAAGAATAATCATCAATGTGTGTTTACTTGAATAGGAATAGCTAAGCTAGATGATCATTTCTACCTATACCGGTATCACATACTTACCACCTTCACTGATAACTACTATATCCATAGTGTTTGCCTACATGTCCAATGGTTAGTTGTCAACTACTATTATTATTGATTATCACTAGCACTCTATGTGTGTGTGTGTGACCATCGACCCAATGATTTAATGCGTGAGTGGATTTCTCTTTATTGACTACTGCTATTACTGCTGTATATCTATATCTCTTTCTACATCTTCATATACATAACGATCAGTATCACCATCATCATCATGGGAATCGCGTGTTTCTACTTTATGCGAGAACAACAACAACAACGACTATCAAGTTATATGGTATGCTTGTCTATATCTATCCGTGAATTGGTATTTGTCATTCTTCTATCTAGTATGGATAGCATGATCATAGTCATTAGTATAGTTTGTAGTTACTGACGATTCACGAATGAGTATGCATGTATATGTTGATATATATATATAGGTGGTGAGCAACACGTAATAAATATACACTCATTGTAGCTATAGACTTGATGTATATCGTATGTATTTATCTATACGAATTAGGTAAGAAGGATAAGCGTATTATTGCTATGAATTAGTGACTAGTATTCATCATATATTGTAGTAATGATAGGTAGGTAATTGCATAATCATCATAATGATTTATTAATGAATACCTTGTAGTATGTATAATAATAATAGCACAGACTACTATCAATTTCTATGCTTATTCATCGGTTTGTTCTACGGCTTCATTTGTATTTACGTTAAATGCCGCACTATAAATGTAAATATAAATGATATATGATAATGAGTATTCAATACATATACATATATATAATACTATTACATACCAAATGGCATCCATAGTTTTAGCACTGGTCAAGTGTTGATACTCTACTGATTTCGTATCTTCATACATTTGCATTAAGGTGTATTTAGTATTCTGGAAGATGTTGTTTACTTTTCGTGCCTATATTATTATTATGAATGATGAATGTTTAATTAGAGTACTTTATATTACAATGACTACTTACTAGTCGAATGTAGGCAATGGTCGTTTCACTACGAGTAAGTGGACCTTGTTTACGAAATAGTGATGGATTATACATTGCACTACGAGCGTACATTACTGAACTAACACCTAATCATTACAATAGAGATAAGTCATGTATCATCGTTATGTAAAACTATATGTGTAATCACCTTTCATTTGCATTAGTTCCAATTCATCATATCGACTAAAATCTCCATTAGCGATAATAGGAATTGATTTGATCTCATTACATATTGGTTCTAATTGATCCCAATGTGCTGGATGACGTGGTCGTTCATCTCGTGTACTAATGATATGTACACATTATTAATGACTATTACTGTATTGTATTGTATTACAATATGAACACTACTTACCGACAATGTACAGCTAGTGCAGAAATACCTGTAGCTACTATTTTACGGCATAATTCAAGGGTCTCCTCGGTTGATTCGAGTAATCTATTAACAATAATAGCGATTAATAAATGAGTAGATTAATAATAATACTACATTACCGAATTTTACATGAAACAGGCAATCCAACATTCTCCACTAGATTGTTACCGAATTTTACATGAAACAGGCAATCCAACATTCTCCACTAGATTGGTCAATATCTAATATGTATGTATATATACGTGTAAGGATTAGTTTGTCAATCTATAGGGTAATTACTTACTTGACATAGTTTATCGGGATTCTTTAATAGAGCAGCACCCATACCACCAGCAATAGAGAACTTTTTTGGACAACCGCAATTCAGATCAATAGCCGCTACATCTTGTTTTCTACAATAATAACATATATAGATAAGTATGTCACCATTACTGTATGATTAATCATTTGTAATTACACATGTAGGGCTGCTTGTAATGCTAGATCTGGATCGGCTGTACCCAATTGAAAGATGAGTTGCGACTTTTCTTTTGGATCTATTTGAATAACGGTTTTCCCATCTTTAGCGTAGATGATGGTTCCTGTCGCATCTATATCGTATATGATTGGATTAATCATTGCTCATATTAAATTGATATAGTGATACATACGATCTATAATACGCTCAGAACCGATAATTGCTTTATCTACGATTTCTGGTGAATAAACCAAATCTATTAACTAATAGTTAGTTACTGATTATCACTATGAACAATGGTATATAACTGACCAGCTCCATACTCTAGTGATAGTAGACGCATAGGAAGTGTTCCCACACGTACCATTGGAGCCAATATACGCTTATTAGCGTAGAGTGCCGTAGAATAAACCATGAATTACGAAGGGTATTAAAAGAAAAAGAAAGAGTAAGGCGGAAAAAAACATTTCGCTTACTAGGCAATGCGGAGTACATGGCTCAATTTGTATGGATAAGCTTCAGTAAGGAAATACGTGATTACCAATATATATATATATATCTTGTCTTTATTGCCAATGAAATCGAGAGCTCATCTTTATAGTATACTGTAGAGATACTAATCGATATATACATGATATGACATGCTATATCATCATTATTCATGGGCTATATAAACGACTAAGCCAATCATGCATTGTCTATTTGTTCGTGTTGATGATTCTTTTTTATCCATTCTTATTGACAATACTGATATCATATTTAGTTATCTAGTATAATGGAGAAGTTCTCTCGTTGGCGGGTACTTGTCATAGTATATACTATAAACAACCTATACTAATATAGATATTGTTTCTATTGTTTATGTATATGGTAATTAGGATGCTGGTACTGGCATTCAACCTTTCCTTCATCCTATGGTAAGCGTTTAAGTGTAATCAATACTACTTGCAATATTAAGTATCGTGTAGCCGGCTAGATCGGATAATTGGTCAATAGCCCTTCATAATGGAGTCAAGCAGTATCTAGTGGGGCCTATTCTGTTTGTCGTACGCTCAGTTCTATTGTTGGTCACCGCTTTGTTATGGCTGGTTGCTGAATTACTAGGCGTGATAGTAAGTCTTACGCGTTATACTATCTATCCATACTAATAGGCATATTGCTTGATTCGTTATAAGCTGTGTATTCTACCCGGTGGTCGTCATCTAGCGCGCTATTATCTCGTAGGAGGATGTGCTAGGCTGGCTCTTTTCATTATCGGTGTATTCTGGATTGATACGAGTATTGTATCATTACGTCTAGGTCGTGATCAGAGCGATGATCGACGAGCACGTCCATCTAAATCAATCCAATTGAGCCATGGTGATATATTGGTAGTCAATAGTACAGGCTACTTGGATATACTTTACTTGATGGCACGGTAATACTAATCATTGTGTATAGCGAGACTACACTAATAATACATACACACATGTATATACATGTATATATTAGATGGACTCCCGTGTTTACGCGTATTTATCATGATCGTGTGGAAGTGGTAACATTCTGGCAGGCATTACGTCAAACGGCAAATGCCACACCATTAGCAACAACACAGAATACACCGACGACCTTGTATTCTCTTGAGGAATTAGTACGTAAAGTCAAGGTTAAACGACTAGGTCCAATCATTATTCAACCTGAAGTAAGTCATTCATATTACTGTAATCAATATAGTATGATACGTGGTATTAAATTGATGTTACAAGGCTACCACGTCAAATGGACGCGCTCTACTTCAATTCTCACCAGTATTCCGTCATTTTGATCCCTCACTTACTGATTCGCAGATTCGTATTGCAACATTCAAGTAAGCTTGCTTATTGACTCTTATTAGCAACTAGATTAGTAACACTGATTGATGTCACCGTTTAGATATCCCTATCATCACTATTGTCCCACATATAGTTTTGGTAGTCAGTGGCGACATTTCTTTAATCTATGCTGTCAGGTAAGCAGACATGCACATAATGATCGGATCTACTAGTCGGTTGACATATACTTTTTATCATCTTTGTTACTTTCTAGTATTACACACCTATGATGATTAGATATCTCTCTCCTCAAAAATGTCCTACTACTGCATCTACATCTGCATCAGCTGATAACACCAACGATAATGATCCATTAGGCGAAGAGATTGCCGTACTAATGGGTCAGATGAGTCGATTACGTCGTACTCAGCTCGGTGTACAGGACAAGTATGAATTCCTACAATTCTACAAACAGCGTAATGAAGGTCGTGTACGACGTAGATGATCACATATTACCCATTGGATATGCATTTCTAGTTCATTATATAACAGATAGGATAGGCAATATCATAATAAAAGATGAGTTTGCTAATAATAATACATAGTAATAGTATGGCTCAATAGTAAAAGTGCATTTATTATTAATTAACGCGTTACAATTATAGCGTCAAAACAATTTGGTCATCTTTTATACTTAATTTAATCTAGTATTCAATCATTATACATGTGTATATACATTAGTAAACTGAATACAATACTAATAGTAACAGTGTTATTTACCATTTGACCTAATCGTTTCTCTAGTGCTTCCTTATCCAAATCAAGAGATGAATCCAGTTTCTTGCCTAATTTCTTGTATAATGATTTTAACGTAATCTCTTTCTCCTATTTGATTCTATGAGTATTCGCGGTATTTATGAACTAGCACATATTTTGCGTATTAACTTACCTTCTTGATTGTCTTTTTAACTAATGCCTTGATCTTATCATCGACAGTGTTATCATCAGTGCTGGATGCTGTCGTAGTTTTACTCTTCTTATTGGATTCATTCACTGTTGATTCATCTAGTTTACGTTTATCATTACTGCTAATGGAGGTTGCTTTCAACTCGTCAATGATTGATTTCGGTACACTGCTACTACTTTCATTCGTGTTCTTCTTTTCTACTTGTTGCTGCTGTTTCTGTTGTTTCTGACCATTTTGTTGACCTCCTTTCTATAGAATTATTATATCGTTATATTCATGAATGTAAATCTAAATAATTTGATTTACCTTTGCTCCCTTGTAAAGTGCACCTTGATACTTTTCTGCCTCGGAAATACAAGTAGTGTGTGAGCGATACTCGGTACCGTAAAAGTCAGTACTGCAGTCAACACAGGAGAAACTAGCGTTGGGACATCTATTAAAGTGTTGGTCCAACTTTGGCTTCTTAATCGTGTCCTGACAGTAATTGCATACTAAACAGTCGTGTCAACCAACAAGTTAGCTAACTATATCATAACTAATAGAAATACTTACCGAACGATACCATTGTGTAGTAGTAGTAGTAGTAAATAGAAAAGAAAACAATTATTAAGCGTAATAAAAAAAAGAAAAATATCCACACTCTCTAGATGTACACATCTAATGGCAATGGGTGGTGAGTGATGAGTGGAGAGTGGACATCAAGCGGACCTGCGATGGAGCGAAGGTTGCCACACCACCAGGCAATTTCCCGGCTTCCCCCTCTCTCTCTCCCTCTTTACTATTATCCGTCTGGTTGAGAATATACCCAATAACATTCGGGTTTCTACACCTAGGACAGACAGATACTATCGATCATCATGGTGAGTATAACAATATAGATATAGATGCGTAGATATAGATATGTAGAACGATGGATGGATGGATGGATGGATGAATGAATGAATAGGTTACATGTTCCATAGAGACTATTCATGTATATAGCTTTTGCGTAATTTAGTTATTTATCTATAGCAGTACTCGACTCTATTACTATTACTATAATATGAATATGGGAATGTATATTAACACGTATATTATGACTACTACTACTATTACTATTATAGCCAAAGCAGTTGACTGAGATTAAGGAATTCCTTGAAGTGGCTCGCCGCAAGGATGCTCGTTGTAAGTAGCGACACACACATAGACAAACGAACATACTCGACAATATCACGACGTGTATTATTTATTAACGAGCACTATTATTAACAAATAGTGGCCAAAATTAAGAAGAACGGCAGCCAAACCAAGTTCAAGGTGCGATGCTCTCGTTATCTCTACACTCTAGTCATTGAAGACTTGGAGAAGGCCAAGAAGCTCCGTCAGTCTCTTCCACCTGGTAAGTAAAAGTATACTAAATGGTAATCATTTCTACGAGATTAATTGACTAACACTTGCTTCGTATGACAGGTCTTGAGGTTAAGACTATCTAAATTGGATTAAACTTGTTTTTCTCTCTTCTCTATCGCATCTTGTTATACACACATATTCTATTATTGATCCTTGTATTGGTTTATGTGTGCGCGGTATATATATGAGTATATATATATATATATAACAAGATGAACAACTGTTTCTATTGTTTACTATGGTGATGGTTGTTACGGTAATCTATATACATATAGGGTTAGGGATATCGTTTACCGTATATGATATTTCAACCTATGTGCGGATGTGTACAGGAGGAATAAACTACCTTTTGTTACTCCATTTGTATAGTAATCATGTCAAGTAGTAAAGTAATAATAGTAGCAGAACTATATGTTATTTATAAATGAAAAAAGACAACCATAGAATAGCGTAATAGATGATGAATAGGTAGTAGTAAGAGTAGTAAGAGTAGTAATATGTATATGTATATATATATAATGGTATACACTGTTGCGTATCCATTAGTTTGTTACTGCTGCTGCTGCGGTTGTTGTTGTTGCTTGTCGATAAATGCGATAATCCTTCTCATCTTGATCAATATGTTCCACGATTGTTTGACCATCTGTGCCTTGTAACCAGGTTAAGCATTGCGCTTCTAATGCTATAGGATCTTTAATGACATTCGTATCTGTATCTGTCATGTCATCATTGTTGCCATCATTATTGGCATTGTTGTTGTCCTCGTTCTCATTTGTTGTCTCCATAGCTGCATCGCTTACTACACGCGTAATATCGGCAGATGGATCAGTTAGATCACGCTTCCAACCATTAGGGCCATTAAGCCATCGTTTCCATGTCTTGTAACGATGCTGCGTATCTCGCTTCAAGGATTGTGCCTTATCTTCTGCCGATTTACTAAATGTCGATCTACGAATCAGCCAGTCACATCGATCGGCCATAAAGAACATTCGGTACGTGTTGGCACAAATCTTGACTTCCATATTGTCACGCATCATAAATGATTGTGAATCAATCTTGGGAGGATCCTCTGGTATTTGCCTATTGAATAAATAACAACAATAATAAATGAGTAAACTTGTTGCGTATACATACATTGTATACACTCTTACCATTTAACAAATGGTTGACGTTCAACGGATACACCCACTGTAGGCGTTAAACCTACGTAACTCTCTAGGTAGCGTAACCATCTTTCTTCCCGCGAGGCAGGATCATCTCCAAACTGATCATCATGATCAATGTATTGAATACGTAACTGACGAGTATCGAAATCCTAATGTAAAATGAGGAACAACAACAAGTTAAATAAATAAGCATGATGACACCTATTAATCATTCATGTATGACTTACAAATTCAAATCGGAATAATTGATCATCGGTAGAATTGAGTAGGCCTTCTGCTCGAGCCCAGTAAGCCGTTTGTCGATGTGATCCAGTACGGCCATATTGACGGAATATATCCATTAATCCAAGACATACATGATCATTAACAATGGTTTGAATCTACAAGTAAGATACAAGTAGATAATACGAATAGAATGTATTAGATTGACTCGTTATAATCCATACATTATTATACTAAACTTACTTGTCGTAGAATGGATTGAGCTAAATGACTAATTGTAAATAGGACATAACCCTTAGTGCCAAACAAGTAGCGTGTGTTATCCTCAAATGTTGTCTTGTCAATGTCTTGTGTGATTAATCGAGCAATTAGATCGAGTTCTACTTGATAGTAATCCTCGACATCAAGATTATAATCATTTAGTGCTAATAACAGCAATATTAGTGAGAATTAGTGAATACACTTCCTATTTCCTCTATTGTTGCAGTGCTATCACTTACAATTGGGACGATGTTGCATGGCTAGATCAACGGCAACCGAGTTAAGTTTACGTCGGTAATGTTCATTATTAGCATGTTGTTTTAGTATTTGTAGACGAGAATACAATGTCTATAAGATAATGATTAGTCAATAATCAATGAATAGGCAGACAAGTCAAGCTTACCTGATAAAGTCGGAAGAATATATAGAATGCATTATTGCCATAACAGTTGAGTATAGGACGTGTTGTCGCGGGAGACGTGTCAGATCGTTGATTATCCTCGGTACCATTACCGTTGTCTATCGTAGTCTGATTGCTTGGATCACTAGTATTGCCGGGGCGTTGTACTTGGATCCACGTATCATGACGCTGTTGACCATCGTGATTGTCTTGTTGCTGTTGCTGTTGCTCGTTCATATACGCATCATAACCACTAGTGGCTGGTATGGGTGTTTCATCTACGGCCATTTCTGATGTATTAGAGGTGGATTCTGCTCGTTTCACCTCATTAGTCGTGTCGACATTATCCTCGGGTTTATCCTCGTCCATATTCATCGTACTCGATTCTTCCGTTCGTGATGACTGACCATTCGTTACACCATTCGTATTACCTCGACGTAGTACATCTCTTCGTAGTGAATTCTCGCGACCACGCGTTCTACGACCGGGTGACGCTGAATCCATGTCGGAATCATGCGATACAACCGAGAGTGCATCATCTCGATCTACATCGGATCCTGCTTCATCGGCACCGCTTCCTAATTCATTGTTACTATTATTAGTACTATTGCTACTATCATCATTATGTGTATGATCATTACCATTATTGTTATTATTGTTATTGTTGCTGTTGTTGTTATTGTTATTACTGTGTATACGTCTAATAGTAACACGACCTAGTTTCTCGGGTTCTTTAGCGGGTAGACCAAACATATCTTTGATAAATCCAAGGATGAAATCTTCTACATGTTCACGATCAGCATGTGAGATGTTCGACTGTCGATCCATACACGCCATTAATACACAGGCTACATCGTAGCTAAGATCTATATCGTTGAAATCATACTCGTACTGATGGGTGGGTCGTGGATCACCGGGACGACGAGCCGCCATCTGTTCCTTGTAGATAGCCTCGATCTTTTCGAGGAACGCTTTCGGCGATAGTGTTCGTTTATCGTTGCCTTTAAAGTGAATGCCCTGATGATCGAGTGATTTATAATAGTTACGCGCCTCGACATCTCTCCATATCTTGTTGCTTTCACGCTATATATCGACATAATCGTTAATAATAATGACCTATATAAATATATTATTAATTACCTGTGCTTTACGCCATTCATCATCTTTATGCTTTAGGCGTGCCAACACAATAGGTACAGTATTTGCTGGATTGTTCTGCAACTGTTCTATAATCTCCGGTGCCCTATCATCATAGACACGCTTGATGATACGCTTATAAATGGTACGACTCTGACCGCCTAAACCATCTGGTAAACGGAAAGCTGCCCGTTCCTCGGTCGTCATCGTTTCAATACGACGAGCAATTGGTTCCAGTAGGGCGATCGTGTGAATGTTCGCTTCGATATACAAGTCGTACTCGTATCTCTCCTCTTCGCATCGATGCATGGCCTCTTCGAACTGATTCTTACGATGAGCAATGAACTCCTGGTCTTCACTGGCCCATATTGGATGCGACACGTATTTGTTATTAATGACCTCGCTTGCTAGATCATCTCTACCCGAGCATGGAAGTCGTTGATCCTATCATTCACATTAGTCAATGTACATATTATAAACAATAGACGAGACACTTACAGCTACCGGTAGAACGCGATAACTATTGCTGGCTTGCTTGCATTTCGATAAATCCAACTTCTCCCGAGGTGGTGCCTCATTGATGACCACTTCCTGTTTACCGTCGTAGCCTACGAACATCTTGAACCATTCATATAACTCGGCGCGATTACTGAGGAATGGCTCGGCACGTTCCACCACTTGTTTACGATCGAGGATCTCTTGACTGAACAGATTGAGGATTTTAATGAATTCAACGTAGGTTTGCTTGTTCGTGAGATGGCGTTTAACTCGTTCGAAAAACACTAATTCATCGGCAGACGCACTTGTTCTCGCATCGAATCCCGTATTGGATGTTCCGATCAAACTAACCACTTGTCGTTGTCGTTTCTAATACATATAGGCAGCAAAGTATTGGTAAATCTCGTATCATTTCTCTATTCAGTCTCGTCTTACCCGCGTCGCATCGGCAGCATTAGCTTGAGAATCGCGTTTCTTACGACCAGCACCAGTTGCGCCAGTAGGTAAAGAGGATGCATTGGCGTATGCACCTGCACGATATGGATCTACCGCAGCTGCAGCGGGAACAGGAGCAGCCGCCATTGCATTAGCATTGCCACTCACTGCTGTATGAGCAGAGAATGTGCCAACAGGTGGTAATCGGGGTGCTTTATCATTTGCAATAAACAAAAATGAATTAATTCGTGTTAATAATATGTACACTCTGTTTCTATTGCTATTCATTTACCTGTACCCATACCAGCCACTGGTGGTCTAGCGGTAGTCGGTAGATTAGTCGTGGTACCAGTAGTTGCAGTAGCTGCAGGATCCGGTAAGAATTGCTTGAATTCTGCCAATAAATCCTCTGCATCGCGGAATAATATTTGTACATGAGCATAAACCTATAGTGATTCTAATGTTAGTAACAAAAGAAAGAGGACTATACGCTAACGACAAGCTTAGTCTATCCACACACGCACAAACACTCACCTCTTTAAGTGGCTTATTTTCCTTTTGATATTGCTGCAAGATCTCCAAGAATTGCTTGTAAATGTCTGGTTGAGATGCAAATCGATTCTAACGTACATATACAGTTTAGTAAATCATTATCATTTTGTTAGTAAAAATACATACTTTGATTTTGTTAACAAATGTAATAGCATGATTGAACTCTGCAGGTTGTGGTGGAGGCTGTTGTTGTTGCTGTTGCTGCTGTTGTGTCGGTGGCTGTTGCGATTGCGATGAAAGTGGTTGCGCTGCTTGAGATGGCATTGCTCCATAGGATGGTATAGAGGCAGCTGTGGCAGATACTGCACTTATACTATTGCGATGACCACCAGCACCACCAGTACGACCACCCATAGCAGTTGTAGTAGCAGTAGCAGCATTAGCAGCAGGTTGACCGCCAACCATGTTAGTAGAGGGCGGGACCGGATAATTAGAGACACCATGAACATTTTGATGAATGGACGTCATTGGTCCAGATGGTGCAGTAGTTGATGCTTGTGAAGAGGATGGCGCATGATTTGCTGCGGTTGCCGTTGTTGCCGTTTTCGTATAGTGTGGATGACTAGATTGTGATGATACACCGGGATAGTTGCCATTAGGTGTAGTAGTAGCTGTAGTAGTAGTACTACTACTTGTGCCAGGTCCATTAGCATTAATGACTGATGATGACGATGCTGATGGTGATGGATTATAATTAGCAGCAGGATTATTATTACCATTACTGCTAATATTAGAAGTGGGTGCATGAATGTTAGATGTAGATGCAGCATAATTTGCAATGTTTGGCTTCGTATCATATTGGTCAGGTGATTTGATTGGTGGCAATGGTTGTACCGTGGTTGTTGTTGCTGCTGCTGTTGTTTGACGATCTACACCCTCATTGTTGACATTATTGGCAGTGGCAGCTACTGGTAGTACGTTACCACTTTCACCTTCTCGTGGTTCTGTCGTACTACGTCTCACATCAGGAGTGCCTTTTGCAGATGTCGATGTGGTAAAGTGATGTATTCTAGAATACTGAGGTGTGGTCACTCTTACACCGGAGTCATCCGTGTCAATCTGGAAACCTGGTGGAAGGAATGTGTTGAATCCAATGATTAAGGCAAGATTGTCGCCGAACAAGTCTAGAACACGTTCAATCACACCTGGCGTATCAATTCTATTATAGGAATGACGTCGTATTAGAAGACTGATTATAATGCTAATGTCCTTGCCATTATTATTATTATTATTTACTTACGCATGGCTTTTGAACTCTTTCATTATATCCAGAAATCGACTATAAACATCGGGTTTGTCGGCAAACTGACGTTTCACCTCTTCAAGGTAGACCAATGCATCGCGTACATTTAATCCGCTTCTTGCTCTCGATGACTCGCTTTCTGTATCTACCGTAGCGGTGGCAGACTGTGCTCCAACCGATGCGGGTGACCGAGCATCTGATCTCCCTTCCATTGATGCTGGTGGTGCTGACTCTGAGGCAACATGCGGACGAGTTGCAGTGACTGTACTGGTCTATTTCATAGCTTATTAGCATACTACCAATTGATCTAATATCAAATTGTATACTCACCAATGGTTGATGGGCTGCATCTGCTGAATGAGATTGTGCAGATGATGCGACAGGTGTGCTTTGTTCATTCGCCGTTATTGCCGATTTAGCATCGATAGCTACGGGTGAAGCAGATGCCATAGCAGGCGAGACTGTCGGTTGACGATTAGTTTCCATACCTGTTGTAGTGTCTGTACTCGATGTTGCTGGTGCTGTGGTAGTAGCAGCAGCAGCTAAGGGTGATGTAGCAGGTGGTTGTGGAGACTTTTCTGCAACTATCTCACCATGCTCAATTGTGTCATCTACCATCATAGGATCGTCGGCCATATTTGCTCCAGTTGTTTGTGATGTAACTGGTCCAGTCAATGATGACTCCTCTACTGCAGCTGATGGATTGACATGTACCGTGTTACTGAGCATATAGTTAATAAATGTAGGCCATTATTTGCTAATATATATACTACTAACCTGGAATCTATGGAAGTTGGAACTATCTCCATAACATGTTGCTGTGCATTGACATCACTGGACGACACACTCGAACCGTGATTTTGTTGATGATTTTCTCCTGCATTACTCTCAGAATGCTCCATGACAATATTCTAGATAATCATGCTCAGTTAGCTATGATGATTCCCACACACTCATGTATATTTGTTTCATGGTCATGGAAGATAAGCTAATAACACAACTTGTGCTCTATACTACAAGAGATAACCACCTCCACCAGTGGTTATTGCAAGCATACGCGTATTATATTATATGCAGTATATGCAGTTCAACAATGAACCAAGTCTACTCTAAACTGTTGATCACCAAGCTTGGATCCATAATAGCATATACTGTGATTGGTAATGTAGTTCTATACAATCTGGCTATTGCACTATAATACGCTTCTCTCCCCCTCAATCTAGTCGGTCGACATACTTTGGTTGCTGCATATGATTGTGCGTATATATGTGTGTATGTGTGCGACCATGATGTAATGCATACAGTAGCGAGCAGTTATCTTAAATACGCATACACACGCGCTTTGACCTTTCTAGCACTGAGCAGCAACGGATAAACGCGTCACTAGCACAGTAGAGTAGAGCATACCCCGTACATGACGTTAAGCAGACCAGTATAGAAGAACAACAAAAAAACCAAACTATTCACAGGGGGGTATACTGTGCTAACCCAAACGGTAATCCCTGCAAAGACCGAGGAGAGACATGCATACAGCCTATCTCGATAACCATAACCACTAAAAACACTACCAGTACTACTCACCTTAACTAACTAACTAGCAGATATACGTATTAGGGTAAACGGTGCTATTTAGTGTAGATAGCGTTGCCAGAATAATATCTACAGTCTACGACTGCACTCGAATGCAGAGCAGACGTGATTAACTAGTAGTATTTTGATAGAAGATAAGAGAGAGGAAGTAGGAAGCAGTAGTAGCAGCAGCAGAAGAAGAAGAAGAAGGAGAAGTCGATGCATTGGCTGACCGTGACGACGATTGTCCTGATGTCCGCGTGTGCCACACACACACACACACACACCACAAATACAATACTATGATGATATTGAAATCGACATTAACCATTTTAAAACTGTAAACTGTAAATCAAATACCCTCTCCCATTGTTGTATATCTTTGCCAACAACAACAACAACAAGCAGATGGCAATGCTATTGCGTTACTGCCATATTCATTCTTTCTACCTCTTGCAATATTGTTGTAACTGAACAATTACTATACTCGTTACTTTGTTATAGCAAACATGATACGACGACCACAAACTGTTGTGTCTATTGAGCAGAAAGATATTGATATTATGAAAGCCTAAGAAAGGATCGATTACCGGGACAACCGTCGAATGTGGTCGATCAAACTACAGACAAATCTAGCGTTGCGAGTAAATCAGCAAAAGCATTGGAAACACCCGAGGCACCTGCTATAGCATTGATACAGTTCCAAGAAGAAGAGCGTCGTAAGAAGACGGTGCTGAAAGAATGGGTTATTATAAAGTGTTTACGTAATTTAAGCAGATTAGTATACAGCCAACCATAATAGACCGTTATTTGTATAATTACTTCTTGTAACTACTTCATTCATATGAAATAAATAATAGCCATAATATTGTAGCAGATAAATAGTTTGTCATATAGTCTACTCGTATTTATCGCGTATAAGTTGACTACATCATGGGAGTATAACTCTTGGATGACGTGGTCTTCATTCTTTCATCACATTTCTTTTGTTGTCACATCCACACACATCCACACGTTCATATTCATACACTCTTTCCTTCATCTAACTACTAACCCTTCATCGTGCGTTGATCTACTTGTTCCCTTTGTTCAAAGTATATTACGCAACCAACCTGAACTGATTCCTTTGTATTTCATCTGTTACTGATCATTCATCGTAGAAAGAGTATAGTACAGTTGACATCATGGTAAATTGATATGTTGTATTAGTCATCGCTCAACTCTAACACGATAATAGGGTAACAATCAATCAATGTCCAACTTTCCTGGACAAAATAACGGAAAGAAACGTGGACCTGTGAGTGGATCGTGTACATGCTACGTCTGATGATAACTAATTGCCCTTCACTATAGAATAAAGAGAAGAAGAAGTGGGAACCACCTATTCCAACACGCGTAGGCAAAAAGAAGCGTAAGGGAGCGGATACCGCGAATAAGTTACCTGCTGGTACGTGTAGCATCCAGTATATACATACATATACATATATGACATGCATGATGTACTTTTCGTATGCTAATCCATTGTATTACACTAGTATTCCCTACGACACGTTGTCGTCTTAAGCTACTAAAGCTGGAGCGTATCAAGGATTACATGCTTATGGAGGAGGAGTTTGTCATTAATCAGGAACGACTCAAGCCACAAGATGAAAAGAATCAAGCAAGTGTTTGCCATTATTACTATGTGTCTCCTTTATTAACAGTTACATCATTCATTGTTATTGCTACTATATAGGAGGAGCGTTCTCGCGTAGATGATCTACGTGGTTCTCCTATGGGTGTTGGTACATTGGTGGAGATTATCGATGATAACCATGCTATTGTGTCATCATCTACTGGTCCGGAATACTACGTGTTGATCATGTCGTTTGTCGATAAGGACGTGCTTGAACCCGGTTGCTCTGTTCTACTACACCATAAGGCCATGGCCATTGTAGGTGTACTCGGTGACGATACAGATCCTATGGTCAGTGTAATGAAGCTGGATAAAGCACCCACCGAATCCTATGCCGATATTGGTGGATTGGATCAACAGATTCAAGAGATTAAGGTAAGCTATCATGTCATCATACTTGTATATATATATATACATATATACTTACAAATGATATATAGGAATCTGTCGATTGCCATTGACTCATCCGGAATTATACGAGGAAATGGGTATTAAACCGCCAAAGGGTGTCATTCTTTATGGTGTACCAGGCACTGGTAAGTTGTGCATATACATCTATTTAATAGTGTTTCTAACTAGTATTCTAATGTTACTCATAATAGGTAAAACACTGCTGGCCAAGGCTGTAGCCAATCAGACTTCGCCACGTTCTTACGCGTAGTGGGATCAGAGCTAATTCAAAAGTATCTGGGTGACGGACCCAAGTTGGTACGAGAACTGTTCCGTGTCGCCGAGGAACATGCGCCATCCATTGTATTTATCGATGAAATTGATGCTATTGGCACTAAGCGTTATGACTCGCATTCTGGTGGTGAACGAGAAATCCAACGTACTATGCTTGAATTGCTTAATCAATTGGATGGATTTGACTCTCGAGGAGATGTTAAGGTATGTAAACTTTGATCAATAATATAGAATAGTATACTTATATATATACATACGTATATAGGTGATCATGGCTACTAATCGAATTGAATCATTGGATCCTGCGTTGATTCGACCAGGTAAGCCTAGAATTACTATGCATAAGAGTGTGATGAGTTTACTTATTACTATTATTACTATATACGCTATTGATTAGGTCGTATTGATCGTAAGATCGAGTTCCCTCTACCGGATGTAAAGACCAAACGCCGTATTTTCAATATTCATACCGGTCGAATGAATCTATCCGATGACGTTGACTTGGATGAATTCGTCATGTCAAAGGATGATCTATCCGGTGCTGACATTAAGGTAACAAATAATTAGAGTGTAGCTTATATAGGTCAATATTACGTATATTGACACACTATTTATCATAGGCAATCTGTACGGAAGCCGGTCTGATGGCTCTACGCGAACGACGTATGAAGGTGTGCGCCGAGGACTTTAAGAAAGCACGCGAGAAAGTACTGTATCGTAAGAATGAAGGCACTCCCGAAGGATTATACCTTTAATAAAGAGGCTATAATGGCCAGTATATTCATTTGTTTGGCTAATATCTCATTGACTATTTCTATGGTATCTCTAACTGCTATCATAAGAATAAACAATTTCATGATTATACTGTACTCTATTCAATAAGTAGAACTAGCTATTATTATTATTATTATTATTATTATTGCTACTAATCACTAGCTTCTCCTTCGCTATCACTATCATCATCATCATCATCATCATCTACAATATCTGCTGCACCCTATTGTTTACTTGTTATTAGTTCAATAGCATATGCAACATACTGTGAATACTTACTAGACGCTGTGTCATACGAGCTTGTCGTAGCATTTGCTTAATTTCTTCATTGTCCACCAATTCCTCCGGTAAACGACCACTACCATCTCGTACACTTGGATTGGCACGCGCTTGAAGTAGGGCTGCAACACATTCTTTACGCGTGACATCAGTGATATGTGTCGATTTGCAACTATGAAGTAGGGCTGTTTCACGTTGTAGTAAATCGCGTAGTTCAATGGAAACACCAGGCACTTGTAGTAATGCCGTTAAACACGCAGTAGCCCCAAA
Source organism: Syncephalis plumigaleata (assembly GCA_025201365.1). Lineage (NCBI taxonomy): Eukaryota > Fungi > Zoopagomycota > Zoopagomycetes > Zoopagales > Piptocephalidaceae > Syncephalis > Syncephalis plumigaleata. The sequence goes on from JAIXMF010000010.1 coordinate 206,618, forward strand.
TTCCGCTCTATTTATTACTATCATTAATACGATGAGTGTATCCTACTCTTACTTCACTTACGCATAAATCAATGCAGTGTTACCGGCACCATCACGGGCATTGACGTCGAGGTCGGTGCCGGCCTCTTTAATAGCTTCATTTAACAGCTCAATGTTGTTTTGACGCGAGGCAGCAATTAAACGCTCAGCTAAACGTTACCACATAAGTTATACGCAATGGTGTTGTCTAGCCATCATACTCACTAGTACTGGCACCTTGAGAGGACATTCTTGTTAAGCAGGCAAGACAGTGAGTAAACGAGAGCGAGAGAGAGAGAGAGAGCAGTGAGATGGTAAGAGTGATGAAGCACAACAAAGTAAAGGATAAAGTGGACGTCATGCCATGAATGGTGAATGTTCATCCAATTCTTATTCAAATGATCACATGAATTGGTCGTCTGTTGGCTTTTACTATCATTTACCTATTGTGTTTAGTTGCAATTGTAACATTGTTGTGTTTACACTGACATGATAGTAATAAAACAGTACACTAGAGACTGGATGTATTAGTGTTTAATTCATAGCAAGCTATGAAGTCTAAATGCGTTGTTTATTGATATTATATTTAGTTGTAACAAAGAGGCATTTGATTCTTACTTCAGATTTCTTTTTTTATCAGAGAATATTTGTGTAAAGAAATCCTTTTTCATATGATCTACCAGCGTATCGGCATAGTGCCGATTGTAATCTTCAAGCTTTGCAAAGCATGTAATGGCAACTGGATTAGGATTGCCTCTAAATTTGCCTATTGTTGAGCAGATGTTTCCAGTGCCATCGTTCATCCACGGTTCCATAACGGTAGTTTGTCGTAAGTCATCCAATGGATCCCTAGGCATGAGCTCCCCAGACATAATAGCGGCACAATCGATCTTTCCCTTCGATTGCGTAGAATGGCCTGGGGTCACGATCTGAGCAATTCGCTGGCCTAGAGACATGGGTGAACCGGGCCGTTGGCCTGGAGCCACGGGCTGAGCAGATTGCTGGCCTAATGGAACAACTATCGAGTCCACTCCGTTAGTTACGACCATGGCCATCATGGCGGCGGCGAGGAAAGCGAGAGTACTGTGGAGTTGCATAGTGTTGATGTATCTAAGTGTGATAATCGGATCCTGTCGTCAAATCAAGTCAAGCTATGCGTTATAAACTGAGTGAGCTGTATCAAAAGAGTGTGGAAGCTGTAAGTGATGATGATTCGGTATACACTAGTCGATGAATACCCGACTATTTATAGCGTGAGTTCGTAGTAGAAAAATGTAGTATACATGGGTCGTAGCTTGCACAAGAGATGTTTCACAACCTTGAGCGAACCATTTGGATTTCTTGTAACCGAGGAGGTGCCATGCGTTAACTGTTGATTCACGTATCAATATGGTGACTTCATATTAAAATGAGCGATGCTAACATATGAATTCGAAACCGTTATAATCATCGATAAAACTTGTTTGGCCGGAGACGGTGCACGTTTTCATGGTTTCGACGGATAAAATGGATAATCCATCAAGTTCCCCGTAGTTCCATAAACAGAGGATAGATTCTTTTCGAAAAGAAAAAAGTAATGTTACTTGTAGTTTTGAGATGCAACATTACTGCTTTCTTGTAAATGATTGTATATGTGTGGTATCGTTTACCGTGGATAACATTACGAACAAACAATGTCTACGATTGAATGTTCTCAGTATTGTCTATACAATTTGCTATATTGTCATTACCTCAAGGCGCAATCAATCATAAGCACTTCTTTAGACGGGTGCGTGTTATCTTTTTCTCGATTGAGTATCATGTAATAGATGCTACCCCCCAATGTGTGTCCAATTCACTCCTCACTTGTTTATGTGACGTAACTTTTCGCGTTTTCGTTGTCTAAATAAGTCGAGTTATCGTGGTCCATCCGATAATGTTACAGATTGGTCGTGTTACCCACACGAGCTTAGGAGAGAGTGCTCTGGCTCTGTACGCTAGATTCGCGTGTGTATTATGAAACATCATTCAAGTCAACGTGTGTTTTCTTTTTCTTTTTTCCTTACTAGATCATTGCAATGATAATTGTGTAGCTATTGCTAAATTGTCATGCCTGTTCGAATAGCAATGTAATATGTAAAAAAGTGCATGTTACATTGATTATCATGAGTTTTTAGCAGTATGTGTATTTCTACACATGTCCATAGTCATCATAACAATAATCATAATACATGAAACAATAATATGAGCAAGTACACATATAAAACTAGTATAGCGCGTTGATGATCTCGTGCTAAGGAATACTATAGACGTTACCAATTATGAACACTTCTAACTTGATGGAGTATCGTTTTGAATCATCAACATGATGGAGCATAGAGTCTCCTGCTATATCCGATTATTTTACCGTTTCTTTCGTCGTATGAACTCATTGGCACTGGTCAAGTACTCTTTTTTTCTGTCTTGTAACATCGAAATATATTCCACCGATCCTCGTGTGTATCATCGATAGGAGATGCACACCTTGTATCAACGTGGACTGCACTTCCAAGGCTGTAACTACGCGATAAGCAGACATGCAACGTACAAATAAACTAGTACTTCAACAATGTTATATACACATGCAATAGTTGAGAATGATATAGTGATGATTTATTTTTTAAAAGGAACAAGTATAATAATGGAGGCCAACCATTACATGAATTAAAAGAGAGAGGGAGGGAGGGAGGAGAGGAGGTGGTGATGCGATCGTGCTTATTGGATAGATGGGAATGCCATCATCGCGTAAATCCAACGTTGTCGTCTTCTCTAGCATGTTTGCAAATAGACGACGCACGAGCTACATACTCCTTAATTATCAGCCTTACGTGACTTCTTGCGACTGCGGCTCTTCTTCTTATTCTCATCCGATTCGTTGTCTTGATCCGAAGTGGATACTTCATTGTCGCTACTCTTGACCACCTTCTCCTTTACGGGTTTTGGACGAGTCTGTAGGATGTAAATGCATATTAATATCTATCTCTCTCAATCAATAAGTTACTTACCGGTTGGGAGGCGGATGACACAATGCTAAGAATGCCAAATGCCAATACGAATGCCACGGTAACTAGACCGGCTAGACCGGCTACCACAATGGGGTGCGAGGTGATTGCCTCTAAAAAGTCAACCTGAGCGTGCTCGTAGAACGTTTGGAATTTGGTACGGAACTTTGTGATCAAGCCTTGAAGCGTCGATTCATCGTTGTCGGCATTATCCTCTGGCGTTGGTTCCGGCTCGTTCGCCTTGCGAATCTCTTCTTCGATCTTGTGCTTAACAGCCCAGGTCTCATCGGCGAATGCCTTGGCATCTTCAGCCGAGTGACCAAGATAGATGTTATCGAACAGAATATCATTTTGCATGGTCCATAATTCGAAACCGATAGCATCCTATATGGCAGCATTGTCATTATTACAATTATCATTAGTATAATAGATATGTGATCATGCATGACTAATCTAGTCAGTAATAATTACCATCTTTTCAAAGTTGGACGGATGTTCATCGTTATAGTAGTCGGGATTGGCAATCTTACGTGGCTTCCATTTGCCCTTATAAGCTGGATTGTCAATCATGGGCGGGTACCATGGACCTTTGTAGTCGGGATTGGCAACTAATGGTGCCTTCCATTCACCGCAACCGGACACTTGCTCGCACTTTGGATTATTAATACTAGGTGCCACCCATTCGCCGTCCTCCTCGTCATCCCAGTCCTCTGGCTTCTCGGCATCAGGGTCGGGAATCGTTAGTGGCTCGTTGTCTAGCCAGTCCTCTGGTTTCTTAGCATTAGGATCGGGAATCTGATAGGGCGCATCCTCATCCCAGTCATCCGGCTTCTTCGCCTCGGGATCTTCAATACGTTCCTCGTCCACCCAGTCCTCCGGCTTCTTATCATTAGGATCGTCGATCTCCTTTGGCGGGTTAACCGGTGGATCAAAGTCTTCCAATAGACTACCACTTGACACCTTCTCGTTATTGATTAGAATTTCAAAGGTGTTGTCCGGTCTAGAATCATTCGTGTATATGATGATAACGGTTAGTCTACTGATAATTTATGATTATCTCTAATGTTATCGTTCTATTTACCGGACAATCAATGTGTAGAGAACGGCATCCTTCGTAATACGTGCCATAGGTGTTGTTTTCAGATGTTTCTCCTCGTATTCACCGGTCTTTGGATTCTTATGACGGAATATGAAGTGCACCTTGTTAGTGGCACCGCATTTGTCAGGTCCAAACATAATCGTGTAGGGCGTTTTATCGTCGAACTTTTCCGGATCGAACTTGCCATCCTCGCGATGCGTCAACAACTTGAGGTAAGCACCACCACACTCAATGGGATTCTGCATTTTAACTTCATATCTGATACCATCGTTATTACTACTACTACTACTACTACTATAAATGATACATCTGCTTCATCAACTTACTGCAAAACAAGCGTATTATCAGTGTTGTCGAACGGCTTTTCGAATTTAGACACAAGTGCGTGATGCTTGGCCACCGACTTTAACACGAGACCTTTGTCTCCTTTAATGGCGGGTAATTCCGTCGGTTCCTCCACTGCCCATTCACCGTCGAAACGGAACACGGTGGCCTCTTCACCATCGGCGACGTCCATTTGCTTCGTGGCCTTGCTATGTGCCCAGCGAGTCTTCCAGTCATCGGTGAATTGCTCAATGAATTCAGCGCTAATATTGGTCGGCTAAACACGAGTTAATATCCAGCAAATAAGCACGTAGTATTATTACTATTATACTAGCAGTATCGCATATTTACTTACGCTAAAGTCTGGTCGTGGCACTTCAATTGCCTCCTTGGCAAATGCACCAGCCAGGAATAGAATAATCAATGCCGTACGCGATAACATGGCTTCAATGTAAGTAAGAATAAACGAAAGAAATGCAATAAGGGTGAATTCCAATGACGTTGGTGTGGTATATTGACACAGGCCATCACATCTATTTCTACCTGGATAGAGGTGCGTATGCGTGTGTTGTGTTGTGTCGAATTCTGATTGGTGGAGAGTAATACAATATCGATTTGAATGGGCGACGCATGTACCATAGCATTATGATAATGATAATGAAGAAGAAGAAGAAGGGGTATTTAGTGACATGTACTCAATGATATTCGCATCTATTATCATCGTTTACTGTATTGACTACTAGAAATACAATGCTCAAGCGTGTTTAATGACTGTACATGTCTCGATTTGCGTATCTTTTGTAGAATGAGCTATTGGTACATGTAGCGCTGTTGTTTACTATCGGATACCTGTATATGAATGTAGTACATACAAAATATGATGATGTAATTGGACAATGACACAGATAATTGACAGAGAAATATCCGACAGAATAGGCAAAGAGTGTAATAACAATAATAATGTTCGTTTACTACGAGTGTTCATAGGCATATATAACAGGAGTTTTTGTACAAACAATATACGAAGGAAAGAATGTCGCTAGTTCGCCTGTCTACTCCTCTTCTCCTTTCCTATTGTTACGCTTGCCCGATAAGCTATTCATGTTAATTCACTCCCTTCAACGCTGAACAATCAACGCTGTAGACTTGCGTGTTATTGGTTCATTTCCAGGTGATATTCTTTCAATTCTATTGCTTCCTACTTCTATATTCGTATGATCCAGTATGTATAATATCGACTAAATCACGAGCTTATTGTTTGCAAGTTCAATCTACTTGACGATGGAATAGGACGCAATTAAAACAATGAAATGCATTAAACTGGTTAGTGCAAATGATGATTGGATAGATACACAACACAGACCTATAGTAAACCATTTCGCTCATCAACAACATTTACTATTGCTATTGTTATAGTATTGTTATTGTGATTGTTGTTGTTAAACCGGTTAATGGCCAATTACTATTAGTCACAAGTCGTAAATCACATGTTGATGATGCATAGAAAATCAATTGCTCCAAAATGTGAGCAAGTTATTGCAATGTATACGGAATAAATGTCACTATCGAGTAGCAGGTGACGTGTAATTCAATCTAGAGGAAAACAATCATGGTTCTAGAACAAATAGGACACTATGCGAAATGATAGCCAGTCATACAGATACAGAATGTAACAAACGTGATATTCATGAGATATATCTAAAAACGAGGAATGCTATTTATGTTATATTGATACTGATGGATGAATAGATAATCTAGCACATCCTACATTCGAGGTATCAAGTCGACCGTTATTGTTCTATTGTTCAGTATTTCTTTTTTCCTAAAGAGCCTTTGCAGCTATACACTCTTCTTTCATCTCTCTCTCTCTCTCTCTCTCTCTCTCTCTCTCTTGTTCGACTGCATTGCACTGCATTGCATGACATTATTCTTGATGTTTCCCGTAGCTCAAAGCAATTGAACGATATTGCCATCTATCGCACATCGTTTGTTGCATCATTACGGTTCCACAACGGCAATAAAGGCCACTACTGTTATTGATCCGTTTTAGGCAGATATCCTGGACACACGACATATCATGGAGCAACCCTGAGCCATTTTTAAATAAACTTCCTCAAGCTCATGATAGTGCTAATGTCTACTCGTGCTTCCTTGTGATTTTGTTTTATTTTTTGTTCGTTGTTGTAGTCGTTGTTTTTAGTTTCTCCATTTTATTACAACTTGATATTAAGAAATTGTCTATTGCTATCACTACTACTGCTAATACTTTAACTGTTAGTGTTGTAGTTATCCATTTTGATATTCAACTTCACTATGGCTACGGCTACACTCAATACTTCGGCCGCTGGCAGTGTTTCCGTGGACTATAAGAGTCTACGTTACCAATGGGTTAATGTGATATTCTTTACCGTTACAAGTATCATGGCTATCTGCTCGATATTCATGATTCCAATGCAGTGAAAACAATCGTGTTTGCCTTTTCGCTATTCGTTCTAGGCTGTCTAAGTATTACTGCTGGTAAGAGACATTTCTCTCACTTTAATTTTGAACGAGAAACCTTACCTTAAGAATGATTGTGTAATGTTAACTGTTTCTTCTGCTTCTTCTTTTTCTTATTTATTTTGTATAGGATATCATCGTCATTGGTCGCATCGAGCCTACGAGGCTACATGGCCATTACGAATCTTCTTTGCTCTTGGTGGGGCAATTGCTTTTCAAGGCTCCGCTCTTTGGTGGTGTCGCCATCATCGTGCACATCATCGATGGACGGATAGCGAGCATGATCCGTACGGTGCACATAAGGGCTTATTTTGGTCGCATATCGGCTGGTTACTTTACAAGGATGATCCTAAAAATGAAAAGGCACAAAAGAAAACGAAGCCACGTGTTTATGTCGATGATCTCGAGCAAGACCCTATTCTAGCGTGGCAGCACCGTAATTTCGTATGGCTCGCTCCTGTTATGTCATTCTTGTTTCCCACTCTAGTGGCCGGCTACTTCTGGGGTGACTGGATGGCAAGTAGAGCTTACTACACATTAGTTATCTATTATTAACGCTTACCATCATGATTAGGGTGGCTACTTCCACGCTGGTATCCTTCGTATGGCGGCAACACATCATGTCACCTTTTGTGTAAATAGCCTGGCTCATTATTTGGGAGAGACCGCCTATGAGGATGAACAAACACCGCGCGATCATTTTATTACAGCTTTAATTACATTCGGCGAGGGCTACCACAACTTCCACCATACTTTCCCGCGTGATTATCGTAATGCCGTTCGTTGGTGGCAGTATGATCCTACGAAATGGTTAATTTGGTCTTGCAGTAAAGTTGGTCTAGCTCATGGATTGCGCCGATTCCCGAGAATGAAGTGGTGAAGGCCCGCGTGATTATTGCAGCTAAACGATTGGAATCCGAGAAACGTCAAGTGAACTGGGGCATGCAACGGTGCGATCTACCCAAATTCAGCTGGGATGAATGCAAGTACATATAGATGCAGTTATTACGTGTTTGTTTGTTTATCTAACCTATTGTATATTATAGTCACTCGTGCGTGTGAGGATCCCAAGAACTGGTGGACCGTGATTGATGGCGAGGTGTACGATCTTGGCCCATTTGCCGATGAACATCCTGGTGGTATGGCGTTTATGCGATCGGCACGCGGTCGTGATGTCACCAGTGCCTTCAACGGCGGTGTACATCAACATCGTGGTGTAGCACAACGTCTACTTGACTCACTTCGTATAGCGACGATTGTTAAGCCACAACCGCAGTAATAATATAACAATGATACAATAAAGAAATATCGTTATTTGTGAGTGTCATTAATGACTTTATTCAACAGATGTTAACAGAGGATGTGATTACGATGATGATGGATGCGACTGAAGATATGTAACGTGTACCTCTTCGTATAATCTTTCTTCTTTTTTAAATAACTTTCGGTGCCAATGCCACCACCTTAGGCCAGCCCTTCTCTCGTACTTCCGCGGACACAAGCCCAAGTACGCGTGTTCCAAGCGGCTGTCCACCTTTATCGACTAGTACGCAAGCGTTATCGTCGAACCGTACAATACGGCCATCAGGTCGTTGCAACTCCTTCTTCGTTCTAACAATGACGGCACGTCGGACATCGCCCTTACGTAGTTTCTGAGCATTTCCCGAGCTACTTGTACCGCCACTCGTTTTACTCGTTGCCTGACTGATTGGACGCGCTTGTCGGACTGCAACTACAATCTCGTCGCCGGTACGTGCAAATCGTGCATTGCGCAACACCTTGATGCACTCCACCAATACTGCACCCGAGTTGTCGATTACATTCAGCACGGATTTTAGTTGAATCATATTGTAAAAGGAAGAAAGGTCAAAGAAGGCGATTTTCCATTTTGCGTGTCTTTTTTTGTACAGGCTTTTTCCATCCAATTTGCGCAGTTAGCCTTTTGTCTTTACGAATAAATAATCATTAACACTTACAACTACCCTGTATTTTGGGGTGTAGGATAGCGATAACTATCACGGATGAATTGTTTTTTGTTGTTTGGTTCCTCGATGTCCTTGTCCTTCTGCTCTTGAATGATTGGAAGCAACGACACTTGGATGAGGGTGTGTTGGAACATTGGTTCCACTAGGAAGGCATTTGGTGATTTGAATGAAGTCCAGACGAGCAACCATAACCCCGATTCCACAAACGATACTCGAATCCTTTAACTTGCATGTCCTCTTAATCATTGTTTCGATGTGTGCATCTAATAGAATAATGAGTTAGTATACTGTAATAAATATCAAAGCGTAATAAGGTATACTTACCGTAAGGGATCATGACAAGTAGTAGGACACTTTCTCATTGATAGTGTGGGAGCTATGGTTGCTCGATTTGCTCAAGCACAATGTGTACGCGATATACAATAAGGTAGTGTGAGTAGAGTGTAATAGGGACGATTGAACTGGAAGGTGAAGATAAGTTTATTCAATTCGTACAAAATAGGACCCATATTTATAGTGGATAATGTAACAATATTCAATATTGAAACTGTTGGAATTCATAATTCCCAATGATTGTCGTTGTGCAAATCTTTATTATATGAGATCTTATTTTACATAATTAAGATCTACATCACATACCAGCAAATATAAGATGTGCTTCGCACATCTTACTACGCGTATAAATAATTGCGTAGTATTACGACACATTAAATAAAAATTAAGTCTTCACACTATTATCTCCGCCTCAATTTTAACAGATTAAGAGTCTCAGAGGCTCTCGCTAATCAAGTGTCATTTTATTCTACTTTCAAAACAAAAACTTACTCAATATGAGTTCATCTCTAAACACCGTCCAAACACTCGACGGCACAAACTATCGTAACTGGAGGATTCAGATAAAGGGTCTCTTACTCAACCAAGGAATGTACGAAATTACATCCGAAGATCCGCCAGAATCTGAAGACACACAATGGTTCAAGCAAGACGAAAAGGCCAGATCGATTATACTAGTTACCTTGTCAAATAAACTACAGATCCAGATGGAATCATGCCCTACAGCCAAGATTATGCTCCAGAAATTGCATGAACTTCATCAGCCCAAAGGTCATTCGGCTGCTATCCATCTACGCAGGCAACTACTCAACATGAGGAAAGACGCCTCGAAATCTTGCTCAGATTTCATTCATGAGATCACGTTGATAAAAGACCAATTGGCAGAAACCAGCGCCCCTGCGTCAGATGCAGAAATTATTGCTTTCCTATTTTCAAGCCTACCCCGCGAATACCATCCCCTAATTGTGAACATGGGAGCGAATCTTAATACACTAACGCTCGAGGACGTCCAAAGGCAAATCATTCATGAGGAGCCGAATGTGCTGATGCACGCAAATCGGTTGGAAGATACTGCATTACGCGTATCAGAGGAACAAGCGCCAAGGAAAAGAATGCGACCGACGTGTACCTACTGCCACAAATCTGGACATACAGAGGACGAATGTTACAAGAAGATAGGATATCCAAATAGAAAACACATTGATAAACCTTCTACCACGTACCTACTTGCATCCAACACCTCACCATCCTCGGTAGACAAACATCTATTAGGAACTTGGGTAGTCGACAGTGGTGCAACCCAGCACCAATGCAGCAACAAGGACTGGTTTACCAACTATCAAGCTATTACGCCAAAAACCGTCTATGCTGCAAATGACTCAACGATGGCTGCCATTGGGATAGGAACCATAGAAGGATACATCTTTCACCAGCGTGACTACGTACATGTAAAATTCCAAGATGTGTTACACATTCCTACCTTGACCTACAATTTACTGTCTGTACGAAAGCTCCTATCGTTGAACTTTTCCGTATTCTTCACTAGAGACAATAATTGTACGATAAAGGCTCCAGATAACACCATCATCGGTCAAGCCCACCTCAGTAGCAACCTATTCCTATTAAGTTTTTCACATTCACGCGAGGTCTCGCTCGCTTCAACGTCGATCAATGCATCCTCCGATATTTGGCATCAACGCCTTGGTCATCTCAATTATGCTTCTTTAATGTTACTCAAGAGCAACGGACTAGTCAACGACTTAGCGGTTAATGGGAAATTGACGCAACACTCACACTGCACCTCTTGTATACACGGGAAGCAGCATCGTGTCAAAATACCAAAATCAACGGCTACACCTCGGTCAACGGAACGACTAATGCTAATCCACACCGACATTTGTGGCCCAATGTCCGTAGCCAGTCATGGAGGGGCAAGGTATTTTGTTATCTTCGTCGATGATTTCTCGAGAAAGATCTGGGTCGATTTCTTAAGTGGCAAGGATCAATTCTTGGAGAAGTTAAAAATTTTCAAAAGCATGGTTGAAAATCAGTCTGGAATGAAGATCAAAGCGTTGAGATCAGACAACGGAAGAGAATTTGCCGCATCATATGTGCAATCCTTCTTGTGAGAGAGAGGTATAATCTGGCAATCATCTGCACCTTATACGCCAGAACAGAATGGAGTGTCAGAAAGAAATATCCGAACGATAACTGAACGGGCACGCACCATGCTACACGCGGCTGGACTTGACACCTCATTCTGGGCGGAAGCAGTCAACACTGCAGCCCACACGTGTAATCTATCACCAAGCAGTGGAACTGGCAATCGTATCCCAGATTCCCTTTGGTTCAACACCACACCATCGGTATCTCACCTCCGTGTCTTTGGCTGTCTGGCCTATGCCCTACATCATGGAAATCGTACAAAATTCGACTCCAAAAGCAGAGAATGCATCTTTATTGGCTATTACGACGGCAGCAAAGCATACAGGCTATACGACCAAAATTCTAACAAGGTCGTAAAAACGCGGGACGTCGAATTCGTGGAGAATGCGTTCCCTTCAAAGCAACGCGCATCGATTAACACCCCATGTAACACCGGTCAAGGTCCTACGATCTTCTTTACCACTACCAGTCAGAGTGAACCACCAAGTTCTCCTCCCACAGTATCCAGGCCAGATGAACCGTTGCCCTCGCAATGTAACCGTGATACTCAATCAAGCCCATCTCCTTTGGTATCCGCGCCAGACGATTCATGGTCATTAGAACATAGTAGTACGCCACTTCCTACCACTCCCGAAACAAGCGCATTACAATCAGAATCACCCACACAAGATATGTATACACCAATCACTGACAACGATCACACATCACCTATATTCGACACTTCCAACGATACGGATGAGTCCGCAAGTGCTGTAGATGTTTCATCTGATGAATGCAGATCACTCCTGTCAGAAATAGTGGGTGATGAGCCAACAACAGTTAAGCAGGCATTATCTGGAGACAACGCCGACAAATGGATGGCGGCAATGCAAGATGAATTAAAAAGCTTGCACGATAATGGCACCTGGCAGCTCACTAGTCTACCCAAGGGACGAAAGGCCATCGGATCTAAATGGGTGTTCAAGGTGAAGCGAGATGAGCATGGCAACATCGAGCGATACAAAGCACGATTGGTAGCACAAGGTTTCTCTCAGATCCATGGTATTGACTACCAGGAAACTTTTGCACCAGTAGTGCGATACTCCTCCATTCGAATTTTAATTGCTATTGCCACGCAATACGATTATCACATACATCAAATGGATGTGACTACAGCCTATTTAAATGGCAACTTAGATGAAGAGATTTACATGAAACAACCGGAAGGTTTTCAACGAGGTGACCATGTATGTCTGTTAAGAAAATCGCTCTATGGACTTAAACAGTCAGGAAGAGCGTGGTATTCGGTTATCGATACCTTCTTGAGTACGCTAGGCTTCAAACGAAACGATGCCGATCATGGTGTCTATTCTAAGCATAGTGGTAACTCCATTATATTCATTGCCCTATACGTCGATGACCTCATAATCATTGGTGACTCAATGCCCTCGATCAATCAACTCAAAGCTGACCTGTCGTCCAGGTTCAGGATGAAAGATCTTGGTGACATTCATTACATACTTGGCATTCAAGTCAGTCGTGACAGAAAACGTGGCATCACTACGCTATCTCAGCGCAAATATATCGATGATGTACTAAATCGTTTCAATATGACTGATGCGAAGCCAGTAGGAGCACCGTTAGAAACAGGCATCAGACTTCAAAAGGGAGATAGCGTCATAGAAAAAGACGAATTAGAATACATGAAAAATGTACCTTATAGAAGTGCCATTGGCAGCTTAATCTATCTAGCAAACGCTACGAGACCTGATCTAGCGTTTAGCATAAGTCTGCTGAGCAGGTTTCTGTCTGACCCTAGACAAGTCCATTGGAATGCAGTAAAAAGAATAATGAGATATGTAAAACACACTGCTAATGTCATTTTGAAGTATACTAGAGATACCGGAAAAATCATAGGTTACTCAGATTCAGATTGGGCCAGTAGCTTGGACGATCGAAAATCCACAACTGGTTACGTCTTCGCCTACAACAAAACTGCTATTACCTGGAACAGCAAGAAACAACCAACGGTTGCGCTATCATCTACAGAAGCTGAATACATGGCCATAACGGAGGCTACCAAGGAATCTATGTGGCTAAATAACTTTATTATTGGATTACAGCTTCCAGACATACGACCGATCAACATTCAATGTGACAACCAAGGTTGCATCGCACTAGGCAGGAACCCGGTACAACACAAGAGGAGCAAGCATATAGATATCAAGCATCACTACGTGCGAGAGGCCACAAACAACAATTCCATCGAAATCAACTATTGCCCTACAGAGGAGAACGTCGCCGATATATTTACCAAAAGCTTGAGCAAACAAAGACATTCACTTCTAGCAGAGCTTCTTGGCTTAGAGGAATCCAAGCATCGCCCTGAGGAGGAGTGTTGGAATTCATAATTCCCAATGATTGTCGTTGTGCAAATCTTTATTATATGAGATCTTATTTTACATAATTAAGATCTACATCACATACCAGCAAATATAAGATGTGCTTCGCACATCTTACTACGCGTATAAATAATTGCGTAGTATTACGACACATTAAATAAAAATTAAGTCTTCACACTATTATCTCCGCCTCAATTTTAACAGAAACTATGGTGAGTGTTGAAGGGACATGGCTGCAATACCAACATAGATACCAATCTCATGATGCAGGAGTGATAGGGGATATGTAACAACTAAAAATAACGGTTAAAAATAACTGTTACAATCTTATAACAACGTTACGTCTATTATTGAAGTTATTATAATAGTTGTAACATTGTTATGGATTACGTTTTAGATTTCCCTTAATCCTATTTCACAACTATTATATTAATGTTAACAATTGTGTTAATCTATTTATTAATAAACTGCAAAAGTTAAAGGATAAATGCGCTAATTGGATGGAAAAACACTGTAGTTACCAATTAATGATGCTATCCACACACACACACACACACACACAAATACAAACACACACATCCATTCCCATCTTCTTTCATTCTTAACCAAATAATTCCAACGACATATCCTATTATAACTTAGTAAATATCCTCTATTCATTGTATTGTTGTCATAAACTATTGCTAACATGTCGATTGTGGATCGATTCTGCGCAAAAAGTGATGGTGCACGCGTATTACGCCGTGCCAGTGCTGCTCAAATTGAAGTAACCTGGCGTAATGTAGTTGAGCAATGGGGTCAAGGCATTACTTATGAGCAATTCCTGCAGCGTGAACGGCTACTTAGCGAGCAACCAGGATTTACTGGTGATAAAATGTCGTTCTGGGTGCTTGTGCCTGCTTCCGATCCGGATACACTCGAACCATTGGCGCACTGCGAGTCTTTCGATCGTACCAGCATACTCGTGATGCCAGGCGATAATGACGAGTCACCCATAGTGAAACATGTACGATGCTGGAGCATTGCTAGCGTATTTTGTCCAGAGAAATTCCGGAATCGTGGCTATGCCTCCGAGTTGATGGCACTTTTACGACGGGAAGCGGAACGAACTGGCATCACATTGTCCACACTTGTATCGGATGTTGGCGCGGAGTTCTACGCGCGATTCGGGTGGCATGTTTATCCTAGTGTGGAGGCCAGTTTCCCTGCCAAATCAGGTGATATCGCTTTAAGTAACATTGAAATGCTAACGGAAACTGATATTGCCAGTGTTGCCTCGGCCGATGCTAATGAACTGCAAGCAAGAGCGATGGCATTAATGGATCGGTCCACCGATGACACGCCTATTGCTGCCCTACTGCCAAGTGAGGCGAACTATCGATGGCATTGGGCGCGTACTCAGTTTTACGCGCAAATAGAATCTATGCATCCCAAACCAACGGTAATGGGTGCGATACTGGTGGATGACACGGGTAGATCCATTCGTAATCATATAATATGGCATCATGACTTGCCGAAGAAAATCACAAGAGTTCTACGCTTTTGTTGCGAATCCGTTGAGGTTGGACAACAACTAATCGCGGCAGCCCAGAATGAAGCGTATTCACTCGGACTCAACCAGGTGATCGTATGGCTGAGCCAGGAGGATGATCGCGAAGCAACTATATTGCAACGGCTCGCAGATTGTACGGAAACAACTCGTAACGATTGCTTGCCTTCGCTAGCATGGTTTAATGTGAATGATCATGCCGATAACGTGAACCTTCGATGGCTAGCCTGTGATCGATACATCTGGACTTGATGTATAGACTACTCGAATTATATACAAGTAAATAAACTTGTTTATTTGATTATAATACATGGATGACTCGTAGTGTACTGGGGAATAATAAGTGATTATGAATGAAGTACCGATTGACTGGCTTGCCACAAGCGATAAATACGTAGATAATCTTGAATTTTCTCCTCGATGGTCATGTCAACAGCCGATAATGTCGCCCATCTCTCGGCGTATTGACGTATTGACGCGGCATCATTCCAGTCGATCGGGGCTGTTAATGTTGTCGAATCTTTCGTATGGGATTCACCACGAGAGGATATCGGTGATATTACCAGTTGTTGCCATTGATGCTCTCGAGTATAGCCATCGACTATGCTTTCAATCCAATCTCTCGCTACGTTGTAATGTACACTAATAATACCCGCTAGTTCCCTTTCCTCATTATGTGCCCTAGTCTTGTATGAAGAGGATGTGGCGGTATTTCCATGCTTGCCAATAGGCCACTTTTGCACGATAGCTCGAACTTGATGCATTGCGTAAACTTGTTTACTTTGTTGTCGCCACACTCGGCGTAATTCCGCGATAGTTTGCTCAAGCTCGCTTACTTGTCGGGCTAAAAGTGTCTCCAATGTACCTGATTGCTTTATCATTGCAGGATAGACCACTCCTGTATTGTTTTCCTCGCAGAGTATACTACCCTGCATTGTACCATAGCGAGAAGCCTCGCTTTGTTGCCAAGCACTTTTCGTTATTTGATGCTGTTCAGCAATATTACTTATACTGTTCAGACATGCAATTGCACGCTGATGATCACGATTGTAAGCGTTACATTGGGCTAGCAATTGTGCTAGTTGTTGCATTACTACTTCACTTGCTGGTGCAGTCATTGTAGAACGAAAAAAGAAGAAAAATGCGTGAAATAGATGTGCTATTTTTACAGTGCTTATGATGTAGATCTAAATTCAACATGTACATGATAGAAACAACGAACATTGCATTGATGGTATCATATCGATGCTAAGCTTATTCATACTCGCAAAGCCTTCAGTTTATTGGAATAAAGAACTTGTATTGCTGGTAACGAAACTGCCGGAATATTAGGATGATCGATATTGGATGAAATGGAAGAGCGAATAGACTAAAATGCAATGTTGATCTGGCAAGTGGAAGATAATAAAGTAATAAAGTAGTGTATTACTGCTACAAAGAATAAAAGCAATTATGCTAGGCAAGAAGAGAGGGTAGTAATGCTATAATTGCGGATGGCTAAACGTTATGCACTCTATCTTGATAATGAACATTGTAATTGCTATGAAGAAAGCTACTTGGACATGTGTTCCACTCATTATCGTTTGCTTCTAGTAAAGTATCGCTCAATTGAGGCTTCTGCGGGCAGTAGATCATTATAGATGGACGACTGATTACGCAAGTCTCTTGTTGTTTATAAGATCAAAGTTTCCTCGTGACATGACGCAGTGCTGCCAGGAGAATAGTGGGCTGTTCAGTTTGCAGGCCAGGGATTCGTAGGCCGAGTACGCATAACAATACGAAAGAACGAATCGTGTTGCCGATATTCAGCAGTAGCATCATACCAATGACCATCGGTATATTAGATGACCATTCGAGGAATGTGACGGTAGCATTGTAAACAGCGACAAAGACAAAGCATAGGCAGCAAGAAAATGCCATATGACTTAACTATTGGTAGTAGTAGATTGTAGTTTAGTTCAATTTCTTTTACTAATAAACTTGGTTGCTTACTTGATGTAACGCCAGTGAGGCAGGGGAGTACTTACGTTGTCGCTTTCTCTGTATACTAAACAAAATGCCTTGTTGAAGGGTGGACATCAGCAGTTAGCGTGCAATCATCACGAGTATCATTGACTACGTACCGTAGTAGAAGAACACAATTATACTAACAGACTGAACTATGACAATTACCCATTCATCAATCAAGTTTAATTGTTGGAAGAAGGAAGTTGGAGTAACGAAACACCTTATGAATTGTATTGCATAGACAGTTGACTGTAGGATACAGCAGATAAAAATAGTCGATTTCAATACTATAGTACGTTGCTTTAGATCCACTGCTGCCTGAATGGAATACCTATCGGGAATGGTTAGATAGGATAAGTAGTAATGGCAATGTGAGTAGTCTTACCATGCTAATAGTAACAAATGAAAGGCGATAGAGAATAGATATGAGCTTAGACTAATGACCGCTCGATAGGTACGCGTTGTTGGATTCAATAAAAAGGTTACTGTAAATACTAGTAATAATAAGCAATTAGATCGGTATTCTTTTGCTCATCGTTGTTGTTCTTATTACCAACAGTTTGCTTCCACTTACGTATTACGGATATTAGCGCGATAATAAATATAATAATTCGTTTCTTTGCAAAAGCTGATTGGCAAATATACTTGTAATTAGCTGTCCCATCCCGTATAGAAGGATGATTAAATTGATACTGAAAAGCGTCCAGTCAGCAATACTATATCCCGTCGAGAAAATGGCCGTATTCCATGATCCTTTCTCTGCAATACGATTCAGTTAGATGATGGCGTGATCATGACGTAGACGTGTATAAACTGCATATCTTCATTGACGTTTACAATGGGTGGAAATTTCAGCGAGGCGAGCAAACTAAGCAACTCGTCGCTATAGATGGACGGAAGTATGGTCACTGGTATGATGGGCGTGCCATTAACAGCATCCGGCGCATAGCTGAAATAGTTCCTGTTGAGCGAACCACCAGATGCTTCTTTAGTACCACCGCGTAGTACATAGAGAATTGCCCTGGTTGACGGCTGTTTCATTTCATATTCAGTTTGACTATAAGCCTTAACCGCTTCACTTATCTATCAATAAATCATCATTAGACAGGCGGCATTCCACGCATTCGCGTATATTTACCTGTGCTACCGTTTTACATCCTGCTCTAGTCGCAACCTGCTCCTCCACTAGTACAATTCTAGAGGACTGATTTAATAATGCAGCAATACTATAATCATTATCGGTACTATTACTTTGAGTGTGCATTGATTCAATTCAGTAAATTGCGGTGTAACCAAGATGCCTGACACGTTATAATGATCCATTTTCACTGCAAATGGATCATAAGTTGGATAGCCGTACGTGTATTCGTTGACATGTAATGTAATCGATGAACTGACGAATAATGGAAAAAGAATGCCGATGCTGCTGCTGTTGATAATGATAATGATGCAGAATAATAGAAACATTATGACGAGTAATTTCCGATTGCGCCGTTTGACATTTGAGATTATGTGTTATAAGTAAACCTTGTCATCTTCACTCCTAGTGATATTATCGAGAAAGAGAGTAAAACAAAACTCAAGTAGATTAGGAATGAATAGGCCTTATTATATGGATGATTTCCGAGTAGTGAGCGTTGCACCAATATACATCTACGTGAGGGCAGCACCAACCACTTGATTAAAAGGAGAGAAAGAACAGTGAAATACCTCGCCTTATTCTTTTATGAAATCATCTTGGCATTAAGCAATTGCGATGATAGGTACACTTTAATCACAGTTTATGCAATGATCATTTTAATACAGCGATCGTATATCTATCAAATATACATGTCACTATTTGTTTGTGTTCATTATCATGTAATTTGACCGTATAATAAAAGCGAGTTTATAATAATAAAAATGAAAGTGTACGATGATGTTTGGCATCGCCTATGACGATGATGACGATGTTGCTGCTGCCGCTGCTATAGCCCCTACCCGCATTGCAGTGATCAAGTTACGAGCGGCACGCCTATGCATATGTACACCGCCATTAAACGCATTCGTGGCGTCTTTGCCACGCCAACTACGAATGATTTGCTCGCCTCCAGGATGATCAGGAATGAAACTGGCGAAATCTAGCACGAATCCATCGATAACCATCCACATACGATTGTTATCGGTGCACTCGCGCTGAAACTCACTCCACGAGTAAGTGGGCAAATCCGAAGCAGGAACTCCCCATGATATGGTTTGTTTCGTCTTGATCACATCCTTCTCCTGCATCATCACCCTGCCTTTACGAATCTCGTTGTGTGGAAAGCGACGTAGGTTATACGCCAAACGAATCCATGAACATATACGAATTAGCCATTTCGTAGGATCATACTGCCACCATCCGATGGCGTTACGATAATCGCGCGGGAATTCATGATGAAAGTTGTGGTAGCCCTCGCCGAATGTAACAAGAGCGGTGATGTAATGGTCGCGCGGTGTATTCAAATCATCGTAATTACGCTCACCAAGCCAGTGGGCAAGACTGTTCACGCAGAATGTCGCATGATGAACAATCACTAGACGGAATACGGCCGCATAAATGTAGCCACCCTGTTAGTAAACGTACGTTAGCAATGTGATCTAGTAGTAATTCACGTCGTATTTCCTACCATCCAGTCACCCCAGCCGAAACCTGCTACCAACGTGGGGAATACAAGTGACATAAAGGGAGCCATCCATTTGTAATGCTTATGCTGCCACGAAACGATCGGGTCTGCTTCGAGATCTCGCACGTCGGCATATCCGATCTGGTCGTCAGGGTGAAACAACAGCCATCCGATGTGTGCCCAGAAGAAGCCACGATGAGCGCCATAAGGATCCTTATCCGTGTCAGTGTGACGATGATGAGCACGATGTCCGCGCGACCACCAACGGATCGATCCTTGGAATGCACCGGCACCACCTAGAGCGAATAGAATCTTTAATGGAGCACGAGCGTCATACGCACGATGTGACCATAATCGATGGTAGCCTAATGGAAATAGTAATCATATGAATAACGAATAAAATAGGCAGATATAATACTCGATGACTTACCAGCTGTAATGCTTAGACCGGTGGCCAAATAATAGATAAATGCCCAAATTAAAGTGGGACGAACGAGTGGTGTCGCGAAGATACCATACAATGAAATGATCGGCGTTGCCACTAGTAAAGTGGCTTGCGGCCAGTTAATACGAAGACGACTATAATCCACCGATGTGGTGGTGCCAACTTTTGGCACGTCAACCAGTTCAATCGGAGCAGAGGATGGCATGATAAATACGTAACAAGGCTAGAAAGAGCGAGAACAGGCGTCGTTAAACATCCATGAAGTGTGGGTTGTCTTTTTGCCTTTATACTGCCTGGTCATTCTACGTTAAGTGTGGTTTGGGGAAGTATAATGAGCAATAGGAACGCGCTATGATTATGCTATGGCCAATTACGACACTTGATTTGCTGGCTAATTCACCATTTCAATGGTAGGCTGATGCAATCATGTTGCCACCCAAGTGGATTGGGGATTTCATTTGTATATCGGATAGTTGAAATGCCGATAACTATTAGCGACAACTTTATCGGTAGGAGAATCTAATTACATACAAATGACGCGATCTATCTCGTTGTTACTTTACAATAAACCGTGTTAATATCAATGGATTAGCATTGTCCACTTATGACATTAAACTTTATTGTAATAGCACATCGATATACAATAAAGATGATGAAAAAGACAATGATGCGCGGTAGCAAGCCTTAATAAATAATTATATGGCGTATATATTAACGCACTTTATGCAACTGCCTTACTCATATTTGTGCCACTACAACTCCGTGTGTGTGTGTGTGGAGATGAATGTTCATTCATATAGACATCTCCCCAGTTGTTGGGGATAATCAGATACTGCAAGAAACCTTATCAATAATAGCTACGCTTTGATCAGTTTAGCATTGATTTGTGGAACGTTAACAATACAACTAGTATGGCCTGACATCTCATGAATGATAGGTGAAGCATGGACGACAGGGCCTTATTTCCATTTGCATTACGACATTCACGTAGGAATGAATAGGCTTCCGTAGCATTGAGGTTATCTATACTGTAATCATGCATAAATGCAAGTTAATAGCTAGTTTTAATAGGTAATTTCACGGTCAATGTACTTCAATAGAAATGTAGAAGAACAGTCATTAAACCGGGTTGACTTTATCCAGTTAATGGTTGGCACATGTAACAAATCAGACTTGGTATGCATATGTCTTCTCTATCACGCTAGAATGCCAATCAGTAGCATGGATATTCATTCCGTATTCAGTCGACGGATAAGCATTCGTTTAAATGTAAAAAAAGAGCAAACAAACGAAATGCTATTGCAATTACATACGTGGATGGAATGCACGAGTAATGATCAGTTTGGGTAACATTGTTTCACACAGAATACGACCACATGGTATGTAAGGGTTAATTGCGCTACTACTACTACTACTACCATCATTCATGTAACATGATTAACATGAAACTATTCTCTAATTAGTATGTTCATACAATTAGTCATTAATAAATAGGATCAAATGCTTGCTTATCTAGTTGTACTCGATTGTTGAACTGTGCAAGTAACCATAATATTATGGTTACAATGCAGTATCCGGTTAACTATTGGATTGTAGCCAATTGTCTCGAAGAATAGTAGTACTGCTAAATTAGTAACTATACCGTGACTAATATAGAAAGTTAATATAAAATCATTCATAGATCAATTGTTTGAAGCGCACGTGGATTTAGAGCGGTGTCTGGACTAGTAGACTGGCATTTCCAAGGATTCCTTTTAAGTTAACATTTTTTTTCTATTTCTTTTTCACCAGGATTAACTATTGTACGCGTAAGATAAATAACGAATTACTTTTTAACATAATATCAATACATACAAACATGTTCATCTTTATGAGACTTGTAGCAACCGTGCTGCTAGTTAGCAATGCTATCAGTCTAGCATTAGAATTCGACGACACGTCAAATCATCGCATACCACCCAGAGTTCACAACATTCCAGCGGTAAGGGCAGTATCACGACCATACACTCCTGATGTTATCATCGGCTATTACGTCGGTTGTGGCGTGGAGAAACTAAGGAGCGACATTCATAATACACGCTGCGGTAGAGGACTCACCCTTTCAAGCACGAGTACCAAACTGGAGAAGGAAGACTTGCCGAATATGCCGTGCAAGCCTGCAGACCAGCAATTCTGTCAGCTAACAACGGATAAACGTATATGGAATCATATGGCCAAGCTTTCCATGGATATCAAGGATAAAATGAAGATTCGTCATGACTTTTACTTTCCGTTTGCATTTGACGCCGCTCCAATGGTTCAAGTGCGGAATCAACGATTTATACCGTCTCATTTGCTAGACGTTACTTTTGGATATACCGGTGAAAGCTATAAAATAGACGAGGACGGATTAACGATGCATATTGGTAATGATGGGAAAGTACGACGTGGCGACTTTCCCATTGTTAGCGTAACTTGTCAAAGTAAAAAGTTCGACAGTGCCATGTGGTATGATCCGAATAGGGAGAGCTTTGACAGGGCAACCGCGCTCTTGCGTCGACGTGTATTCGTGTTGGGAAGTTTGAACGGTGATATGGACCACGCCTTCAATCTTTTGAAAATGGTCAACCTAATCGACAAAGATTTGAACTGGATTGGCGATACCGACACTGTATTGGTACAAACGGTGAGTTGACAACAGAAGAGGAGGTGGATTCAAGCTAACGTGTTGCCTCTCTCTCTTTACAAAAGGGAAATCTAATTGGTGATGGATTGGACTCGGAAGAACTAGTGAGATTCTTCTTCAAATGGACCAAACAAGCAAACGAGAAAGGCGGTCGAGTAAGTGATAGCAAGCATTGCAAGTCGATAGGCATCACGCTTACTATTCATCTATTAGATTGTTCAACTTTTGGGCGTTAACGAAATAAAATGGCTTGCCAAACGATTGGACTATGCCGTCAAGAAGGATCGTCGATTTGACACGCTAATAATAGATAACAATAGGGTCTCTAAGAAGGGAGAGGAAATAGACGTGCGTTTGCTTAGTCTGCCAATTGCACAGCGTGTGGGAGACACGGCATTTGTCCATGGTGGTATATCGCCATTCTATGGTCTAAGGGATATCAAGCTGATTAACGAGTATGCAAAGTCCGAATTCCCCAGTTATATACTTGCCCGTAAAGCGAAGAAAGTGAAGGATACAAGCATGTACAGCTATGCAGGTCCGGTATTATACGATTTCTACACGAGGTATCAAGATGAAAAAAGAACATGTCAAGTATTGGAGCAAACGTTACGTTTCCTAAACGTGAAACGAATGGTAGTCAGCGATACAACCGGACATAAGGGTGAAATATTTACAAGATGCCAAGGTCGCTACTTTGCCATGAACTCGGATCCTCCGAAAGCAAAAAAGCAAAATCAAGGAATACTGAGGATCCTACCAGATGGTACGGTATCCTCTCTCTACCTGCATTCCTGGAGTACCTATGTCAATGATGTGAAGAGAAAACGAAAGCTGTCATTGTTTTGATAAGTAACTGAATGATTTTTACGTGATTCAAAGTTTATTATAGATATGATGAATAAATTAAATGAGATTTTAATACGTATATATATTACTCTGTTCTACATAGTTGATTAGTTAATTAATTGGTAGCTATCCGATTTAATTGTGTTGATATTGTTTGTTGCATTATTAATACATAGTCCTGTAACCAACATGCTGGATGCAGCAGTTTCAGTGAAATTCGAATTAACCTCCATGTTATTGCTACCGGATCTTTTCCAGAATTTACCACAAAGCATATAGAGCTTTGTCGATAGGAATTCAGAAAGGCTGAATTGGTCTGCTTCATTTTCACATAGCATTCGTATGTCGAGCATGTAAAGTAGCGCGATTGATCGGGTGGTTGACCCGATAATCCTAATGACAAGCCTCGCTATCGTTGCTGGTATATTACCCGCCCAGTAGTCATGTATCATAAGTACATTAGAAATGCAGGAAAGGGCGAATCCAATGAAGCACGCCACTGAAATTCGGCTTAACTAAACGGATTGCTTGATTAGTCGAGAGTGCATAGGCAATACTGGATGCTTACCCGAAATAATGCATTACTGGATGCTAGATTTACGCGAGAGCTACGTTTTTGCATATAAAAGAATTTACCTAACAAGCATAGGGTAATTAGTAATAAAGAAGGAGGAAAAGTACAATTTATACAGAGGGTGCACCTACCGAAATGTAGGAATATTAAAGCGCCTATGAACTCAAGGATAACAATGGCATATCGACTGGCGGTACGTATATATTCATAAGTAACTGATGGTGTGATAAAATGATTAGCAAACTTGAATGTGTAGGCCATTGTTTGCAAACACATGCATATTACAATGCCTGCGCGAAGGTAGCGTAGTTTCATCGAGGTCCTAACTACTTCATGGATCGTGCACCTAGTGTTAAAGAAAGGTCAATATACGATCACGTCAATATCGTAGCTTCATACTTACCATATCAATAATATAAGATAGAATGCAATTGTAAATAGAATCGAGCCGACCTCATAGAATGAATGGCACACGATGGTTGCGGAGTTCAACGGTAGGAATATTACCATACCTAGTAGAGTTAGCTTTTGGTAATACTAGCACTATCGAGCTTTGTCCGTGTCTCCTCTACTTACAGACCGATGATAGAAAACCAACTACAAAGACAATGGTGCGTAATTCGGGATGGAACTTGCCGGTGGCTGCCAGTTTGAAGATGCTGCCGATAGCGCGCAACACAAAGGTGGTGTTGATCAGCATAAACACGCCGATAAAGATGTAATAACCGGGTGAAAGCACGATCTCATTCCATGGACCCATTTCTACTAAATGTTAATTCACACTATTGCTAATAAAAAGGAAAGAATATCATCAACGACCTACCATAGTTTAAGTGTACCTGCACCGGTGTAGTAGTATCCGTAAGAATGGGCAGGATCGTTCTCGAATGCTCCAATGGCAGTAGAACCGTTGGTAGCGTATATTTCGTGTCTGGAATCGATGGATTATACGAGGTGTAGTCGGCACCGGATGGACCGCCTGACACGCCATCAATATGTTTGGTTAGGGCGTACACGACGGCAACTCCTTGCAAATGCTTTTCTTCCTGTAGCCATTTCAGATATTCTACGGCTGATTCGCACGCCTAATACACGATCATTTTTAGTACAACGCTACCTATAGTAATATCTAAGCTATACTTGCCTGTGATACGGTATAACATTTACTGGATTTACTGGATGTTTCGGTAATTAATGCCACTAAATGCGTAGTATTCGATTGCTTGCTAGTTAAGTTGCTCTGCAAGAACAGAGGTACTTCTCTCTTGAGCGTACATGGCCGATCAACGGCGTAGTTGGGCATCACGAGAATACCGGCGAGATTGAAGCTGGGACTAGCGATTCCATAGGGAGCATAGGTAGGATACTTGTAAGATGATGTATCATTGACACGAAGCATTAGGTGAGCACCAGCATATTGCACGTAGCTTATAATGAGCATAAATAAAACTATGATATGGTGAGTACATGTTTTGTTATTACATTTACGAGACATAGTCTTCTGGCAAGGTTGCCGTAAATCGGTAACCTCAAACGACATGGCAATTTATCAGTCGTAACATTCATATAACACTGGGTGCCTGTTGTCTAGACAGAAAGCGACGCCAATTCACAGATTGATATTCTATCAAGTGTAGTGCTAGCTGCTTGCAAATAACAGTCATAGGATAGTTAAAGAAGTTTGGAAGTAACAAGAAAAGACAGCGGTTTTTTCGGGGATATAATGAACAAGTTAAAAAAGGATACCATTTAGAAATACCATGCGCTCAATCGTCTATTTCTAATAGCCATAGCCACTGTGCGGCTAGGGATGGCAGTATAGTCAGACAAAAACCGGTATTCCACCAATGCACATGGTTGGTGCAAGGATACGAAGCCACATAGGCTACAGGGGCACTTGTCTGACAATAGACAATGATGTAGGCTTATCAGTCTATGAGCACAAAAATCCCCCCTTGCCCTATACCACAAGGCCGGAGTAAAGCGGTTCTACGTAATGAACAGTCGAGTAACGATAATAAGATATTGGTTTAAGCTTAACTTTTATTTCATAGTAATAGTAATAATAATAATAGTAGTAGTGGTTTATTGATCAATGGTTGACAGTTTACCCGAACATATCATACGATTAAGTATATCCCTCATAACTGGTTTGCTCATCACGTGTAGGCTGAAATTGGGGAGTAAATAATTGGACGAAGTGGCCGGTGCTTCAGATATGAATTCGGTAGTGCTAGTGGTGGTGGCGGCGGCAGTATACTTACGTGTAGCTCAATCCCACAAATGACGAAATGCTTTTAGTCTACCGACATTCTCTGTGGAATGTTCGTTCGGCATACGCAGTCCTAGCATGTAGACTAGACTAGCGAATTGTAGTGTCATCGGAATATACTGAAACACGGTACGTACTAATACCACTGCCACCGAAGTGAAACCAATAGCCAAGTAAAGCGTGAGGCTACCAATACCGTAGAAGATGAATATCGTGCACGAGAACATTGAAATTAATGCCAACTAGATTGTCATTGTTGATATTGTCTATTGATGGATTAGTGTATTAGTTAGCACGCTGCGAACGGAAAAACTCAATGCCATTTCCGAGTAAAGTCAAGAGGTACGAACAAATGGTACTCCACACGTTATACCGGTTTTCGCTCAAGTGTCACATGCAAGATACTCGCTCATTATAACGTATACCACTATCAGTGCTATGATCAGTAACGCATGTCATTTGTCCTTGCATCGTCTGTACACCATAGGCAATTGACACTTGGAACGTTTACGCATTTGTGCTGTGTATCGCCCACTTCAACTGCTTATTTATTTCTCTTCATACTAAGGATAAATATGTATCCTTGTAGGCGTTCACGAATACTTGGTATTACACCTAATTTTGTATCCTCTTCATTGGGCATACGAATGCCAAGCACGAATATGATCACTCCCGAGCAAACTGTATCGTTTATGTTATGTAGAATTATTTGCATCCAGTAGCCGTTTATGGTGTTGCTCAGTGTGGTGTTTGCGTAGACGAGATAGGTCGTCAAAAGGGATACCATGGCAATCACCGATGCAGCTGATATCTTGCTTAACTATATATGTATATGTATGTGCATAACAAATGAGAATGCTGTAATAATAACCTGTAGAATGTGTGTGATTCACCTTGGTCAATGTTCTAAATGATACCGGATTGATCACGTAGAGGTCCCGTACTTGATAAAAGAATACCGCTACAAGATACGTGAGCAAATGAAAAAATGCTCCACTTTGACATTGAGAATAATCACCTACCATAGTAGAGAATAGTAAAGCGAAGCACGAATAGGTCACGCCAATCACAAGAAAACTCACTTGAACGTCGCCATTCCTGAATTTATAGTTAGTCTGCTTCAAAATGAACAGAATGAATGTCGCCATAAATTGTACGGTGAAAATGATATGAAGCATGATTTTGAATAGGCTGATCCGATAATCCATCTGGATAACCGATTCTATAGAGCACCTAATATACATAGGATTGCGTATGAATGAAATGACAATGATGAATTACATGACAATTATTTACCATAGAATCAGTAGTAGATAGAAAGCCATACTGAATAGCAAACAATTTAGAAAGCTAAACAACTCCTTAACTCGATCCATTCAATGAATAGAAAGTGTAATAGTCCACCTATACAAGCATCAATATCTATAGTTCATACCACGTATACAATCTATAATCATACATACTTAGAATTGACAGTAAAGCCAGGGCAAATACGGCAATACGTAGACCTGTGCGAGATCGACAATGAATAAGGATGCTGGCGAATTTCCTTGACGCTTTAACTAGGAAGAGAACATTGAGAAAGGCAAATGCCCAGTTCAATCCGTAAAATATAGGATTATGCCTCAATTCATTCCAGGACCAGCTTCTAATCATGACATTAGCATATTAGTATCAATCTACCTAGGCGTAATACTATTTTTATGTGTGCGCGTGTATGTTACATCATCCAACTTACCTTGCACAACTGTCACTATCGAGGGTATGGCGGTACTAAGCACCCATTGATTAATCTCTTCGTGGTATGCTTCCGGCAATAGAGTAACGGGCGTATATGTGGTTTTCGACGATGAGAAACTTCCATTTAAGCAGGTATAAGGCACTGATCTAGGACCACCTGCCACACCATCATCATCGATCTTCGTACGTAGCATGTAGACAGTGTTGACAATGGGAGCACCTCCTTGTTTCCTATACCAGTCATCGTAGCTGGCCAAGGAACGAACCGCCTATAATCAGTCAATCAATAATTAATAAACCAATGTTGTTTATAGTTCTTTCTTTCTTTACCTGCACGATACTTTTACACCAGCATCATTCGCTTCATACTGGTCGATCAATACGATACTTTTGGAGATGTTATACGTACGAGTATTGAATATATCATTAAATACATTGGTAATATTGTGCGCCAGCGTACAAAAAGTATTAGGAAGGAAGGAGGGCTTAATTAGTAGTCCTGTGACGTTGTAAAATGAATGTCCACCTGATAAGGATCATAGGTGGGATACTGATGAACATGATCAGGATTATGCTTAAAACTAATAAGAGCACGAGTAGATGGTAGTAATAATGATATAATACGATTAGAATGGATAGAATGCGATGAATTTTAAGATGCAATTTAGACGATGTTATAGATAATAATGCTGATGCTGATGCTGATGCTAATAGAGACATATTAAGAGGAATATATGATAGTAATAGGAATGCAAAAAGAACGGATCATTGACCAGCAATGGTGGATGACTGATGATTGATGCTAAATGAAAGTGAGTAGAAACAGAGAACGACAATAAAGAAGGAACTAATACTAATGTATGATACCGCTAATGATTACTTGTATAAATAATGGTGACATATTTAAATGGACATTCATCAAAGGCAAGAGCAAGGAAAGGAAAGGAGATCAAGGGAGGTCAAGGATGCATTATTGATAGTAGGTGCAAAGAAGAAAAAACCGGATCATACGTCTCATTTTGTTTGAAGTCGTAGTAAGTATGAGTGTTTATCCGATGAGGAAGGAGAGTAAACGAGTTTAGTCGAAATAAAACATGTCTAAAGTAGTAAACATGTAAAGCGCGTGTGCATGCGTGTTTATTTAGTTAGTATTACGATTAGTATTCTAGAGAGTGAACATGTAGATATCTAGCAATGATAGTAAACTTTTGTTTTATAACAAAATATGATGTTGTTTTTCTTTTACGTCGGTATAGGTTTAGTTACCGTCTCCCATGCTCGTAGTGGCCATGTACCTGGCTCGACTAATCCGAGTAATGGCGGTATTTGCTCATACCATTCTACTGGATACCGCGTACACCTTGCTTTACATTCTCCGGTAGCTCGTCCCAGTCAGGCTGATTGCCCATGGGGAATATTACGGTATCGACACCGCTACGTTTAGCGGCTATTGTTTTCTCTTTGAGTCCACCAATCTTCAACACTTTACCGGTAAGCGTTAGCTCGCCTGTCATGGCAATGGTCGATGGCAATGGTTTATCTAGTGCCAATGATAATAAGATGTTGCCATGGTTACACCGGCAGATGGACCTATTAAATAATGATAATTAGTAAAAGTAGCTTTGTTTGCTTGCTTGCTCGATGTGCTTACCATCTTTTGGTGTGGCACCTTCTGGTACGTGTAAATGAATGGAGGCACGCTCGAAAAAGTTATTCTCGGGGAATCGACGTATCATTAAATTTTTCACGAATGTATAAGCGATGGTACTTGACTCTCGCATTACATCGCCCATTTGACCGGTTTTCGCTAATCCAGGCTTGTTATCCGGCGAGGTGAGTGCCGTCTCCAGTACCGATTCAATGTACAACGCGGATCCGCCCATACTCGTCCAGGCCAAGCCCATGACAACACCGGGCGGTGTCTTCTCATACAATCTATCGGAGGTAAATAGCGGTGGTCCTACGTAGTCTTTAAGGTTGTCACTCGTTATACGTTGATGCACGGTACTCGGCACAAGCATGGGTTGTGATTGTGCGGGTGCAGCATTCTCCTTTTGCGTACTCGTCTTCTCATCTTCCTTTTTATCTGATTCCGTCGTTGTAGTTGTCGTTGTCGTCGACAGTTCAATACCGTGTTCTTTAACAATTTGAAGTGCCGCCTTACGATAAACCTTCTCGATGTGTTTCTTCAAGTTTCTTACACCGCTCTCTCGGCAATAGGATCGTATTAGCGTGTCGATGGCCTCGGGTGTAAGTTCCACGTCGACATTGTTCAATCCGGCCGATTCTCGCGCCACCGGTGCCAAGTATTTCTCGGCAATGGCTGCCTTTTCTTGTGCGATATAGCCCGACAGTTGGATCACTTCCATACGATCGAGTAATGGACCAGGAATAGTATCGAGTACGTTAGCCGTGCAAACGAATAGTACACGCGATAAATCGATAGGCACGTCCATGTAATGATCCATGAACGCGTCATTCTGCTCGGGATCTAGCATTTCCAATAAGGCCGAAGCCGGATCACCCTGATGACCTCGTCCGATTTTGTCCACTATAATATATATATAGTGCAATCGATCATTGTTAGCAAGCATAACGATATATAAATATATATAATAAACAATCTACTTATTATTACCTTCATCGATAAGAATAAGCGGATTCTCCGTTTGTACTTTTTCAATGCTTGTACCGCTTTACCTGGCATGGCACCAACATACGTGCGTCGATGTCCCTTAATTTCCGCCACGTCCGTTAGACCGCCCACGCTAAATCGATAGAACTCGCGTGATAGTGCTCGTGCCACCGATTTGCCAATCGACGTCTTACCGACACCGGGTGGACCCACTAGGCATAGGATTTTACCTTGTACCGTGCCACGTAGTTTGCCAACAGCGATAAACTCTAATATACGATCTTTAACATCCTTTAAGCCGTAGTGATCTTCATCCAACACTTTAACGGCATGAGGAATGGAAAAGTTCTCCGGGTTACGTCGACCCCACGGTACTTGAGTGATCCAGTCGAGATAGTTGCGCGTTACGTTAAACTCGGACGACACCGTCTCCAACTGGGCTAGCTTTGCCATCTCCTCGTCGAACACTTTACGTACCGCATCGGGCATGGCCAACTTAGTGGCACGTTCACGGAATCCCTCCACTAGTTTGTCCTTGCCATCCGACTCCAATCCTAGTTCTCGCTTAATACCCTTGAGTTGCTCCATCAAGTAGTATTCCCGTTGTCGTTTCTGAATTTTTTGCTCCACTTCTTTACTAATTTTACTCTGGAGTTGCGCGTTAAGTAGCTCCTTCTTTAGCACGGTAAGCGCCTTCTCCATACGCGCTTCAATAACGGGACTCTCGAGTATCGATTGAAGCTCCTCCGGTTCTCCTGCGGATACGGCAGCGGCAAAATCAGCCAGTCGACCTGGTTCCTCGAATATATTGGCCGCCGACTGCGACATACTGAAACTGGCGATTTGATCGCGGAATAATGGGTTCAAGGTGGCGATATCCTTAAATACCGCGACAATCTCCGATGTAATCGCACGTACCACAGGATTACGACGATTAACGGGCTCGTCATGAATGTTAGTAACGTTGGCTACAGTCACGTCATAGTCGTTTAATAAAATATCAGGCGAGAATGGATGTAATGGCGCATGTTTCTTTGTCGTCGATTCACTCGTATCTGGTACAATTAATTCATCACACTAGTCGTTGCTGGTTCTTTATCCGTTATTGTTGCTGTTGCTGTTGCTGTTGCTGTTGCTGTTGCTGGTGCTGGTTCTTCATTCTTTTGCGTTTCCTTATCCGTTACACGATGCGGTGAGTGTAATTCAGTGATACGAATCCTTCTATGTGGATAGATGATCATTGTCATGGCGTCTTCATCTTCTTCAGTACTGCTACTACTAGATTCTTCATCTTTTTTATCTGTTAGACTACCACCACTACTACTACTACTGCTAGATGATGATGATGTGGATGTGGATGATGGAGGCATTAAGCTAGTGATTTGTGCGAATACACCCACTCGATGTATTTGATTAATATCCGTTACTACATCGACATCCGCCTCATCCTCGCGTAATAGAAAGGCACCAATATACGGTTGACCACGTTGCATTAATTCCTTTACCGCTGCTTGTACCGCCTTATTACGAATTACCACGGCTTTGTAGAATCCAGGGAATAATGGTCTACCAGTGACGGGTAGTGCCAGTACACTTGGATATTCCTCGGGTACGGTAGGTCGTCGAAGTGTCGTTTCAAAGGCATCGACAACACGTTGAAGCGTTTCAATGGGCGTTTCATCGTCATTAGAACCGCCGCCCTTCTTTCCATCCTGATTATCGCCATTATCACCTTGATCAGGTGGAGCGGAAGAGGAGGAGGATGCGCCAGATGGTGGTTTATCATCCGAGTCATCCTTATCCTTAAGCCGTAAACGAGTGTTGTTGCTGTTATTACTATTAATAAACGCAGGTAACGTGTCGGATTCCTCTAGTGACACTGAAGAACCTAGTAAGTGTGGTACGGTGGTAACAGTACGTATAGAATAACCATGGTTCGCATTAATAAAAGCAGTACGAGTTGCGACAGTTGTTCTAGCCAGTTGTGGTTGCTTCGTAATTGCATGACAGAGATTATTAGATATTTGGTAAGGAGATCGACTAGTGAAAGACCGGCT
This sequence comes from Syncephalis plumigaleata, assembly GCA_025201365.1. Taxonomy (NCBI): domain Eukaryota; kingdom Fungi; phylum Zoopagomycota; class Zoopagomycetes; order Zoopagales; family Piptocephalidaceae; genus Syncephalis; species Syncephalis plumigaleata. The sequence continues at coordinate 239,881 of JAIXMF010000010.1, forward strand.
GCTGTGGTTGTTGCTACTACTATTAGTATAGTAGTGGTGGTTGTGGTGGTAAGATCGCGAAGCAATCCTACTCATCCAAGAGAGCCGCTCTCCCGATCTACACAACGTTCGAGAAGTCATAGTAACAGGAAGTGTAGCAAGAGTAGCGCCTAGCTATTCATACGACGAGTGTGGTGTAGGGTGAATAAAGTAAATGCACTAGTAATGTCGAGGATTCAAAGGAGAAATACACGATTCTTGCTATACAGACGAGGCAACATCACAATTAATCATGACGACATTAATAATCATTCTAGAGAATACTAAAAATTACCCAATTCGGTAGGATATTAATTATGATCTGTAAACATTATAAAACACCAATAAGTAGCATATTAATATAATGAAACAATTCATCGAGATAAAAAGAGAATACGTGCTATTTAGTTATAGAAACAGATATATTTTTATAAGTTATATAGAGTAGTAAAATAAATGATAGTAACAAGAGATGGTATAATCGATTAACTAACCAACCAACCAACTGTAGCGTATTATGTCATATCATAATGACAATAAAAAGTTAAGATTTTGTATCAATAATCTAGCGTGTATATATATATATATATATGTCATTAGAAAACATTCACTAGGCCGTGCATCAATTGTTCCAATCGCTATTAAGTATAAATGTTAGTATTAGTGTAACCATAACAAATACAACTGCGAGACTTACTTGATCAAGAGAGGAAAGTGTATCGGCATTCCTAGCGAAATAGTTTGCCACATGACGACCGGCATTTTCCGCTTGTTCTCTATTTGCATCATCTGCAGTAGCAGGATGTGTTAAACGTAGTAAATCAGCAAATCCACCTGTACCGAATAATGCATTCTCGGCCAATGACGGTAATACCGGAGAACCAGCAGCCGGTGTAGTATGAGCCGTACTAATAGACCGTGTCGATGATAAATAACTATCGGCAGAATCTGCTCTATCAGATACCACGGTAGTAGCAGTAGTGACACTAGTCGTAGTCATCATACTTGCTATTGAGGGTGGTGACGCCAAAGTAGATGATGATGCTGATTGCAGTGTTACATTTGATGTAGAATCTATTGATTTATCAGTAACAGATGCAGTCACCTCCGTTGTATCTACTTGACTATTACTATTATTACTATCAATAGTAGTTGCAGTAGTAGTGATGCCTTGTGGTAATGGATCAGTCAGGCTACGTACTCTTGGTATAAATGTTGGAGAATTACTACCAGATGGCGGTAATGGTGGTGACAATGGACCTTGACTAGCACTTGATGCTCTACGTGCTGCCATTAAAGCAGCAGGTGGTGGTGGTGCAGACGGTGGTGCAATACCACCAAATACATTTCTTATCATAGATGACACATCAGGACGTGGTCCACCACCGGAAGACTGAGAGATTCTATGTGAAGATACACTGTCATTGGTTGTAGTTGTTGACTGTTGCGACTGTTGTGATTGTTGTGATTGTTGCAATTGTCTAGGCGATCCAAGAGCGGGCGAGTCGGGCAATTGTGGTACCGCGTAGTCAGCATCATTACCCGTGTAGCTCATACGCTTTATCTCGGCATAAGCACGCTGTGTGTCTGGATCAGATCCAATCGAGTCGCGCGGCGACTGGAATCGATCACTACCTGTATCCGAGCCGATAACCCAGCTATCAAGGCGTGGTACAGTGGATTTATTACGAGTCGTTTGATCCTGTTGTAACGAGTCTTCATCTGAATACTCGGTCGATTGATCGAATGTCTCATCGCCATATTGCTCGTATTGATCGTATAAATCCATCATGTCAACATCATCGGGATTATTGGAGACACGACGCTGAACTCCTTTACCATTATTACCGCTGTTGCTATTGTTGTTGCTATTGCCAGCGGTAATACTAGCTTGTAAGCTGGTTCCTTTGCCTTGTAAACTAGTGCGTTTTCCACCTGCACTCAATCGTTTCTCACTCTTGGGAGTAATAGGTGGTGGTGGTTGTGATATAGAGGAACGACGACTACCATTATTAGATCCTGGTATACCGGTGCCATTTAACATAATCTGCGGTATAGCACTTGCTATCTGATTCTCATGACTACTCGAACTAGAGGTGTGACTATGACCCGGATGATCACTACTAGTCGGTGTAGTGACATGCGGTGATGCCATTGCATCAGTAGCAAATCGATACGTGTAAATACCACGGCCTCCTCTTAGTATGAAGAAGGCGGTCTCTTCACGTCCTTGTATAACATTCATAACACAGGTTTCCGGTGCCATAATCTCCTCTATGATCATTATTATCATTGTCGTTAGTCATTCTATTCGTTTACTTGATTATTTCATTCATCAATTGCATCACTCGTTACCTTGTTCATTATGCGAGAGTATCACATGGAAGTCGCCAGTATCTTGTAGTGCACACTGTTGCTGAGCAAGATTGGCCAAATCAGCCACTGTGGAAGTGGATTCAACGCCAACCACTTCGAATATCTCACGCGAGTGTTCCTGCTCTTTAGCTAGAGCAACACCATCATCCACGGTCACCACATGAGCCACCACCTTGACGAGTAATGCCTCGGACACGGTGCGCGGTGTATCGGCGGCAGGTGTGGCAGGTGTCGACGGATGTCGATGTAGATAGAATCTGAAGATGTCATCGTGTCCTGTATGATCATGTACATCCTGCTCCGTCAATCCCATTTGGTGTATAATACCACTAATAGACGCGGTAGATGATCGCATACCACTACCGCTCAAACGTTTAACCGCGGCCAACGATTGCGATCGAACGAGCTGCAATACGGCAATGGGATGATCCTCATCATTTAATCGATAATCACCTGTAACATTATTCGTTATCATTACAGTTACTCATTACTATTACTGCTCTATACTTACCGGATCCTTGTGTGACAATACTAATATAGTACTCGTTATACTGTTGATCCTCCAGCTTGAATCGACGTACCGCTTGTTTCACCATAGCAGACGCGGTAGTTTTATCGGTAACCACGACATTCTTATAAGGTGGCGCCTGAGGTAGATTACCCGCGAATACGCGAAGCACACACGCAGATGGATATTCAGCCATTTGTGGTGATAATGCATCAACATAGTCGCTATAAGGATCGAAGGAGGCATTGCTGTCAATTTCGGACTCGGTCCACGATAGCGGTGTCGACACTTGCTCGTCGTCATTATTCGGATCGTAACCGCCGCTAGCCTGATCCTTGAGCGAGTCATCGGATACACGCTTATTACGTCGTGACCAATCACGTCGTTTCAAACCTTTATCCGGTTCGGCCGACTCCTCCTCTCCACTAAGCGAGATGTCCTCGTTTTCATTATCCTCCTCGTCCATCTCCATTTGATCCGAGCTATACAATTCTAGCTCATCCTCGCTATCCGCGTCCTTAATAAACTCGGTAACCTGAGCTAATTGCGCATTGAATCGCACGCTTAATCCACGTGGCGGCTGACCACGTCGACCTCCGCCCTTCGCCGATGGATGTAGATCGTCCTCCTTTGGCAGTAACAACTTGACATTACGACTACGATTCAAACGCGACAATCGCTCGTAGGGTGTCTCGATATTCTCGGCGGGTATATAGCCCACGGCACCATCGTTTTCCGTGCGAACCAACCACCAATACGTGTTGCTATCATCGAGTAGTTGCAAACGTGTATCGCGTCGCACGGTAAGTTGTCCCTCCTGTGTGGCATCAAATCGATACAAAGCGTATACATGATCGAAGCTAATATCCTCGTCAGGTGTCTTTGGCGTGGACAAACCGGATTCCTCGCCTGAATCATCGAAATCGCCTCCCATGTCGCCATCCTCGTCGTAGAGCCCGGCATCGTCATCATCGTCGTCGTCATCCTCCTCCTCCGAGTGATACGACGCTCCATCAAATGCACCATGTCCCGCATAGGCTTGACTATCCTGATCACTAGCATCGTCTACGTAATAGGCTTGATGCACACCCGTGTCATCCAACTCATAGTAGCCTTGATCCATTGTGGGAGTGTTCAAACCATCATCCTCTACATTACCCGTGGTATAGGCGGTATGCGATGATGATGATGCATGACTATCGAGCGTTTGAATGGACACGCGTGCAGGCTGAATAGTCACTTGGTTTACTGACTGTTGAATATTCTGATCCCGTTGAATTTGTTGTTGTCGTACATTTCGCGCATTGTCTTTTGCGGGGCGTTTACGCGAAGCAGTTGCCGCAGCAGTGTCGATAGTAAGATTAGGCCGGCGAGTCATTATAAAGATGTCTGCACTGCCGTCACTTCTTCTTCTTTCCGCTACAATTTAATGGTTAGACACTAACCACTAACTGATGAATGTTCCAGATGAGTAAGCAATAATGAATATAGCTAATTATATATGTGTCTCTGCTGTATATAAATAAATAAATAAGTCAGGAATAAATTGTTGTTGTTGTCGAGAAATGAGCAAGTGACGGTAAAGAAATCACGAATGAAAGAGAGAGAAGTATAGATGAACAGAAAAAATGTCAAGGCAAAATTGAAACTCCTTCATGTACAGAATGGTAACGAGATAATAATAGTGATACTTGTACTGTGTTGTATTAATGATGCACGTATGGTGTCGCAGAAACAAGTGTGGACGAGACTGCCAGTTTATAGGCCAACTTCGAATGACAGAAGAAATATTATGTGTACGTATGCGTGTGTGTGCTCGTGTGTTCGTGTGCACCATCAACTCTGAATGAATAAGGCAACACACACACTAGACTAGAGGATCGAACAAAGGAGGCAACATTAGCCAAGGTATGCCTCATCCTCCAAGGAATGAGAAATGTAAGGATTCCTTGTTGGTGTATTAGCCTGCTTCTACACTTGTCCTTCAAGTATTTTACTAATACTACATTAGCTAAAAGGAGACCATATATTCTATCTCGTTTGCATTTTATTTATTCTTCAATAATAAGCATACCGTAACTATCATATTTAGCTTATGTCTCTTTTCTTTTTGCAATATGAATGATGCTTAATAAACTATGGTTATTTATTCATAGCTACTATATTTATTTCGGTGCCTTATTTTTTGCAGCTAACATCGCCTTTGCTTGCTCCAGCTTTTGATTATATGGAAGTATTCCGTCTCTGAAAATCTCATAAGGTGTTGGTCGCTTCTCTGGTCTTGGCTCCATTAGCTTGCATATCCAGAAACGCAACGCTACTAAATGACCGTGAGCTTCCACCCAATCATCCTCAGATTTTGGAATTTGACAAAAGTTCCTGTCAGCATCATAGATATCTAGCACGTTTCTGTGTACTCGTCCTCCTCCTGATCCCGAGTTAACCTTGTCCAGTAGGCATATAAGGCATGCGGCTTGTCAAATAGTAATACATCAGCACAGCCAATGACCATGAATCCGCTTTAGAAGCATCGCCTACAGGATCGTCACCGTTAAGTGTCTCAGGTGCGCAGTAACCAGGAGTGTTACAAACGAGTTCCTCTTTATGATCCTTCCTCAGCTGCACAGACAAGTCAAAATCAATGATCTTTAATACTAAATTGTCATCGTAACCATTCCAGGAAAGAACATCTAATAAACGCGTGATAAGTAAACTATTATATTGCATACTTCTAGTCATGTCCTATAACTTACTCTCCCATTTAATATCGGCATGTCCAATACCCTTGCAGTGAAGATACGAGAAACCTAACGGGTAAAGATCAATAAACGCGATGACATAACAAGAGTATATAAATGAGCAACACTTACCAACCACCAGTTGCAAGAATGAATTATACGCGCTCAAATGTCGTTTTCTAACATCGACAACTTTGTTGAGATATTCGAACATCTCGATAGCATGTGGCGATGAGTCTAAAACCATGCAACCATAGCCTTCTTTACTTTTAATAGGGCTGAACGATTGAACGAAAAGATTTGGCGCCCACGGTGGTAATCCACAGGCTGCAGGTGGAGGTGTAGGTGAATTAACCCTCTATATAAATAAACGATTAAAAAGAAGTTAGCCAAGAATAGAGTACGCATGCTGCAGTATATATTACCGTTTGTAATGTTTGCTCTTTAATAAACTCGTGGTATATTGAAAGCATTTTAGAAATATGTGCTTATTCATCTTCTTTGCTCTTGCCGTGAAGATGCCAGGCTTATCACTTTCTTTATTCCATCTAATGTCCGTGATACCAATATTGTCTGGTATTACTGGATATTTTCCTCCTCCCATCCGTTATTACCAGCAACAGCGGGAGTACTGGCCGATTGACTGCTAGATAGTCGCATTGGCGTTCCAGTTGAGGCAGCGTAACAAATGGCATCATTTGATAAAAGACTTCCAACGCCTAATGTTAAGAAGAAGGAAGCACGTAAAATGTCGCTTAACGTCATATCTATGAGTGAGTGGTGAGTGAGTGGTGCGCGCGTGATCTATAGAGAAAAATAATGGGGAATTTGTTCAATATTGATTCTATTTTCATTTTTGCTAGAACTGTACGCTATTTTATAGTATCACTTACTGGGGAGCTACATCTCAATTCAGCATGCATTTCGAACAAATTAAAACATCGCTCGCTGAGATCATACGCATTTGGCGATGATGACTCCGTCATTGATACGGAGTTTGAAATTGGAACAAGTTCTGCTTTGGTTCTTTCGTACATTCCTTTCCTTTTTTACTCCAAAATACTTGCCAAATTCGTAATCCCATTATAGAGTTTAATCGTCAATAATAACGGTAGCAGTAGTAGATCATAAAAACATAGTCGCATTTTTCTTGTAATCTGATGCCAATACTTCATGCAGTAAATTGAATAATTGACTATGTAGGAAATATAGATCACAAGCAAACTAGTTGCTATATATCGATTATGAATATCGTGGTTATTGTCACATATATAGTCTACTAAGCATGAAGGAATAAAATCATATGTTAATAATGCATTCTAGAATAGGTTGTGCTCGTTTTGTTATTGTTCATTCTGATAACATCAAATGGTGTGTTACCATTAATGTGGAAAGATAATCATATTCCGCTCATTAATATCGGGTATACCCGTTTGCCAGTATCACGCTTACAGGCTTTTTCCATCCAATTTGCGCAGTTAGCTTTTGTTTTTATGAACAAATAATTGTTAACACTTACAAGGACTCCGTATTCTGTTTCCCAGTCCCTCTCCCTTTTGGAGAAGAACTGGGGTGGTTGACGATACAACCTGGTTAATTGTTATTTGATGTTTGATTCCTTGATGTCTTGTCCTCCTTGTCTTAAATGATTGGAAGCAACGACACTTGATGAATTGTGTTGGAACATCGGTTCCACTACGAAGCATTTGGTGATTTGAATGAAATCCGACGAGCAACCATACCCGATTCCACAAGCGATACTCGTATCCTTAACTTGCATGTCCTCTTAATCATTGTTTCGATGTGTGCATCTAATAGAATAATGGATTAATATACTGTAATAAATATCAAGTGTAATGAGGTATACTTACCGTAAGGGATCATGACAAGTAGTAGGACACTTTCTCATTGATAGTGTGGGAGCTATGGTTGCTCGATTTGCTCAGCACAATGTGTAGACGATATACGATAAGGTAGTGTGAGTAGAGTGTAATAGGGACGATTGAACTGGAAGATGAAGATAAGTTTATTCAGTTCGTACAAAATGGGACCCATATTTATAGTGGAATAATGTATAAAGGTGTAAGATATTGCATAGCAGCTGATAACAACTCACTCAGACTCGATAGTCTGAGCTGTCCTCGGTTACATTTCATTAACATCGCTGCATGTACTTACCAGCATGTTCCCGCGACCCGGATAGCGGTTTATTTCAACGAACCGAGCTCTCATTAAAATGAGAGACAACAAGATTCACGCTCTACTTTCACATCGAATAATACTTTCTTCTCTATCTAGTGTATAATCTTTTATTGTATCATTATTATAATTGTAACAGTGTTATGGATTACGTTTTAGATTTCTCTTAATCCATTTCACAATTATTATATTAATGTTAACAATTGTGTAAGTTATCTATTAATAAACTGCAAATGTTAAAGGATAAATGCGCAAATTGGATGGAAAAACACTGTATTCACACTTGTATATTATCATTCTCAATTAGTATCCTATCCATGACAAGTGAGGATGATGCTTCATTGCTACCGACAAAGTCATGTCTATCGAATATCGATATGGACATTATCAGCGATACTAGTACTCTCGTGTAAGACGAAAGCTTAATCTAATCAATGAGGAAATGCCAGAGGAAAAACTAGCCTTACTGCTAACGAGTAGTATAACCACGTCTACAGCTCAGTTCTACGCTATACATCTTGAGAATATACGTGTAACTAATAAGATAGCTGGCATTATTGAGCAATTACTATCGACACCTAATTACGCGTTGGAATGTTTAACTCTCGTAAATATTCAGTGGACGATAGCTGATGCTAAGCGTATCTGTTCTGGTATCGCTATTAATAATACGCTTAATACGCTTAATTGTTCGGATTGTCCGCTTGGCAATCTTTTCGTCTATGCTTGTTGTCGAGGATTTCGTTCGGGACATCTTCGAAAGCTACGTCGTTTAATACTACGCGGCAATCAGATCAATGATGGTGCATGGATTCATTATGTCCGATCCTTACCACCATGATGCCATCGTTATTGTTCGAGTATACCGATCAACAATGTCGATCGAATCATCGTAGACGTGATGCCAGTCTACCCTGTCTACGTGTTCTTGACTTGCCTACAATGATATCACATCGTTCGGTATGGAGATGCTCATCGCTGCCATACTCAAGGGAATACCCATTATCGATCTCAATCTATCCGGTAACTTGATTGTCGCGTCGTCCATTACCGCGTTATGTCAAGCGTGTGCTAAACGCGAGACACATCGAGTTACTCGATTGCGTCGACTGGCACTTAACGAGACGGGTTGGAGTCTAGCGGGTATACGCGCCTTAAGCGATTGGCTTAAACTATCGGATTGCTCGCTTACCGCACTCGAGCTTAATGATTGCAATCTTTCCGATGCCGCACTAAACGAACTTGCCCTCGCTATCGGTGTTAACACGAGTCTACGTAGTCTGCATTATGATGGCAATCGTTTCTCGATCAATCCGCTGACTTTATTCTCGGAAGCATTACGAATTAATCGACACTTGGAACACTTGATCATAGATGTGTTTGAGGCGATCACCCGTAATCCTAGTGTACATTTGTTGGATTCTAGTTCATTGTCAGAAAACGAAGAGCAACAACAACGAGATAATCGACCGGAAACCGAGGACAATCGCGATGAAGCAGTGACGGGACTATGGATATTGACGAGTGCCGTTCGTCAAAATCTCACGTTGAACACGCTTGAATGTGCCATACCCGGTCAGGTAGCCGCGATTTGCCAGCCAATGTGGCAGCAACTTTGTAGTAATCGAGAACGATTCCATGCTATGCATCGTAATGCTTTACAAACATTTCATGTTGCGCGTATTTTGCTAAATAGTTGGCAGAATGCTATAGCAGCGACGACGTGTACCAATTTAGCTGTTTATCCATCCGGTCATCCAAGTGGTTACGCTTACCATTTGAACTTTTGGAACGATTGTTCTTTTTCATCGCACCATTACTCTCCATGGAGCAACTGCGATACATTCTACACTATGCACTCTACCGCCTTTAGATACACCATGGGTGTACACACTAGGTTGGCCTGATGAACGAGCTACCCTATTGGAGTATGTACACTGCTTGCGTCCAATTGCCAAATAGATTACATAGTTTTGTTTTGTTTTGTTTTGTTGTTCTCCTAGTATCAAACTAAACCTAATCATTAATACAAATTGATTAAGTAATAAATAGTACATGTATATTCTTGCGATTAAGACAAATTTTATTATAACGAATAAACCCATTAGACTTTATTGAGGAATACGTGCAAAGTAATACTAGCCAACCAATATTTAACAAAACTATAATGTAACATTGCAATGAAATAAATCATAGGTTAATCAGATTGTATTTACACAGTAAAAAGTCTATTTGTTCATTCATACCACTTACCTTCCAGCGATTATTACAGACAACACAGGTAACGAAGGTTGTCATCGGTTCATCCGCACTACGCGTTTGTAATTGGAAATAGGTGCATTTACGCTGTTTGCATCGTGGACACTTGAAGGCATCGGTGGAAGCTTCTGGTTGTCCGGCACCACGTGCCTTGAATATGTTTTCATCATTAATACGTCTCTCCTCTTGCTTTTGTTCTTCAGACATCATTTCCTATTAACAAGTGTATTAGTATTGCGAATGATCCACACATAAAGGATTAACGACCACTACATCAGATGTCATACTACAGAAACGTGTAGCACTTAGACTGCCACTAACGATGGCATCACGTAAACGCGGATTATCATTGCCTTTAAGATTGAGATAGAGTTCACGGGCGCGTGCCTTGTATCGATCATTGGGTGTAGAGAATTGTTCATAGAGCGCTATCTCGACCTCCACCGCTTTGGCAATAACCCGATCCGAATCTAGATGACACCGATTAGCTAGTGCATATAGTATCGAAATAGCGTAGTCATTCTCATTACCAGCTGTATTATTCTTGGCCAATGCCGTGTAGAACATTTCAATCATTCTATTGCGTACGGCACTGCTCGTCTTGGAGTACACCACTTCATCGCTTGTCACCGTTCTTTCCTTCAACGCTGCTCCAGGAGAGGCTGGCTCGCTACCATTCGAGGTTGATCGTTGCATCGGTATCTCCGTCTTGCTCGTATTAATTGTAACTAAAATAGTTCATCATGTCATTATCATCCACGAAATGGTAATTACCCTAACTGCTTACCCTTCTCCGCTGCTTCATCCCGCTTCACCATACGACGCCATTTAGCGACTACATCTTTGGCTCGATCGGCAATACGTGTATTCTCATGTTTACGCAATTTACCAACGAATACTCCCACTTTGGTAGACTATGCTCGTATCAGCCATTGATTGATTAATCATCTACTTTGTATAGAATATATGCGCACTTTCCCTCTCTCTCTATATATATACTTACACGTAAAAGATCCTCATTAACGCGAACTCGTCCAAATCCATCCAATATACTTAGTATGCTCTATTCATTCACTTTAGTATACTGTAGTAGCTTGTCACTGACTATAATTGTATCTACCGTTTCATCGTTAAGCTCCAACTGTCTCGCTAATTTCTTCTTCAATTGCAACAAATGATCTTCAGGTTTAGCAGCCGACATTGTTGTATTTCGTTTACTCGATTCACTCTTTCTAGTTGTAGTTACCGGTACTAGCACGATATTATTGGCGGCTTTAACGCGTTTAATCAGTATAGAATAGTAGTAATAGTAGTAATAGTAATATCGTTAGCCCAGGTACGAAAGAGGAGAGATTCAGGCCCGCTAATAACAATAATAATATAAAATTAAAAAACAAAAAACCAAGTGCCTCTTCCTTTCTTCCTTTAAATTACCCTCCCTAACCCTATCTTGTTTGTTATTTTATTTATCATGTCAATACGCGTTATTCCACTGGGCGCTGGTCAAGATGTCGGTAAAAGCTGTGTTCTCGTCTCTATTGGCAATAAGAATATAATGTTTGATTGCGGCATGCATATGGGCTTCAATGATGCACGTCGTTTTCCCGATTTCTCCTTTATTTCACGGTCGGGTCGCTTCACGGAACTGCTTGACTGTGTCATCGTATCGCACTTCCATCTTGATCACTGCGGGGCACTTCCGTTCTTCACGGAAATGTGCGGCTACGACGGACCGGTGTATATGACGCATCCCACAAAAGCAATATGTCCCATTTTACTGGAGGATTATCGTAAAATCATGGTCGAACGTAAAGGCGAGCAAAACTTCTTTACGGCAGAAATGATCCGTGCCTGTATGCGTAAGGTGACGGGTGTCAGTCTACACGAGACGATACGTGTCGATGACGAACTAGAGATAAAGGCCTACTACGCGGGACACGTATTGGGCGCGGCGATGTTCCATGTCCGTGTAGGACATCAGTCGGTCGTCTATACCGGCGACTACAACATGACGCCCGATCGACACTTGGGCGCGGCATGGATCGATCAATGCAAACCGGATCTACTCATTACCGAGTCCACCTATGCTACCACCGTACGCGACTCGAAGCGTGCCCGTGAAGCCGATCTTCTCAAGAAGATACAACGATGCGTGGAGCAAGGTGGCAAAGTGCTTATTCCCGTGTTTGCCCTGGGACGCGCGCAGGAGCTTTGTGTTCTACTCGAGACTTACTGGGATAGAGTACACCTTAACGTGCCCATCTATTTCTCGGCCGGTCTCACCGAGAAGGCCAATCATTACTATCGATTGTTTATCGGATGGACTAATGAGAAAATCAAGAAAACCTTCGCCGAAAGGAATGCCTTCGACTTTCGAGGTATCAAGGCATGGCACCCCGCCTACTTCAACCAGACGGGTCCTATGGTGTTGTTCGCCACACCCGGCATGCTGCATCAAGGCACGTCGCTTAAGGCGTTTCAACAATGGTCGGCCGATCCACGTAATATGGTTATTCTACCGGGCTACTGCGTTACGGGGACCGTAGGAGCCAAGGTGCTTGCCGGTCAAAAGAAGATCGATATCGACGCGTTTACCACCATTGATGTCAATCTACAAGTGGAGAACTTGTCGTTTAGCGCGCATGCCGATGCAAAGGGCATTCTGCAACTGATTAGAATGTGTAGACCACGCCATGTTTGCCTAGTGCATGGAGAACGTCGTAAAATGGAGTTATTAGCGGGTGATATCACTCGTACCCTGCATATACCGTGTTTCTATCCGGCAAATGGATCGGCAATCACCATTAATGGTCATAGGGAGATCCCGATTCGAGTGGCAAAGCGTACACTACTACGAGATCGATTAAAGAATAATCCGTCATTAGGAAGTATGTTGTCGACGAACACGACAACCATGAATGATCGACCATTGGAGGATGTTAGAAATGGTCCAGGTACCACTGAAGGACTAGTGAGTGGTGTGATATTACTCGAGGGGAATAGCGTTCAACTGGTGACATTGGATGAAGCATCGCAGAAAGGACAACAACAAAATATACGCTATAAATTACGTATGAATTGTCGTGCATCAATGCCTCCCGTAATCAGTACGGATAGTACATCCATTGATAATCAAGGAAATAATCGTAATAATCTAGTCGATTCTATTTGCAGTCATATCTCGTCTAACCTGTCTACGGAATCGTACTACGTTCAATCCACTAGCGATAAAATAAGCATTGATGATGTATCCATTGAAATAATCGAAACTGACGACACGAATCGATACGTGGCGGAAATCAGTTGGCTTCATGCGGATTATCCACTTGCCGATCGTGTACTACAAATTATACGACCATTTCTTCTCGAAACATCCATCGAATAGAACTAGAATATTGTACTAGTATTTGTATAATAAACAATATTAATCAAATATAATACAAGTAATAGAATGGCATTTTCATCGCTACTAGCTTATTATTGCAGCATTGGATGTAGGCATGCAGACATGCTACTATGTGTAGGTTGATCCAGTTTATTCGAATAAGAATGTGCCATATAATCTCTATAAGAAGTTGTCAGCACAGTATCCATAGGCCGAATCTAATAAAGCTCTATATCATTGTAATCTATTGCGAATCTGGTAGTTTGATAGCCATATCTGCTAGTATCTTCTTCATCTTCGCTATGCCATAGGTTATTCTTTCCCGTGGAGTCATATCAAATTCCTGGTAATGCGACAAACCGTAGAGAGTGCCCACAAGCTTAAAGAATCTATCATTGATATCCTTGATTATTTGTTTCTTCCTCTCATCATTATAGCTCTGGAGGGTGGACAAATCCTTGGGTAAGGCTCGGCCACAGTAAGCAAAGAAAATCATTCCAGTCATATGGTAGCGTACTATAAAATGAGTTGGAAACCATTGTTTTTTATTCTACCTCTTTTATATACACAATCGGTATCAATGTAACTTACCATCTAATAAAGCATCATGTATATACCATCCTTTTTCTAGGAAGTATGTAGTCGCTGATCAAAATGAGATTAGCATAAAAGACAGCATGTATTCATCATCATATAGATACTAATCGGTACTTACTATTGATGATCGTGTTCAGTATATTAAGTATCTTGTCATCGTTAGCCTTCACAAACTTGCTACTATCGACTAAGACGGCAAGCCTCTTTCCTTTTGGCACCGTCTTGACAACCTCGCCGTTTGTGATGTTCTTCATCTCAATGCCATGTGTATTGGATGTATATACGAGCATTTTATTCACAAAGTTATTTCCGTTTACCATTCCGTCGGATGACAATGTAACGCCGCCATCAATCTTCGTAACGCCACCATTACTATTAGCCATGTAAATAACACCGCTGGGAGGAGAGATAGTAAGGAGATTTGGAATGGCACTAATGGTGAATCTGCCCTGCTTAGGAATTAGCGTGACCCTTCCTTTCTCAGGAAGTACAATGGGTCGTCCATTTGGAAGTGTTATAGAAAGCACGCCTGCCTCTATGAGTGGAAATCGTAGAAAGACATTCTGCAAATAGCATTGTTCATCGGGGACGGGGATGTTTTGGATAATATTAAAGTGCTTCTTCACATCATCATGCTCACTTGCTTTTTCCTTTACTATAGTCTTTACAGCATTCGATTAAGTACTTTTGATCATTGCTATAACATGGATCATGCTCAGCTTACATCTATTATTCTAAAGTTGACATTTTTGGTATCCTTTTTTCCACAGACTACAAAAACTTCAACTGGCATCCGATTTGGTGGTGCATAAACTCCTATAGCATAGTGTTCATTGATCATTGTGTTTAGCCAAAGTCCCTTGATACCAAATGCATCCTTCTTTAGATGTGGTTTGAAGTCTAAACCTAAATGAATCGCACCACAATGTAAGCGAAGCGACTAGTATTGACGCGATAGTATATATCACACGTACCATGTGCTGGAGCACTAAATGTCGCCAATGCTAGAACGGCAGCCGCAATTGATGGAGCATACTTTTTTGATTTCGAGAACATTGTGAAAGGTCGATACTGGTTTCTAAAATAAAAAAGCTAAGCGCGTAACCGTAAACTATGAGCGAGGATACTTGAACGAATAGTCTGAGCAGTGAGTATACCATCTGAACTACTAATTAGACGATTGAACATCACGAGTATTTATAATGGATAGATTCGTCGATATCAACCATCCTATTCATTCGAAAGATAAAGATATTTTCTTTATTGTTTTATGTACACATGCTAATGCATTCTTTAATTTACGTTTATCGTTCAAATAACATCATTTCAATAGAACAAACATGGATTTACCATGTGGCAATAGAGAACATACTCGGAAGGTAATTCCCATTTTAGTTCCACTCATGATGTGCACTATCTAGCTGTAAAAAGAATGGTCAATTCATGCATCCATATCTTCACTAATTTCCGATGAATCATTCTACATGCTAGATTTGGAAAAGATTCAATAAAACGGCGATTTTCGTAAGACTGTACTATTACATGTACAGTGGTGTATTTACATTTATTATAGAATATACATGGATAATGATGTCATTATTATACTTAGTAGGTATAGCGTCGTGCTCAGTTCGAATGACTTTATACCACCGCCATGTAATCTATGCTCCGGGACGCCCTCTTCTAGGTTATTGTTGACGAACTGAAATGTAACATTGACCTTTGCAGCATTTGCATTTCCGGTATTATCGAGCAGAATACAATAGGGCTCATTGATGTCTAGTGTTTTCATGTAATAGTCGGAATAGGTGTAATGGTTACCCTTTTCACAAATTATTTCTCCATTCTTCTCCTTATTGAATTGATTATTAGTTGTACAAGAATTCAACTCGTCATATTCGATGGCATAGGTTGTCGTACTCCTTTCAGAATTGATGAAACTAATGTATTTCATTGCATTAGACATGGGCGATAAATATACCGCGGTAAGTCCATTTGAATTAGCTTTGGCCAAATACTGGACATAACGTGATGTGAAGTTATTGCAGATAACAGATGCATTATAAGATTCAATGGTATG
The DNA here is from genome assembly GCA_025201365.1 of Syncephalis plumigaleata. Lineage (NCBI taxonomy): Eukaryota > Fungi > Zoopagomycota > Zoopagomycetes > Zoopagales > Piptocephalidaceae > Syncephalis > Syncephalis plumigaleata. Next base: position 256,041 of record JAIXMF010000010.1, read on the forward strand.
TATATAAGTATAATTAAATGCCTGCGAAAAAACTATGAACAAATGAAGGCATAGGATGATAGACAAAGCTGCAAGATACATATTGAACAAGAATAGGAATACGGATACACCACACACTGGAAGGTAAACAAAACAGCGAATGAAGCTAATATGATATCAACGAAAGAGATGGAACTACTAGGTGACGGGAATCGCGTTGACCGACTTTAACGGCATGCTGGATTGCCATTGCAACTTTTATATGTCAAACATTTGTAGCAATACCACATTTAATGCACGAATGGATCACAAGCAAAGGCATGCGGCCATTGGCTATCATCGGTCATTGTCCTTGAATGTATGTTGCAAATGTTGCATCAGTAACATGTCATACATAAATCATATTCAATCAGTAATGAATAATAGAGAGAGAGAGAGAACTAACAGTAAAATAGATATATCTAACACTATCTTAATAGCATAACCTGTAATATCAATATTACTCTTACTCAACAAGAGTAATAATGGTCATTAGATTCATTATAAGTATTTACGATAATCGAGTGGCATATTTCAGGCTTTATACACTTGTACTACAAATGATGAAGGAACTACACACGCATACACACTCTTGCCCTTATTTCCTTTTCCCTCACCACCATTGAAATACGCACTCGTTAAACCTTGCTTGCTTGCTTTATTGTTGCTTCAACTGGATATACTGTAATACTCCACAATGTCTATTATGAAACTGTTTGGCATGGTAGCTAGCTAGTATACTTGTTTGTTTTACTCGCAAATAACCACCTGTTGTATAGGGTAATGCCAGTAAGCTATCCACGGCAGAAGTATGGCCAGATGATTCCGAGCGTTACTATGGTCTAGAGAACGTAAGCTATTATTATTATTATTATTATTACTAGTCATAGTTGTTGTGACTATTCAGTTGAATACGACGACAATAGTCTAACCGGTAGAATTGACTTGTTTTTATTTAGTTTGGCAACACTTGGTAAGCGTATAGGTTGAACGGGAATAATAAAAGCATGCTAGATTCTTATACAAGTTATGTGGCAGCTATTGTAATTCTATCCTACAGGCATTGTACTTTTGCAAACCGTTCCGCGATTGCGTTACCAACTATCCTCATGGCCCGATACCCGACCTACTCAAGGATGGTCCTAGTCAAACGGAGACGCCACTAGACTCCACCGTGAAACATGCACTTGCCGCTTCTTTACAGTCGCAAAACACGAATGGTACACATAATCCTCCGCTGTCAAATGGTGCGGTAGGCTTATCACGTAGCTCATCCACCAATGGACAGAGCGAGGATGCGACAACTGCTGCACCACGTCGACCGGAAGCACTAGATCATAGTTTATTCGGTGAATTACAAAATCTATTCTGGAAGATTAATCAGCAAAAACGCCAAAGCGGTGTCATGACACCGGGTCAATTTGTTAGTAAAGTGAGAAAAGATAACGGTAAGCGTGTGATAGCGATGGAGATACACGATATAGTTGTTTATTTAGTCTTTTCGATGTTGTACATCATCTATAGAACTATTTCGTGGTACAATGCATCAGGATGCACACGAATTCCTTATCTATATATTGAATACGGTAGCAGAGAATGTACTCGCCTACGAGAAGGAATGCTATGAACAACAATCCAAATTGGCAAATCATTCCAATGAAAGCAGTGTTGATGAATCGTTACCTAATGGTTGGACCAACTATTTTGAAGGTGTAAAATCAGCTGGCACTGCTAATAGTACAGCAACCGAATCTAATAATGATGATACTGCAGTATTAGACTCTGCTTCCACTTCTTCATCTTCTTCATCTTCATCTTCACCTCCCACAACTACTTGGGTGCATCGTCTATTCGAGGGTGTATTGACGAATGAGACTAAATGTCTAACATGCGAGACGGTAAGCATTAATAATACTAATATGAATATTCCTTAATGCAATATAACTAATGTATGATATGATATGATATGATACGTATTAGGTTACAAATCGAGATGAATGTTTCCTTGATCTGTCAATTGATATTGAACAACATTCCTCGGTAACCAGCTGTTTACGACAATTCTCTACCAGTGAAATGCTTTGCTATAAAAACAAATTCTTTTGCGATACGTGTTGTGCACTACAAGAGGCAGAGAAACGGTGAGAAGATGAAGACATATGAATGACACCAGTTAGTATTTCTATCATTAATGATTACTACCTTCTAGTATGAAGATTAAACGATTACCCAAAGTGTTGGCCCTTCACCTTAAACGATTCAAGTATCAAGAACGCGTGCAACGCTACATCAAACTATCATATCGTGTGGTATTCCCTATGGAATTACGGCTATTCGATACAGTAAGTATGACTATAGGATAGGAGAGTATTGTCATTTCATCTTCATTAATCATACGATCATGTCTCTCTAGTGTGATTCAACGGAAAATCCTGATTCACTTTATACGTTATTTGCTATTGTCGTACATATTGGCGGGTAAGTGAATGATAACCATTATTTATAACGTACATTTATACATACATATATATATCATTCAATTATTCTATCATATTATTAGAGGACCACATCATGGTCATTATGTCTGTATTATTAAGAGTGCCGATCAATGGTTGTTATTCGACGATGATTGTGTTCAGGTAATGATTGACTTGTTTCGTATTCCATTAACTTTATGCTAATTAGTTGCATTGTATTTGATCATGTGCTTAGATCATCTCGGAGGATGATATTCCACGTTATTTCGGTGGATTATCACAAAATGGATCAGGCTATTTGTTGTTTTATCAAGTAGCCTCTGAAGATAAATTGGCCCATGTATAATTGCAATAGTTTTACCACCATCAATTGACTAATTAACTTACTAATTCATTCATTAATAATAACTATTATTTTTTACTTTAATTGATTTAATGTTGTTATTGGAACTGTGCATACTATTCTGTCTTTACATCTTCGAATTCGATAATGATATCGTCTGCCGCCACACTAGAACCCGGTTGTACGTGGATCTTCTTTACTCTACCCACACGTGAGGCGCGTAATACGTTCTGCATCTTCATCGCCTCCACTACCGCCAACTCTACACCCTCGGCCACTACGTCACCCTCATTGACGGCAATGCTTACCACACTACCTGGCATTGGTGCGAGTAGCATCTTACTCAAATCTTGCTTTGGCTTCTCACGCATGTGAACAGTCAAATCATGCTGTGTCTGTGTCTTCACCATCACGTTAAACTATAAAATAACAAGTATAACGATGTCATTAGAAGTGAATATGCCAATAGCTATTATTGTCCCATACCTTAGTACCGTAATGTTGTAGCACGTAGCCCAATGGTAGAATATCCAAATACTGAATGGTAATCTGTTTACCTTGATAATCAAGATGAACAAGTGGTGATTCTAGTGTCCATTGTAACTTGACCGTGACTGGTGCTTGTTCATCGACTGCCACCTATTCAATATGGAATGATTAGTAGGATAGATCTATTTGTTCATTCGTCCGTGCACATATACTATCAATGCATAGGCAGTATTAATGATACGCTACCTTGAATACGTGTTCTCCCTCAAATGAAGGATTGCTAATACGCTCAATGCGAACATGATGTCCAGTGGCGATGTCTTGATTGATCAAATCTCCCGAATCCATCCATAGATTCCAGACGCGACGCGATTGACTCGACAGGCCCTGATCCCAGGCACGATTACGTAGATCACGTAGTGCATGCACTATACCGGCACCGGCAAACAGTTCAGCACGAGTTTCATTGGTCAAGACATGCCCTTGGAATCCGTGTGGATACTCCTCTGGTAGGAATTTAGTGGAAATATCACCGGCGACAAATCGTGGATGAGCAATAACTTCACGTAGCAGTGGAATATTATGAGTGACACCTAGTGAGGATAATCATTAGTGATAAATATCGCATCCTACACTAGAATCAATTATGATAGTTACCTTTGATAACATATGCATCCAAGGCACGCTTCATGACATCGAGTGCCACATCACGCTTAGGACCATGGGTGGACAATTTACAAATCATTGGATCGTAATAGATGCTAATCTCGCTACCCTCTACAATACCGCTGTCGCATCGAATGTTCTTCTCCTCACCCGGTACCACCGGTTCTACATAGCGAGTTAGCGTACCAATGGAGGGCAGATACTTTTGCGGATCTTCAGCGTAGACGCGCGACTCGAACGACCAGCCATTGATTTTGACATCCGATTGACGTATGGATAATGTTTGACCGGCAGCCACGCGAATCATCTGCTCCACTAGATCGAGTCCCGTGATGTACTCGGTAATGGGATGTTCCACTTGTAGGCGTGTGTTCATTTCCAAGAAGTAAAAGTTACGATCGGAATCGACGAGGAACTCTACCGTACCGGCCGATGAATATTTAACATGACGAGCTAGGGTGACGGCTTCCTCGCCCATTGCTTTACGTGTAGCCTCGTCCAAATGAGTGCTAGGCGCTTCCTCGATAACTTTTTGATTTCTACGTTGAATGGAACATTCACGCTCTGGTAGGTACAGCTAATGCATAGAGAGAGAAACATTGTAAATGGATAGTCGCATATAATAATAATAAGCGATATCTCGAGTAACCTACCGTGTTACCATGTTTATCGGCAATAATCTGGAACTCAATGTGACGCGGGTTATCGATAAACTTTTCAATAAGTAGACGATTGTCGCCGAAACTAGCCTTTGCTTCAGCGGAAGCAAGTTTAAATCCCTCCATCACTTCCTCGTCACTCCTGTAGAAATACAAACGATACTATTAGTTATTCGTATCGATATTGATTTGCTATAGACCTACCGAGCAATACGCATTCCTTTGCCACCACCACCAGCTGATGCCTTAATCATTACTGGATAGCCGATATCATTTGCTATATTGACAATGTTATTATTATTATTATTATGGCTATGGTTATTATTCGGCTGATTACTTACCAATCTCCACGGCATGTTTCGTATCCTTTACAACACCGTTAAATCCAGGTACTGTATGAATGCCTGACTCTTTTGCAATAATTTTACTCTCAATCTTGTCGCCCAATGCACCCATGGCACTTTCATCGGGACCAATGAATACGACATTTTGCTCGCGAAGTGCTTTAACAAATGCCGCATTCTCCGACAGGAATCCATAACCCGGATGTACAGCCTGTGCACCCGTATCACGAATGGCTTGTAGGATAGCTGGGATGTTCAAGTAACTTTCACTTGTAGGTGCAGGTCCCTATATCATGCAACACGTATATAGTCTCATTATTACCATTCGATATTGCAATGTAATTCATCATGCTCTTACCACGCACACGGCTTCATCGGCCATACGAACGTGTAGACTGTTTGCATCGGCATCCGAGTAGATGGCCACCGTTTTAATGCCCATCTTACGCGCCGTACGAATGACACGACAAGCAATTTCACCACGATTAGCGATGAGAATCTTATCGAATGTCTACAGATTATAATTATCACATAGACTATTAGACATGCGTATATGATATATATGTATACAAGTTCTTACTTTGCCATAGGTATCATAGGGTGATGGCGTGTTATCCGCAGCACTTGCTTGGTAGGATGGTGCAGAGGCATGGAACGCACGCTTACTAGTCGCTGTAGCATACAAGTGGTGTGGCATATAACGACGCGTTGCTAAAGGTGCACTAGCCGTAATCACACGTACACCCCGACGCTGGAGTGTCGGCATCATTGACGAACGACTCCATGCAGCTGACACGGCCGTTGCTACCCTTGACCGACGTAGCATACTCAGCTGACTGGCCATAGTATTAAGCGTGGAAACTATCTGTTAAATGCATATAGAAAGGTAATTAACAAGTGAGTCTACTTTCTAGTACATAAGTTACAGTCAGTACGTACACAGTATGCGTGCAAACAAGAAGCAGTGGATAATAGACACGTTGACGTCGAGTGCGAACGAGTAAACAGGACAGATAAACGATAGAATAAGCGAGAAAGTGGGAAAGAGGAAGCAAGTTAAATGCGTGTGTTTTTGTAGGAAAAAGGGGCCATATGCACATACACATGCACCATTCACCTATCCATATGATCTCACTCTCACTTACTCGCCCATTTCATTCATTCAACCGTTCATTCTTGTCATAAGCTATTACTTATTATTTCCTCATCTCTTCCATTTATCTATATAACTAATCTATTATTCTATAGCAGATATGATACTACAATGTCTTAACAATGTATATCTTCCCACTACCCCACATAATTCACCCTAAATGAGTTGATTATTGACATGTATGTTTGTAGAAGCTTCGATGATTGGGGTACTTCAAACGTGGCGAATAGCGGAATATACATTTCCCCGTTCATTCCTATTTAATCCGTTGAAGGATGTGTGTTATAAGGCGACGTCATCATCATTCTACCTGTATCTATTCCGAACGTGCGAATATCAACTCAATTATCCAATCACATTTGTCCTCTTATTACTACTGCGTAATTGACAATGATCACTGTCATTCCTCTCACATTTACTAGACAAATCTAACCTGTTCACTCTTTGATTTAGTCATTCATTCTCCACCCACGCGTGTTTACAGGCAATAGTCCTACTTGTTCACTCATTCTCTCCCCTTTTTCTTACTCTTCCACTTGTTTTCCTCCTCTCTTCTCCTCTCTCTCTCGTCTATTCAGTCAAGCTTATTTTCTCAAGTTGATTCCATTGGTCTTTTCCTTCTTATTGTTAATACTGAAATGGCATTACGGTTATCAACACGCTCTCTACTAGCACACGGCTTACAAGGTCAAGGTGGTAGGCCACTATTGTCGTGTATAAGAGGTCAACAACAACAACAACAACAACAGGCACGCTCGCTTGGTCGTCTAAGTGGTTCACCTGCTTTGGCTACTACTACCGCTACCGCTGGTATTCGTAGTCAATTATCCAGATATGCTATACCTACAGGTCAGGCATTCTATGCCACAGCTACAAGCAAGGAAACGGTAATAACAGATATATATATATATATATACATTCTATACATGTTATTATAACTTGAATTACAGGCTGTATTGGAACGTATCGAGAAGAAGCGTGAACAAGCCAAGCTAGGTGGTGGTCAGAGTCGAATTGATGCTCAACATAAAAAGGTATACATTTATATTAGTTGAACTACTATTATACTTGTTTACTTACCTTACTATATACAATATATGTATGATATATGTATTGTTAGGGCAAATTAACTGCTCGTGAGCGTATTGATCTTCTATTGGATGAAGGCTCCTTCCGTGAATATGACGCGTTTGTTGAACATCAATGTGTTGATTTCGGTATGGAGAAGAGCAAGGTATGTCATTAGATAATCAAGTAAAGCGTAGTAGTAATAATGCATGACATAAATGCTTCCCTCTAGATTACAGGAGATGGTGTAGTTACCGGTAAGTTGACTATTGTAATGATTATGATTATTACAAAACGTATACTAGATTGATTCATATTCCATCATCATTTAGGCTATGGTACCATTAATGGCCGTACTGTCTATGTGTTTAGTCAGGATTTCACAGCATTCGGCGGTAGTCTATCAAAGATGCATGCTACAAAGATTTGCAAGGTATCAGCTATTACTGTTGAATATTAGTGCATTATTATAGCTACTTATAAATGATGTGAATAGGTCATGGATAAGGCGATGCTTGTTGGTGCACCTCTCATCGGTCTAAATGACTCGGGTGGTGCTCGTATTCAAGAGGGTGTTGACTCACTAGCCGGGTATGCCGATATCTTCCAGGTATTATTTACAGATTATATATGTGTATATAGGATACTGAATCGTGTTATTATATTTTAATAGAAAAATGTATTGGCATCAGGTGTTATTCCACAAATATCATTGATCATGGGTCCATGTGCTGGTAAGTATTGCAATAGAAACATGTATCCATTTATCTATTATACATATACATATATACATAATACTAATAGTAAACTATACGTGTCTATGTGCAACTATTTAACTACTAGGTGGTGCTGTCTACTCACCAGCATTGACTGATTTCACATTCATGGTGCGTGATACATCGTATCTATTCGTTACCGGTCCCGATGTGGTCAAGGCGGTAACTAATGAAACGGTCACTCAAGAGGAATTGGGTGGTGCCAAAGCACATACCGTGAAATCAGGTAACTAATCCAGTCAGGAGATGTGTGATATATCCATTGTTAATATTGTATTATCAATTAATACTACACTAGGTGTTGCACATCATGCCTTCGACAATGATATCGAGGCATTGGCCAATCTACGTAAATTTGTCGATTTCCTTCCATTATCCAATCGTGAAGCGGTACCGCAGCAATACACGGCTGATCCAGTGTAGGTAGTCATATCTATGATGATTATCGATGATTACTAAGTGTATAATACGTAGTGATCGAGAGGATGACGCTCTAAACACCCTTGTACCTATAGATAGTACAAAGGCCTACGATATGAAGGAGGTGGTTCGTCGGGTAAGTTATCGTTGTTGTTGTTGTTTATTACTACTATTACTACCATGGGATAGTTGATACTTACTAATCTTAATCATTCTGGTGTAATAATAGCTTGTAGATGATGGCAACTTTTTCGAAATCATGCCAGATTACGCTAAAAACATTGTCATCGGATTTGCACGTATGGGCGGTCGTACTGTATCTATTATCGGCAATCAGCCATTGGTGTCATCCGGTGTACTCGACATTAATGCATCGGTTAAAGCGGCACGCTTCGTACGATTCTGCGATGCTTTCAACATTCCATTGATTACACTTGTTGATGTGCCCGGTTTCCTACCTGGTACCGCGCAGGAACACAATGGTATTATCCGACACGGTGCCAAACTACTCTACGCCTATGCTGAAGCTACAGTGCCAAAGGTAACAGTAATCACACGAAAGGCATACGGTGGTGCCTATGACGTGATGAGCTCGAAACATCTACGCGGTGATGTCAATTATGCCTGGCCCAGTGCAGAGATTGCTGTCATGGGTGCAAAAGGAGCAGTAGAGATTATCTTCCGTCATCAAGAGAATAGAGGTAAGCAATAATAGTAATAGCAATATGTCATTGTTAATATGTAATATAAATCATGAAATAGCACAAGCTGAACAGGAATATGTACGCAAGTTTGCCAATCCATTACCCGCTGCTCAGCGTGGTTTCCTCGATGATGTCATACTTCCATCGACTACACGTTCTCGTATCATTGAGGATCTAAACGTGCTACGTAACAAACGTTTAACCAATCCTACCAAGAAGCATGGTAACATTCCACTCTAAATAAATAATTGCTTATTGACAATGATTGATATACTACAATTGATACATAATATCGAGTGATTTAATTGAATAGCACAGTTCTTCTGTATCAGTTAACATGTAGTTATAACTCACAGTTAAACAATAGATTGTCGATTAAACGTGCACTCGGTAGTTTCACCGCTCCTGATAGAATGGCACCCGCGTCATCGATCGTATTCAACTCTTGCAAGGTGCGTGGATGTGCCAAACTCAAGTATTCCAATTGGACTAGCGGTGCCGTTTTCTCAATCTCATTCTGCACTAGTGTCAATAGTGCATTACGCTCTCGTTCTCCCGCGTTAAATGCATCGCGCGCCTTACTTAATCCCGCATAGAAGATACGTGATGCCTCACGCTCCTCCTTCGATAAATATCGATTACGACTACTCATGGCTAGACCGTCAGTTTCACGAGTAGTGGGTACAACTACCATCTTCACGGGCAGACATAGATTACGTATTAGCGAGCGAACCACCACGCATTGTTGGGCATCCTTCTGGCCAAGGAACACGCTATCAGGCAGTACGAGATTCAATAGTTTCGTAACAACCGTGGCAACACCACGAAAGAAGTGCGGACGTGTTACACCCTCCATCTGATGGGATAGACCGAGTACCTCGACAAATGCACCCTGCTGCTTCGATCGATCAGTAGTGATACCATCCGGGTAGACATCGATTGTACGTGGTGTAAATACGACATCAGCTAATGGTGATGATGACACACCATTGCTACTTAGTAGTTCAACATCTTGTGGTAAGGTACGTGGATAGACATCCAAGTCTTCATGAGGAGCAAATTGCGATGGATTGACGTAAATACTAATCACTACTAGGTCGCAACTTGATCGTGCTGCTCGTACTAATATCAATTATAGTGATAACAGGGAGAGGATTAGCCTTGTTGTTATACAATAAAATGATATGTAACAATAACTTGCCTAGATTCAAATGACCTTCATGAAGTGCACCCATAGTAGGTACTAATCCTACTGACTTGCCTGCCAACAATGCTGCACGTCTCCATTGGCGTAGTTCCTCTACTGACTGAATGACCTGCGGTGTATTGGAAGTAGACATGCTTGTCTATATATATCATTATTATTATTTATACATGCATGTTATTAGAATAGGAATACTTGCTATATGTAACAGTAAAATGGCACGATATATAGTAGCTATGAAGTGGATTAATCACTAGTAACAAGCAATATTGCAACAGAAGAGAATAAAAGTGATACTAGTCAACTTGCTTAGCTGCACCATACCGAACTGTTCTAATTGATGTGCGATATCGATGAATAGAACAAATTAAAAAGATCCGATCCATTTATTCATCATTAATTGGACACCATGATCGTATACGCTTAGCACTCTCTCTTACTTTTATCACGACGATAACAATAACAAAGCAGTAATCGAGTTGTCTTTATTCTCATTCAGATATATTAGCAATAGTAGTTTGTACACTTCTTGACTCCGCTTGTCTTCTATCCTGTCTGTATTCTACTCTTACTACGCGTATATGGCGTCGTTTGCAACTAGTAATGCCATCTCCTGGCAGACATTAGCCATCTATGTGTTGACAGGCATATCATTCCTACTTATTGTATTGGTAATACGACTATGGCAGATTATACCGAGTCTACACGGACAAACGAGCAAACCACTACAACTCGAGCGTGACATTTGTCGTGTGACTATTCTACTAGGTTCAGGTAAGTAGCCAGTACAGTTAGGATAGGTCGTTTTATTGATATGACACTGATACTGATAATAGGTGGTCATACCGCGGAAATGTTGGCTCTACTTAATGCGCTCACTCTCGAGCAGTACACGCCGCGTAACTATCTTATCACAGAGGGTGACACGCTAAGTAAGCATCGTGTAATGCGTTGGGAATCATCTAGTCGAGAAAAGTCATCGAATAATGATAAAACGGTAAGACAAACACGATAAACGACAATGATGATATTGCTAATAGTACGTCATTGTCGTTTATATTGCAACAGTATACTGTTTGTCAATTGCCACGAGCGCGTAGAGTTGGTCAAAGTTTTCTAACCACGCCCTGGAGTGTTATCGTATCAACAGTGGCGGCATTTCGTATTATTTGGCAGCAATCACCTGATCTGGTAATGATTTATATAGGAATACAATTACTGAATGAATAACTAACTAACTAACTAATAATGTATACAAATATTCATATCTAGTTTTTATGCAATGGACCTGGTAGTTGTGTTTCAGTCTATGCGGTTATATTGATCTATCGAGTAAGTTGCTATTGATAATTGCTTGTTTACTTCTCTTATTACTAATCATTGCATGATTTAGTTATTGGGTCTAATGTCAACTCGCGTGATTTACGTTGAATCATTTGCACGAACGCAATCACTCTCGCTTACAGGTCGTATCTTGTATCCTGTCGTGGATTGCTTCGTTGTACAATGGCCAGCATTACGTGAAAAGTATCCGCGTGCTATTTATTCAGGCATCTTGATTTAAGCCATTTACTAGAGATATATACAGATATAGTATAGTATAATATGAACAACAGGATGCACTTGTTTATCATATCGCTTTTGACTCCATCCATTCTACATTGCTAACTTATAAACATATAATAAAGTATAATTTTGATTTGAAATGATTTATATAACTAATCACGAGAGAGTAGATTTCGATAACAATTTCCAATTGAATTGGGAAGAATAGCGCATGAAAGAAAGAAAGTAAGAAGTATGAAAGTAAGAAAAGACGTTAAATGAAAATAGTAAAGAAAATTATATACAAAAGTATAATTGTAGACAAGAAAATAAAAGAAATAAAACACTAACTAGATAACTAACGACGCACTAACAAATACGAATGACGGTAATATAAAAGGAAGGAAGGAAGAAAGAGCTTGCATTACCAAAATGCAAACGTCTCAGTAATGGTACGGCAAATGAAGCCAGTTAATTGTACGAGGTAGTTAGGACCAAAGATAAGGCCGGCACTAGCGGCACGTAAGCAAATACCGAGAATGATAAGACAAATCCAGAAGAACGTCACTATATGGATGAACAACAGTAATGACAACACACGTGGTTAGTATTCATTGCATTAATCCATATGGTCTATCTAGTATCACAGCTTACCAAATTTAAGATAAGTAAGGGTAAACAACGATTTAGCAGTTGTCTTGAGCTGAGTTGTTGTTGATGGCACATCCACAGAAGCACTATCCACAGACTCATTTCTATCGGATGTCTATATTGAATAGGGGCAATGATTAGTGAACTTGTTATGAATGATTTACACATGTATCGTTCTGTTTAACTTACTGTAGTTTGATGTGTGACAGTTGTAATACGCTGCCTACATACATTGGGTGACGTATTATCGGATTCGATAGCGGTATCTATATTGCTGGACAATTGTTCATTGTTATTGTCATTGTTATTGTTATTGTCATTCGTAGTGGCAGCAGCGGTGCTTATGGTAGTCGCTGTCGTAATGGCATTCGATACAATTGTAGACACGCTGTTAATGGATCGTTGCGCAAATTGCGGTAGGACACTGGTGGCAATACCGCGTATGCTAGGACGGCGTGAACTTGGCGCTGACGCACTGGTAGCGGCACTGGTCACTATTTGGGATAGACAACCTAAAAGTGCGTCACTCGCTGAACTGGCACGTTGATGCAAGGCACGATACGTGGAACCCTGACCATTACGATTGGCGGATGGACGAGCAGGTAATGAGCGTAATCCACCATCTTGTGAGTTGACACGTCGGATGAAACGACGAGGACGTGCCGGTAATCTGTCGGAAAACGCAGGTGCGGATGTAGAACGTTGCATATCATTCGTAGTGGAAGTATCACTAGTTGTTACCACAGTATCATCGCTTGCCTTAAGCGTGGTATAATTGATAGGGAGATCGACTGATGTTTCGCATGATGGTGGTGGTGACGATGATGATGATGATGGTGATGATGATGACGATATAGCCAATTCAGGACAATCGTCGATGGTAAGAATGGCATCATCATCACTACTATTACTAATAATAGTAATGACAGCTTCTTCAGGATCAGTTGGATCATTCAATGGCATTGTATTATGTAATAGCTCATTGTAAAACTGATTATAAAGTTCAGTGTCATTTGTATCTTCCTCCACATCCAATTGCATCATAAATGTATCAGCAAGATCAAAGAATGACCTATCGATTGCATCTTTCTCACATTTAGTTGCATCATAAACGTATCAGCAAGATCAAAGAATGACCTATCGATTGTTTCAGAGCAATCCACATCTACGGTGGGTAGTTCTAGCTGATTAACACACTCTAATATCGATTCAATTTGAATAGAATTAGACCGTTCAATAGAAAGCGAGAATCGTGAACGTAACACGGGAGAATCGCAACTGTCATCATCCTGCTCCTCTACTTCTTCCGATGATGGTAAGTTTATGTTGAACGTTTCATCACTTTGTATTGTTGATATGACGTCATCTTGCAATTCGACTGAACCAAATGGCGTGGCATCGTAGAGTAAGGAATCATCAGTGGATGACAGATCACAATTCTTTGATTCCAACTCGGTCAAATCAGTTGAGCGATTAGCAAAGACAAGTTCTGTAAGCGAGTCATTATCCGAATGCACTTGTTTCTCGAATGTCATATCATTCACTGTCGTCCTAACGGATGACTCTTGCCTCGCCACCAATGTATCACCCCATAGACTAGTAGTAGTTGTGTCGACCATTGTATCATTGCTGATGGATATATCGGTAAACTGGTTCTCTTGCTCCAGCTCTTGCTCCTCTTCTTGCTTTTCATCACTAGCTATATCTTCTTCATTGTCTACTTCCTTAATTGTGATAGTAGCTTGTTTTGTCTCCTCCTTATGAGAAATGATTAGAGCAAGTTGACTCGGTGACATGAGATATTGCTGAGCATAAACTGATACTGTAGTGGGTAATGGCACTAGACTATGTCCTTTATCTTGTAGGGTTGCTGTACCATCATTTCTGCTGTAGTCGTACGATTTGGCCAATGAACCATACGATTGAATGGCGGTATCCATCTTTTGATTCAATAGCAACTGATTGAATGGCGCGGAGAAATTCGATATAAACTCGCTATTCTCATCAATATGCATGTCCATTATTGTCGATGATGATCGTACCGGTGTGAGAGGTAGAGCGGGTGCCACCGAGGATGCTCGACGACTATCGAATATAATGTGTCTCTATAACTGTTGCTACTACCATTACTATCCACGGCTGATAGGAGGATACCTGCTGTATTGATAGTATCATCAACATCAACATCAGCATCAGCATTGGTATTAGTGGTAGTAGTAATAACAGTAGTAGTGTTCATAGGTGGTGTAAATGGCGCGGCAGGTTGCTTGGCATTCACTAGCATGGCATCATCGGTATTATGGTTAAGCTCATTGTTCACGGATACATCGCATGATGCTTGGTTACTTTCATTGGTTTGACCATGTTGTTGTCCTTGCTCCAATGGTAGAATGCTGTTACGATACTCGTTACTTTTACCGGTATTAGTCGAACTACCCGATGACTCGTCTCTGCTTAACGCGTAGCGACGTAGATCACGACCATGCCCAATGTAATTGTTGTCTTGATCGCTGTGCTGGCCATCCATCGAGTCGCGTGCTTGTACTACAGCTTGACCAAAGCGGGCAAAACCTAGTGTGCTGGTAGGGGTGGACGAGGATGAATCCGTGCCATTACTATGCGGTACAGGTGTGGTAACGATGAATGAATGCGATTTCTTGCCTTTACGTTTACTCGCCGAACGTGAAAGACGTCTTAGCGACAGACGTGGCAAACCCATTGGACGACGACTGTATATGGGGTGGCATTTGAAATCGACGATGATGATGATCTAGATGATGATCTAGACAATCTTGATGATATGGTCTTGTCATGTGACACATGAGCCGAGTCCGATAATACTAGCTTGGAGGACGTGTCTAGTCCGTGAGAAGTGGAATGCTTGTCGTTTGCAGACGACGACGATGCTTGAGGTGGACGAGCTGCCACGTGGTTGCCATTACAGTCAGGTGTGCATGTATCAGGATCGCATGGTAAACCCGCTAGTTTATGATTATTATCGGTGGAACGGCGATGATTCAGGGACAAAGGTGGAATCGCTTGGAAACTGGCTCGTCGAGAGGTTGGCTTCCTACGTTTCATACCCTTACCACGAAGTCGGCGCCACCACGAGAGAATACGACCATCTGTGCGTGGTTTACGTATACGCTCAGAAGAGGATGTTGCCGTTTTTGTATTTGATGGTGAAGAACGGTCACAAGGTGAAATATTAGTGGTGGTAGAAGTAGTGGCATTATTGGCTGCAGTGGTTGCATCTGCATGCTGTTGCTGCTGTTGGAGTAATTCATCCACTGAATTCTTGGACTTTTGACGCCTAAATACTCGTTTAACTGAGCGTGACACACGCTTAGCGAGACGAACCGGCGCTTTAAGTAGTTTCGGCATAATGATAATGCAATCTAGCACTATTTTATGTCAATGTATGTATGAATAGAGAGAGAGGTAGAGAGAGAAAGAGAGAAAGAGAGAAAGACAACTAGTGCAAAACGAAAAAATGGCTGTGTAAGAGTAGACGATGATGATGGAAGATGATTGTATTGTAATCTTCTATCTTTTTAAATGAATTAAACGAGGCAATAACGACGATAATAATTATAGTACGAAGAAAAAAAATGACGATGACAATGGCGATGATGGTGGTAATGATGATATGGTAATGATGATGATATGATAATGATGATCTTGTTAGTAATAGTAATAGTGGTGGTAGTAGTAGTAATTCAATAATACTAATTGTAATATACGCTAATGGGAGTCACAGACGAACAAATGAACGAACAAACGAACAAAAAAATAATCAACAAGTGGAAGATTCAGTCGTTGACCAACGGATTAATAAATAGATTATGAGTTGGTAAGAATAGAATCATTCACGCGTGGATCATGCGCTAGTATTCTCTTTCTTTCTTTCTTCTTTCTTTCTCTATGAGCGTGATATCTCAAAATAGTATGCACGTATCCTTCTGACCACTAGACGAAGAAATGTAGTCTCAAGTGACCTGAGCGAGCGAGCGAACGAGCAAGCAAGTGACACCGTGACAAAAATAATAAAAATCAAGAAAGGGCAGCGTGACAAGTAGCTTTCCTTGGGATCCTTTGTCGAAAACCGCGTGCCATTTATTTTAATCTCTGCCTGAGCAACGGCCAAGCAACCTGAACAGAGAAGGAGGAGCAGGATGAGGATGAGGATGAGGGTGAGGAGGAGGAGGAAGGGACAATTATTCCGTCCACACGTACACGCAAGCAGAGTAAGCTGAATGGCGGTAGATAGGCATACAGCATAGCACACAACATAACACAACATAACACACACACGTTCACATCCACGCGCATTTCTGTCTGTGTATCACTTTTACAGCCACGCATCATGATAGTAAAAGGTATCGGACAGCTTTTCTTTTCGTATAATGCCGCTCCTTTGGTGTTTCCAAAGGTTACACATTGGCATTACTGCATTTCCATTCTGCCATGTTTTCTTTGCTGCGTTATTTACCATTTACATAGTATTCGCCTATGTTAATGTTGGTATATACGTATTTATGATGTATGAATATCATCGATTGGTTAATGGCTAACACATATATATACATACATACATACATATTTTTCTTCCTATGAACTATAGTGCAACTCTAGTTCAGCTACTCGACACCAATCGTTGAATTGCGTGACTCAAAAAAGAAGACAAGAATGGTAAGGATGATTCGGTTAAATTCATTGTTTACACCGCCAAGCTGTAGTGGCATCTCTGCTCACCACTCGTTCATTCATTCATTCATTCATTCGTTCGGCTTTCCTTTACTATTGCTATTCTTACTACCTTGAATAGCTCTTGTGTATGTGTGTGCGTGTACCACACACTACATCAACAACATGATCCTACTAGTAATGTGCTCATGCCACCACCCTGCCATACTACTTACCTTGTCGAGTATAGTTAGCGAATTTACAACTATTTTTACATTCTCTTGCTAGTGTGGTAGATCATGTTTTCTTTTTTACAGATTTATCTATAAATCGCTAGTTCTAACCAGGCAACAACGCTGGAATAGTTCTGTGTTTGTGTTAGTACACACCATTTTCGGCTTTAAGGGCAATTGCTCTAGTTAATCTCTATCCAATTGTACCACGCTGGTATCACCTTTATGCGTCATACTTTTCGCTGTTAGTACAAGTAGCGTATACATCCAATGGTATATACAGACAACACATAATAAATTCCTATCATCTATCTAGTCATCTATATCATGTATATTTATTGAGTCAACGGAATGACGCCATCCAAATACCGCGACTACAACCATTTATCAAATAACCGGAATATAAACAGGTGATTGGGTTTACTGAACAATACAACGGGATGTTATTGTGGTTGTTGTGGTTGTTGTGGTTGTTGTGGTTGCTGTGGATGTAACATACAGCAAGGACAGACAGAAATCAGAATCACAACACGACACGACACGCATGCACACGCATATTCTTTCATGCATCACACCATTCATCCACAACACACACAACTACGTTTAGTCACCCTGCTATCCACTCATACGATTCCACATAGTTTTGCCTTGACTTGCCCATACTATCACAGCTATCCACCGGTGTAATCTATTATGGCTACCGATCCTCCACGTCGTGCTAGGGTCCAGGTAAATAGTGAAATGAATGAACAAGTCAATAAAAGTACTAATACACTGTATTGTACTTTTTATTCTGATCAGGTTGATCCCAATGTATTTGCAGCACGTCGACGTGCTCAGGTACAGGCAGGATCTGTCTACAACATATGGTATAACAAATGGGCTGGCGGTGATACCTGGGGTGATAACAGGCATGTACTATTGCTTATACGATAAACGCATCGACTAATATCTATATCTATGTATATCACTTGTAGAGTACGCGCTGAGACGCGTGTCAATATCGCTCGAGATTCCGGTGAGACATTAGGTTCACGTAATCCAGAGGCGTATTTCTGCGTGTTCTTTGCGCATGGTTGTTGTCCAAAAGGGTAAGCACCTCTTACTTGTTGCTAGTTGGGTATGTTTATTAACTATACTACTCTAGTTATCAATGTCAATTCCTGCATCGTATACCTCGAGATGGTGATCGTAAAGAAAGAGCACGCGATTGTTTTGGTCGAGATCGTTGGGGGTAAGTCATAGGATAACGATACTAGTACTTGTATTATCGCTTAGTAACTACACATCTATACTAATGACATTATCACTTTATTAGAACACTACGAGATGATATGGGTGGCAGTAAGTTAACTGGTGGTACGATAGTATGTATATATTGACGATATATATATA
Source organism: Syncephalis plumigaleata (assembly GCA_025201365.1). Lineage (NCBI taxonomy): Eukaryota > Fungi > Zoopagomycota > Zoopagomycetes > Zoopagales > Piptocephalidaceae > Syncephalis > Syncephalis plumigaleata. Next base: position 274,872 of record JAIXMF010000010.1, read on the forward strand.
TGATAGCTGGTTCATTTATGCGTGAAAATCATACATTATATATTGGTCGTATAGGAAGAGCAGATGATATCGAGGTAATTGCATGAATCAATATCTAAATAATAGTAAACTAATGAATAATGCATATACATATACATATAGGCAATGGTACGCCGTCATACAGAAGAGTTTGGAGAAATAGAGAAAAGTAAGTAGATGCATTATTGCCATTGTTATGTCTATCATTGTTACTAACTAGCCAGTTGATTATAGTCAAGTTGCTACCATCGAAAGGTGTTGCATTGTAACGTATAAAGATCGATTAAATGCCGAGTTTGCAAAAGAGGCACTCATGGATCAATCAATGGATAATAACGAGGTAAGTCAATTGATTGTATTCATTTCAATATGTATATACACTAGTTACTAATAATCTGTATTGTCAATATAGATTCTTAATGTTCGGTAATGATAATAATAACAATAATAATGTATTTTACTAGTAACTGATTGTATTATGTGCATAGATGGGCGACAGATGATCCAAATCCAAAGGCACGCGTGGAAGTACAAAGATCGATGGATCAACGAGCAGTAGAGAAGATATCGGAAATGGAGGAGAAATGGCAAAAGGTGCACGAAGAACAGCAAAAGGAATACGAGGCACAAATCGAATTGCAACATCAATATGAGGAGTCATTACAGGCACAGGGGATGCTATCCAACGAGGAGACCGCCAATGTAAATGAGATACCATCTACGAAACGAGCTCGACTAGAAGATAATAATGAGGAACTTGAATACACAGAACACAGTAGTAATGACGATAAGCTACAATCACCATTACCTACGAATAGTATCATTCCATTACAAACATTACAAGCCATTCGTACTATTGCAGCATCAGCACCAGGTCTTACACTTGCTACGGGGAATAAGCAGAATAGTAATGAGAATACCGGGGAAGGTAATACGAATAAGCGATCGGCAACTACAGCTGGTCTTGGACTACTAGCAACTTATGCTAGCGATGACAGCGATGAAGAGTAAATAAAACAGCAATGAGAAATGTAATGATATCTAGCATAGAATATAGTTTATTCCTATCATGAACTACTACTACTACATTAAACACTGCTAATCAGCGATGAAATGGGAAAGAGAAAAAACAAGAGAGAGAGAGGGGAAACCACCTATTTATTAAATATCATGTTCATGGTGAATCTGCTAATCGGGCCGTTCTATATAATGATATATATGATATAATTAATGTATTTGTTAGTATATCTAAAGTATACGACGAGAGTGTGGCACACTTACAATATTTCCACTCCTGTTTCCGTGACAAGCATGGTATGTTCAAATTGAGCCGATCGTTTACCATCAATGGTTACCGCAGTCCAATTGTCTGGCCATTGCGTATCTTCCCATCCACCTGAATAATAAGCAAATAACATATAAATTAGTATGCGTGTTCTACATGATACGCTAACCAGTATTGATGATCATTACCTTCATTAATCATTGGTTCAATGGTAAATATATGACCTGGTCGCATTACACCAATAGCCTTATTTTCTATACATTTGCTCATTAGATTCATACTACAACTATGGATCGTATCATAGTGAACTTACTGCTGTAATGTGGTACATTAGGTGCACAATGGAACAATCTAATATTGAATAACAAAAACAGGAGTAATAGAATTAGAGATCAATATACTATGATGACGATGACTTACCGATGAATACCATGACCGCAATAGCTGCGTACCACAGAATGGCCGGCACTCTTGGCGTGTTTCTCGATAACAGTGCCCAATTCACGATAGAGTGTTCCAGGTTTAACTGTAATCGTGGATTATTCAGTTGGATTAGTATTAAGATGTAAGCATGCTACATATATATATATATATATACTTGCCCATGGCGATAGCTTTCTCCAAGCATTCCCTAGCATTCTGTACGAGTTTCTTGCCTGCTTCATCCACCTTACCAACCAGGTAGGTTTCATTCAAATCACCGTGAAATCCATTATAGTAGAGGGATACATCGATATTTACAATGTCACCATCTTGTAATGGTCGTTCATCGGGAATACCATGACAGATGACTTCATTGACTGATCTAATAAATCAAATGGACAATTCCTTTAGGTTAATGTTTTGTAAAGAAATAGTTATAATACGACCCTCGACTCTACGCGTGAGTAACTTACGTGCAGCATGATTTCGGGAACTTGTAATAATTCAATGGAGAAGGATAGCCATTACGAGCGATTGTTGCCTCGTGAATAATACGATCTTGAATAGAATAAGAGAGGAAACAATTGTAATAATACTGGTTAATGCATTGTTCATCTTTGTATATACTACTAGTATATCAGTTACCAATTTCATTTGTAGTCACTCCTACTTTAACAGCTCGTGCACCTTCATCCAATATTTCACGCGCCAACTATAACAATAACAATAAATCAGAAGATGTATGAGATAACTAGTTCATCATACTTACTCGACAGACTACGCGCATTCCTTCAATCTCCTCTGGAGAAAGTACTTCGATTTTTGCACTGCCTTTGATGCTCATTTCCGATTTTGGTAAACCTATTTCATTCGGAATAGTATTACTGCATTAGTAATGACGAATATTACATTGAAATACGTGGTATGACTCATACACACCATCTTCCGCATAGTCTGGTCGTGGGATATGTTCAGGTACCGGTCTAGTCTCTCCAATGGGTATACAGGCTTAAGCTTGCCAGTATAATTGTAAGTGGGCCATGGATTAAATTGAACTATTAGCAGTGATAGTATCAAGCAGTATATGTTAGGCGTACAAGTTATTAGTCACTAACTACTATAGTATGCTGTTACATACCAGTTCCCGTTGATTCGGTATGAATTGCTTTGTGTTGTGCCCAATTCTTCTTGAAACAATCTTGCGAGCAGAAGAATGATCCGCTGATCTTCATTTTAACACAAGTAGGACATTGCAGCTTGGCTGGTTGTCCGCAGTCCTGACCTTTACATAAATGTTGCTGCATATTGAATATGATTTAATAGTCGACCAGAAAATAGATATGAGGTGGGTTTTAAGCAATATAAAAGAAAAAGAAAATCAATAATGAATAAATTGTCTCTATTTAATAATTGTTTAGTTTTGACCCTCTTTATTATTGCTGTACTATTGAATATGAAGCGAGTGGTAGACGCGGTAGATGGCAAAGAAGAGAAATGCAGTATAAATGACGGTGACGACAACAACGAGGACGATGACTACTTGTCCATGGATTTAGCTGCATTAGAGGAGGAACAGCAGCAAACGTCAAAAGCTGGTGGACGTGCACTTTCTTACGCGGAAAAGCGTCGTCGTACCGTAAGGGAACAAGAGAGGAAGGGACGACAGGTGTCATTACGAGAACGCGAACGACAACGACGTGAAGCTGGTTTGACGGCAGCCATCGACGCTAGCAATAAAGGATTCCAACTTATGAAAAAGCTTGGTTACGTGTAAGTACGTGCGATATCGTCAGGTCACTCCTGCTAATCGCAAAAGGATGTTTACATGTGTTCAGTGAAGGAACAGCACTCGGTAAAGATGAACAAGGACGTGTTGATCCGATATCCGTTGAAATACGACCAGGTACGATAGTAGATTGCTAGTATTACACACATCGTTGGATACTCAATATGATGATTGTACAGTTCGAGAGGGATTAGGAATTGAACAGGCTAGACGCGAACAAATGGAGCGTCAGTTGCAAGACATGAAATCGGAGGAGAAACTTACGGAAGAAGAGTTTCGCGACATCAACGACTTGCATTCGAACGACGACGTATTGAAGCGGAAATACGACAAGCACGTCGTATGTGTATTCAACTGGATGAAGCAAAGGTAAGCCTTGTGATTGACTGTATATTATGATTCATGGTTGGCTAATACATTCATTAGGTATTAAAGAGCATGTTTTATGGACACGAATACCTCGCCCATCCTCGCCATCATCTACTGATGCTACAGCACCAACTCAACTGGAAGCTTGGTCAATACTGAAGTAGAAAAGAAGAAGAGGAAGAGGAGAAATCGGCATCATTGTTAGAGTCGACGATTCCCTCGATTGAGACGGAAGAGGTGGATTTACTAGAGAAAGAACGTGGGACTTTGATGCCTTACCGGTAATTATTATGATGGACATTATCAATGATATACATGCAATCTAACTTGCCATTACTATTATCACTATTTGTAGATTACGGAACAACTTGATAGAGTCACGCAATATCTACGAGAAACATTTCTTTTGCATTTGGTGCGGTGTTGCTTACACGGACAGTGCTGAACTAGAGACACATTGTCCGGGTAATGCATTCGATATTCACTAATGGTTGCAAGTGTATAAACTACGACAAAAGAATGGTTATCATGCATAAGAAATACGTATAATAAAAGTATAACAAGTTGCAGTAAGTAAATAGATTGATGTTTATTACATTAAAGCATATTGTTTGGAAACATGTAGTTTATTGATGGATTACTGCTCGCTTATACATTAAGCATTCGCGTCTTCCTTTACTTCATCCTCCTCGTAATTCTCCACCTTTATGTCGTTAAGTCCCCATTCCTCGTTTTGTTCCCATGTACGATCGTAATCTCGTATCTCATTTCCGGATCTGGATCTGGAGCATACAAGTTTTGCAAATAGCTATTTGCCATTGGATCATCCAGTATAAGCGTTACTTTCTTGCGATTTCGATGACCTATTTGAAATAGCATTGTATTAGCGTATAATGACAAGATAAACTAGTAGTATTAGTAAATGAACTACCTCATTGAGATCGTGGAGCAACTTGAGAATCGTTGCTTGCGTTCCTCGGGAGCCGAGTCACCCCTCATGAAGGGGAGTTTAGTATCAAGTTCCTCGTGGACCTGACGAAGTAGACCTCAACCGTGGTGAATCGACCACCAAGTGTACCAGCACGTAGCTCTAGTTCAATCTCTGGAATGGAAAGACCACACGTTTCCGACTAATGCAACACGGTATTAATACATATACATATATACATACGAGTGTATTGCTAACCTTAAGTATGTCACGCGATAAATCATCCGGATCAGTCAAGTTCAAGATGATACGACGACCCTGAGGGGATACCGCACCGCCAGCCTTAACTTCATTGCTCTTATAGCCGCAGTTATCGCATACGGTAGACATGATAACGACCTCTTTAAAGTAGGGGATATCTGTGTAAATGTTTGAAAACAGACAATATCATGATAATAAATTAGAATGGACAACAATAATCGTGATATGTTCAGGATATTACCAATAATATGCATGCGTGTATCGCTAGGGTGGTTACAACTGGAACAGTTGGCAGGGAAGCTATAGACCTCGGGTACATCTAATGTCACGATTAATACAAAGGAATTGCTCGTTGATCAACTATGAATACTGACTCTCTTCCTCTTCCTCTTGCTTTGCCAGTTGCATATTAGTCGCGTCCGATTCTTCACCAGATGCATTTAGACCGAGGAATTCATTCTGTGCAGATGATCGCTGATAGAATACCATCTTCATGTTTGGGTCGTCATTTGGTATAAAACTAATAGATGCTAAATTAAGGATATACTACACTTTTCATACATGATTGTTCTCTATTTGCTATTACATATATACATAAACAAGGATACGGATTCTCCACATAACTATTACCAGCTGGATCATCAATAATCAGCGTAAATGATTCCTTTCCTTCAATATATTTTTGAAGATGCGATAGAATTGATTCAATTTTAAGGTAAGCTGGTGTATCGGTATGCTAATAAACAAGGCAATGATGACAACAATAACGATGACGGTGATTAGTCGAATGCAATATACTACATGTTGAGAATCATGCTAATTACCTTACGCACTGGTTGTTGCTCAGATAAATCAGCGATAACAGTGCTGATCACACCTTCGACTGTAGTGAGCGCACCACGGCGCGAGGTAGCCGGTATCTCTAGATCTAATTCCACGAATTTAACGGTGGCCGAGTCCGATTTTACCAGTTGACGATTCAGATCCTGTTACAAGTGTTACTACACGATTCTGTAATAATAACAATCCTTCCTGATGGATGTCATTACCAATATATCGGCCACTTACCTCTTTCGTGCTCAATTTACTCGTTATTTTAATGCCGTACACTTGAATCTGACCCGCCGACTGAATCTCGCTGTTACGCCAGTGACAATGAGGACATTCAAAGGCAGAAATAATAACTTCATGAAAGTGTGGAATCTTCGTCAGTAGCAAACGAGTAGTACCCTAGAACGACTAGGTTACTATCGCTTGAAGCAAGTATGTGGGAGGAGCTTTGCAAAAAAAGACAAGGATCCGTAAAACAAGCGTGAATCAACTTACATTTTCACCGCATTGAATGCAGTAGCTCTCCAGCTCGGTAGCACTTTGTGACGCGTCAATATCACCGAAAAGCGGCTCTGTATCCTCGTTTGAGGTTGTTGTCGTCGTTGTCATCTGATTGGGATCGGTCATTGTGGTAACAATAGCGGGAACAAAAAAGAAAGCAATGCTACGTCACTTAGATGGCAATAAACAAAATAATAGCATGTATTACTAAATCTTTTTTTCTTTTTTATTCCACTGTCTTCTTATTAAAATTTGTGGACTATTATCATGCACTTTATGTAGTGATTAGAAATGGTATCGCATTGTAGATGTATGTATATGTCTCATAATGCATTCTATATCTCCTTCTTACTTTTACTCAATCAGTAAGCACAGTTTGACATTGACTTCATTTCATTGAATCTATCGAGAATGCATAACCGAAGATACTCATATATAATAACTAGCTTGACTTGTTGGTGATTCCTTATGAAGTTAGATAATCTTTATGCAAACAGAGAGAGAGAGTAACAGCCAAGAATCTAGGACAATAATGTATAGGCTTGCTATTACGCGGGTAAACATGATATAGCATAATGGTATACTAATGAGATCCCTGTAGATTTGTACCTCAGAAATGAAGCCATCCTCCGAGTAATTAGGATGAAACATGAAACGTGTCATTATTGCCTAAAATGGCATATTCCCCGTTGCATCTTACTTGAATAATTGCTAACACGATATCGGTTAACTCGAAAGAAGAGGGGAAAAACAGCCGAGTTATCAATAGACTGACAGTCCTACTATTTAAACGAACAGCTATTCATATGGCACTGTCATTCTAGAATAGCAATCCTTCTACGGTACCTCTTATTTCCCTTTAAGCTATAAGTAGAGCCAACGTGCTTATTTTTCTTTTGCTCCCTCTTCTTCCCTTCCCTCAATATCTTTTTACGTTCTTTCAGGATTATAATTTTTAACGGTTTCTTTTACGTATAATAAACCTTACTTCTTGCTTACATTTTCTAATATCACTAGACAGCACCCTATTAATCAGCAGTAATCGTCATGAAGTTGTCAGCATTATCGATGATGCGTGGCATGCTTATGCCTGCCGTACTTTTAATGTACACCGTTGAAATGCCAGTCTACACGGATGCCGCTCCTTTCCTCGGGATACGATTCGATGATTTCGGTTTCACTACCAAGGACACTGTAGTGGATGCAAAACCAGCTGTAGTGGCTACGGAACCAGCTGTCAAACTACAAACAACCACCACCACCACCACTATCAAAAGTAGTAGTAGTCGTTCTGTTAACCAGGTCAAATTATCGAACAATGTATCTCCGCGGATATGGTGGCCATCACATTTGACGACGGTCCCGGTCAAAGTACGCGAGAAGTCGTCAACACGCTCAATAGTCTTGGTGTTAAGGCGACATTCCTGGTCAATGGCGATAATGTGGGTAATCTCAACACCGCGGAGGATCAGGAGACACTCAAGTACACCTACGATAGTGGACATCTAATCGGCTCGCACACCTATTCACATGCGGATTTGTCAACCTTGGGCGAGCAAGCCATCACCACCGAAATGAAGGATGTTGACCGTCTTATTAAGAAGGTTATTGGTAAACGACCAACTATATGCGACCACCTTACGGCAACACTTCATGGGATATGTTGAGAGTAATGAAGCAACTCGGCTATTATGTGGTTACGTGGAATGTCGACACGAATGACTGGCGACACCCGCATGATCCATGGGCGTCCATCCAAGACTTCAAAATCGATTCAACGATCACCCGAATCGTCGTTTATCAGTTTATCACATGATATTCACCCTGGCACCAATGGTCAATTCGTTCGGGAAATTGTTCAATTCCTCAGAATAACGGTAAACGTATGGTGCGCCTTGATGAATGTCTCGGTGTTCCCGGCTATCGCAACTAAGCTATCGACATCTCTATTTAGTGTAATAAAAATAAACTAGAACACAATAATATACCGCTACTATTATTACTATATTACTACATCATCGTTACTTGTATGTAAATTTGTAATACACGTGTGTAATTTTAGGATTACAAAATTAGAAATGTATGTTCCTATTCTGCACCACGTTTTTATATCGCATCGTTTATTTTTTTCCTCACCTCTAGCTAGGAATGTTCTTTCGCAGCAATGCTCTTTACTGGGCAAGTGCAAGTGGTGAATGCAAATCCACTTGATTAGTCAAAGCAACATGTGTTAACCTCGTGGGTTAAGCGGTTGAGGTACTGCTGTTTTTTTCCTACTATCTCCTCCCATGAATCCTGTACAACTTAATACTGGCTGGTTATTATTGTTACATTACACAGTCTACCAAGTAATATGATGCTACGATGATGACTATTATCGAAGTACCTACGGATAACTCTAATTTTATCAATAGTTCCACAGTCATCTTCTAGCCGCAAAAGCATAATAAACGTCTGATTTCCTGTTCGAGTCAGTGTGTACATGATATGTTTTTGCCATAAACAATAGCATACAAGGCAGTGCGTTGTCAAGTTAAAAATACTCTCGAATGCTTACCGCACCGTGCTATATAACAGCATCCCATCCTCACGCTTATTATTATGTTTGCAACGTTAACCTACTTTCTTCGATAGTTGCTAGCTCGTTACAGTTTTACGAATCGGAATTATCGTGATAACGCCATCTCGCTTTTTGTATTCATCATGAACTCAGCATTATTCTCAGCGGTGCATCGTGCGCTTATTTGTACCGTACTTTTCACGACTTTTACTGCGACACCATCCTTTGTGAATGCCTCACCCTTTCCACAGTGGCAAGCACCGACGGGACGTATCATTAACCAGTGCGTGTCGAATGATATGGTGCGCTTACCTTCGATGATGGACCGGGACTGAATACACGCGAAGTTGTCAACGAACTCAATCGACTCAATGTGAAGGCGACTTTCTTTGTCGATGGACTCGAAGACGGCAAACCCTGGACCGAAAAAGAAAAGAACGATCTTAGACACACCTATAATAGCGGCCATCAGATTGCCTCGCACACTTACTCGCATGCCGATCTCGCAACGCTTACTGAATTCCAAATCACTCAGGAGATGAATAATATCGAGAATGCCATCCATGAAGTTATTGGTGTACGAACCACCACTATGCGGCCACCCTACGGCAGTACTTCGTGGAGCATGTTACAAGTAATGGAACGGCTCGGCTATACGTGGTTACGTGGAATATCGACACGAATGACTGGCGACATCCAGATGATACATGGGCGTCCATTCAAGAATTCAAAGATCGATTCAACGAATCACCTGGCTCATCATTCATTAGTTTATCGCATGATATTCAGCCCGGCACGAATAGTCGGTTTGTTTGGGAGGTTGTTCAGTTCCTTCGATCGCAAGGTAAACGAATAGTACGCACGGATGAATGTATTGGTGTCCCTGCCTATCGCAACTAAGCAGCGGCTTCTTTATTTAGTGTAATAAAAAATAAACCAGGACAAAATAATAATGCGCTTACTACTACTTCATCATTATTACTTGCATGGAATTCAACAATATACATGTGTAATTGTTTGATTACAAAATTAGAAAGCTACGCACCTATTATTATAGCACGTTTTGATTAGTATCCATTTATATAATAGTTTAGAATGTTCGTTCGTAGGATTACTCGCTAATTAGGCAGCTAAGGGGCAAGTTACAAATGCCGGATTGCCTTATTAGTAGATAGCATGCGCTATGTCACAGAGCCATGCAATTAAGAGCAACAAACTTTGATCGTTTTCCATCCTATTGGAATTCGTTCAAACTATCCGATATATATCTATTACTCGCTCAGTAATTATAATAACAGCGACAACATAATAATATACGTTGATCATATGAAATGATTATATATATATCTCTGTATATAGATATATACTGCTTATTTGCATTCTACTGAAAGCAATGCTTTTTTCCTTCTAATTGCAAAAGTGGCATGCGAAGGTGTCAGCTTTTCCTATTATAGCAATGGCATTCACGAGATACATACGACAAATTACTCATCAACTCCTTTTAAATAATAATATCGTTAATTTAAATAGACCTGCATGCATGTTGATTGTAACAATACGCGATATCCTCACGACTATTTCTCTTCCCCTTTATTCGTCTTCTTACTTACTACGATTACCACTACATTATTTTGACGTATTCCGCAGTGAATGCTATAATAGCAATCAAATAATTGCCAACTTTGTTACGAATACCACCTTTAAATAACTATATCACGCCTCCCCTACATTACTAATCACTTAATAGTCAACATGAACTTGTCATTGTTATCGACAGCGTATCGCGCTCTTCTTTGTGCCGCTCTCATCATTGCTTCTACCGAAGTGCCATCTCTCGTAGGAGCCGCACCATCACCGGAAACTCTGCTATCTGCTAGTGCCACCAGTACCGGTGGTTTCTCACATTCGGTCATAACCGGCAAGATCCAAAGGGCACAGACGGGACGTGACATTAAACATTGCGTGTCGAATGATATGGTCGCACTTACCTTCGATGATGGACCGGGACTGAATACACGAGAGATTGTCGACGAACTCAATCGGCACGGTGTCAAGGCGACCTTCTTTGTCGATGGGCTTGAAGCCGATCAACCCTGGAGTGATACGGATAAGGAGAACCTTAAATACACTTATCAGCATGGACATCAGATTGCCTCGCACACTTACACGCATGCGGACTTGCCAAAATTAAACGAAGGTCAAATCACCAAGGAGATGAACGACATTAGCAATGCCATCAATGAAGTGATCGGTGTACGACCCACTTTCATGCGACCACCTTATGGCAATCTATCGCAAGCAGTGCTAAATACGCTAAAGAAACTCGGCTACTACGTGGTTACGTGGAATGCTGATACGAATGACTGGCGACACCCGCATGATACGAATGCTTCCATTCAAGAATTCAAGAAAGAATTCAACAAATCGCCAGGATCGTCGTTCATCAGTTTGGAGCACGAACCCAGCCCGGTACGAATGCTCAATTCGTCCGAGAGATGTTGAATTCCTCAAATCGAAGGGTAAACGTATTGTACGCATGGATGAGTGTATTAACGCCGATGCTTATAGGAAGTGAGCAGCTACAATGTTTTTAAATTATTAATAAAAAATACATGTCTTTTATAACATACTGTTATTGTTATTATATATGTTTACGAATAAACAATCGTATGTGTGTGTTTATTCAATAATAACAATGATCATGATTAGTTAGTTTTTCTCGTTGGAAATCACTGCTTGAGCGAATTGCGGCAAGACAAAGGCTGCCTCGTGTATACGAGCGTTGTAGTAGCGACATAGTTTAGCCTCTTGTTCAGGTGTCCAGCGACGTGTTGGCTTGCTTGGATTCAACGAGCCATCCTTGGACGCAATGATAAATCCTATCTGTCCCGAGGGATAAGTGGGAATGGTGGTGTAGGCGTAGGCCACCGATGGGAAGATGGTACGCGAGAAGTCTAGCACTTCCTTGATGAGATTCAAGTGCAACCACATACACTCGCCTTGCGTAGCAATGATACCGCCATCGCGCAACGCCAAATGCATTAGCTCGTAGAATTGACGCTGATAAAGCGATGCAGCCGGTCCCACTGGATCTGACGAGTCCGTGATAATCACGTCGAATTCATCCTCGTGATTCTTCATAAACTCGAATCCATCGCCGATGTGCACCTTCACCTTGGATGTTGGAAGCCAACCGCCATCGATGGCAAATACTGCTTCGATACACGGATGACCGCCTCGTCGATATCGCATAGGACGACCTCCTCGACACACTCGTGTTTGACCACCTCGCGAATAACACCACCATCACCACCGCCGATGACAAGCACCTTACGTGGATTAGGATGGCTCATCATCGGTATGTTCGTGATCATTTCTTGATAGGAGAACTCGTCGCGTTCAGTCGCTTGAATCACACCATCCAACACTAGTACGTTGCCATAGGTTGTGCTTTGGAACACGAGAACATCTTGATACTTTGACTTTTCATGGTGTAATATCTCTTGTACTTCAATGGACATGGCTATGAATAAAGCAATATTACCAGTGTTAGTATTATTATTATCGTTACTATCTTTACGCTATCCTTACCTTGGCCGGGCCAGAGCACCGACTTTTCGCGGAACCAGCCATTGACGATGCATTCGTGCGTAATTGTTTGAGCCATAGTTGTTATGAACAAGCAATAAAAGAAACAAGAGTTGGAACAGAAAGAGAGTAATAATAATTCAAGTCAAGTGTCTTCTTCAGCATAAAATAGCCTATACGTAAGCGGCGACAATAGCAGTATCGGTAGCAGCAACAACAGCAACAACAGCAACAGCCGGTCAGCACTAAGCAACCAAACGAGTCAAATAGAGATAACAGGAAGGTGAAGGACTGACAAGGAAAGGAAAAAAGTAATCATTATCGTCGTGGTCGTTTTCCCTTTTTATGCGTGCACCGGATTATTTCGGAAATGACGCGAACCTTCCGGGATACGGCAAATCAATCCATTCGTAATCAGCAGTAGTAGCAGTAGCACCAGTACCTTGTAATAAGAGGTTAATATGAAACGTAACAAGTAAATACGCAACATGCTCACCTATGCTAGTATCGATTACGCTTCTATTCTACGATATGCGAATACAGACGAATGGATATAGTAGAATAAGATTGGGGCATTGACTTGCATCCTTGCCATTTACTATTCTATCTATTGTATTGCATTGCATGTACAGTTGATATTCCGCTTACTGGTAAATTGACATAAAAGGTACTTGTCAAGCCTAATTGTCCTATTCCATCGATAAATGGAAGCTTCTATAAATGCCTACATGGATACTTATATCGTGGTGTCTCCCTGGTTTACATGTCAAAAAGTAATCAACTCTTATTTATCGCTCATTATCATCGTTATCCGTACATCACACAAGAAACATGTTCTCCATTCGAGCTATCACATTTACTATCGTCCTAGTTGGCACAATCATGCTATGGACAGACTCGCTATCTCACGTAGTGGCAATGCCAATGCTAGGTAATATAAACGAACTAAACGGATATACACTTGTACTAATTGATTAATCGTTATCTTTAACATGTAGCATTGGTAGACCAGAGTAATTCAGTATCCAATGACGATCCACGGTCATCGACTACCGTTGATACGAACAACTGGCATACACGACGTGGTTATACGGATGCAACCACGGAAGAACATGATAGTACTCCTCCTACTGTGCAGAATTGGCTTGGTTCAGAAAACATTCCTGGTACCATACCTACCACTCCAGGTGTAAGCATATAATCACTGATGTTTGATACATCTACTACGTTTGCCTCAACATTTCAATAAATACATATTACTTGTCTAATCGTAAACAACAAACGTAATATTTATTGTTCTGATTGAATTCACTCATCGGCCCTGTTTGCTTTCTCTGTTGCTTTAACCAAATAAACGTTGTCCATAACGAACACTCATGATCAAACTATACATGTTTAATCGTTATAATCAATCTAATAGCGTATATGATTGTTATACTACTCACCTTAATGCGCTACTAGTCCTGCTGGCATAACTTTACCGCTATTCAAGTAGCGTATACCCATTACAACAATAGAGTAACGCTAACACCTAAACTCATTCAATCACACGTATAGATAGAGATAGTAAGTATCGCTTCTATGCATAACTAGTTAGCTACTACTATTATTTACCAAGTGCTAATTGAGCATCTTGTGGATTACGACTAATTCGAGAGGCTGCATGTCCCATAAGTGCTCCAAATAGTAAGCCTGAAGCTAACGAGGCCACACTACCGCCTTAAAGTAACCCATCAATCCACCGGCCAATATGGTGGTAGCATACAAATAACCAAGTACATCCATGATAGATAGAAGCTATGTAATAGTCAATAGATCAATGATATTGCTCTTGCTCGTGTTGTTGTTGTTGTTATGACGTAACCCTTAATAGACGATAAATGATACGGTAAAAAAGTGGAAATCTTGAATGCGAGCATCTAAATCCATTCAAGTTTGATATGAATCCACTACACATTTATATGTATGTAATGCGGTGTTTCGTAAAACTTATTTCATCATCATCACACACACATTTTGCTTTACCTTTAACGACCAATCTTAGTCTTTTTTGTCTTATCGTACAAGGTTTCGCTTTTATTCGCCTTGTATTTGTGTGATTGTGTCTCTACTACCGTACCAGTCGTGTATTAGTGGGACCAATTCCCTATTGCTTTGTTCTATTCCGTTCTATTGACTGTGTCATATCATGTCTGTCGACAATTCGCGTGGCTCATTTGATGATCCCGGTTCACCGGGCGACGAAGTCAAAGAGCAGGATCGCTTCTTGCCCATTGCCAATGTGGCACGTATCATGAAACGAGGTCTACCCGATAATGCCAAGATTGCGAAAGAAGCTAAAGAAACTATACAAGAATGTGTATCGGAATTTATTTCATTTATTACGAGCGAATATCCTTTATTGTGTTGCAGCTTTTTCATTAGATATAAGCACGACAGTAATGCATGGATGTATATTCTTTAACCTCTTGAATAATGCTATTGAATTGATGTAATTACAGCGAGTGATCGATGTCAACAAGAGAAAAGGAAAACCATCAATGGCGAAGATGTATTATGGGCAATGCAAGCATTGGGTTTCGATAATTACGCTGAAGCATTGAAAATCTATTTGGCCAAATATCGTGAAGTAAGTAAATGAAAGGGAAAGACTTGGACACGTATATTGAACGTATATCATTCATTCATTCATTAATAGGCCACTAAAATGGAACGTACTTCCACTGGTCAATCCAAGGATGGTAAGCTAATTAACTCACTAGTTGAATTACTATGATGATTCTAAAGCTGTAATAATGATTCAATATATGTAAATATATGATGATAGGAGGTAATTGTACAACAATCATGACTAACAATTATAATGCTAAAGCTTAAGGTAGGTATATACATATATACACAGTAATGATTATAGCGAATGTTGTACTAATTGTAAATAGTAATGACAATCTAGATATACATGGCAATACGAGCGGTGGCAGTTCAATGAGTAGTGCTCACGGCAATAACAATGGATCTGGTCCACATACGCTTGCTGGCTATTATACGGGTAAGTAATTGGATGTCAGCAATGACAAATGCTAGTCAATGGCAATGACTATTCTTTAATTATTACGAATAGAGTATTACATAAAACTGAGTCTAACATTGCCACTTAGGTAATCCATACGATGGATAATCATATGTTCTTTTGTTTACTGTCTATAAAATACATTATTCATATCATTCATATTACTAATATTGAAGTCGATGCTTATAACTATTTTAAGATTGATTGATTGATTAAAGGCATGTCATATCGAATAACTACATAACAGATACAATGACATCGCTTAGTACATGTACAAAAGTTCGTTAATGGGTTTTTTGCTTCTCTCTATCTATCTATCTATCGGCACTTGCTCTCTCTCTCTCTCCTTCTATATATCCTGCTGACGACGCTGATTTCATGCCATAATTCTAATTCGGCTACTTGAGCCGGTGTAGGCGGTAATGGCATCTCTACCAAGTCCCATGTCTCCATGTTAGATCCTAGAATGGTGCCGGTCTCCTCACGTTCCACGAGATACACACTCTCCCGCATGACGATAGGACGTTGTAGCGAGTAGAGTCGCTTTAACACTTGATCAAATGTTAACGTAAACGCTTTTGTCGTACTAATGGATCATTACAATTTAGCATCTATTATGGCACATCCGCGTATACACATTAACATTAATTAATACTTACTTTGATGTATCATCCATGTTCGAGGATAGATTATGTTGTGCGTAACCGATGTGGTGGATATATCCGCTTCTGTCGTCTGATCATTAGTAGATGGCGATATGAGCGAGGAACCACGACAACACGCCATAATTGCCATAATAAAAAGGTGGACTGCTCAAGAGTGGATTCAAATCCACGTAAATGACATAAATAGGCCGCATTATAACATATCATGGCAAATCCACGTGTAAATTGATCAGAATTCGTATCGGTTAAATAAAGCGGTGACATTCTATGCATATATACATGAACAACAATAGTACTCGTTAGTACAAATGATACTATCGAAACAGCTATACAAAGGAAAACTAGTATCATACCGTGTATCACCACCAGCCATGGATCGATAGGCAAATGACGCGGCACCTTGATCAATCATGATAAATGGTAATTTTACATTCAAATAATACGCCATAAGATTGAGCATATTGATCGCCAATTGACAGGCTGCATTAGTACCCTTACGCGAGTAATCTACCAGATAATACGTTCATTATTAGTACATACATGTATACATACATATATAGCATACAGTTTATTACACTTACTCGGTGTATACCAATCGGCCATTTCCGGTAGTAAATGTCCAGAGATTCGAAGTGTAATCACTGGTATACCATGTTCCGATACTGTAACTAGAATCAATGCATTCATTAGCGTGTTATCGCATCGATCATGCATCTCCTCTCATTACTTACTATTCGCATTCTTTAATGAAATACGCGAGGAAATACGTCGAAGTCCAAATACATGCATAAGCTCACGTAGTAACACTTTATGCGATGCCGCTAATTTCTGATCCAATTTCGCTCGATGTTCATTAAACTGTTGCAGCTGTCTAGTACGACTATCCACCAGTTGTTGCCATCGTGTTGTCGTTGTACGCCATGTATCGTCCAATCGACGTCTCATCTCGCCATTCGTATGTTTAAGCGTTGCCGTCTTGTGTTTTACTACGCTAGCAATATTAGCAGCTATTCGTTTGTTGTTACTGACGATAAACAGCAAACACCACTTACACTGTTCGTATTCTACTTGAAGTTGCGCTAGTCGTTCTTTAGCCTTGGTAATGCGAAGTTGAATGGCCGTCTGTTCCGTAACTCGTTGTCGAGCTGTCCATGCTCGATCGTTTAATACCGCTTGCACTTGTTCGTATTGCCTGTCTCTTTCGGCTTTCGCCTTGCGCATATGCTCACGATGTTCTTGTATGCTTCAAGGAAAAGAATAGGAAAGTAGAGTCATCTGTATTATGTTCCCTAATACTAGTAGTTCCCCCCCAATAACTTACCGATCTTGAATGCAGTCACGACAATAACTAGTCGCTGTATTGATTCACAGGCAGCACACTCCATATTGACAAGATATGGTAGTTACAAGTATAGATATATGTATATATTATCGAATAGTGTACAAGGTGTCAATGAAAGTGTAAGAGTGGAACAACACGCATACACACACAAATGAATAAATGATAAGTGGAGGGGAAAGAAAAGAGAGGTGATACAAATGGAAGAATTGAATGAGATCATTCATTGGATGATATATACTCGTCATCATGATGACTATAAATTATCTATAAACACACATATGATGATTTTATTATTATGATAACTACTGCTATGCTTAGTGTAGTTACTTAATATACTAGATTCAGTAGCTATACTCGGTTCATTCACTCATATCTATGTATTTCGTATTACATAATAGAGCATTGTTCCATATCAGGTGGATTTGGAATACCATCTTCATTAAAATCCATACCCGGTGCAAGTTGTTCCAATAGTTCCTTTGGTGGTTGTCCACAATCTTGCATCTGCGTACAACAGTATTAACATCATAATACAGCACTAGTTGATCTATTTACCTTTTGCATTAGTTCGGAAATAGTTGAATCAACTTCAGCAGCAGCAGCAGCTAAATCATCATTGAATGTACTACTAGTATCAGCAGGAGTAGCAGGAGTAGGACCCATTTCATCAAATCGAGCAACAATTTGTTTACATAGGTGTATTGTTGTTCATACTGAGTATACGTATCAGCTGGTATTTTCTCCTTATGTTCAGCTAAATAGGCAGGATACTAGTAATATATATATCATATATATCATGTATATCATATTTAGTAATCATTACTCATCACAATATAGTATACACTTGCCTTCTCTGCCAATTCCTTCATCGGTTCATAAAGAACATCACGCGTCATCAATTGTCCCATCATACCATCGATTAATCCGTCGAATTCGCCTGAATCTGTTAACTGTTCCATTTGACGTAGCATTTCAGCCATGAGTGCATCTTGTCCATCATCTTCACTGGCTGTCTTTGATTCCGTCTATCATCATCATCATTGTTACTAGTCAGTAGTTATAATTGTGTCATTCTACTTACCTTAGCTTGATCTGAACTATTACGCAATCGATTCATAGTCTCGGTAATTGTATCCTGAAAGTTTTGTGGTTTCTCATTACGATTCGTATTAGTAGCTGATGTAGTACCGCTGTTTTTCGTTGAGGTTGATGATGTTTTCGTCTCATCATTTGCAGTAGAGCCTGTTTGCATATGTTGGAAGAATTGCTCCATACTAGCTTGTAGGTCACCATCAGTGTCACCGCCCATTTGTCGAATGAGTTCCTCCATGCCTTCAGAAGTTCTTTAGCAAACATATCATCATCCAATAGTGCATCATCTAGCATGCTCTTCTCGTCTTTCTTCGTTGTAGTTGTCGACGTGCTATCATGATTGGCTGGTTGTTTCTCTGCAGCCTTGCTTGAAGAAACATTAGCTTTAGTTTGGAATTCATCCAACACGTCTAGTAAAATGTCAATAGATTAGTATGAGGTTACTTGTTATTGCTGCTACTACTACTACTGCTACTACTAACTACTTACCGTCTAATAGATCATCTAAATCCTCCGCATCTTCCACTGTGACATTGTCAACCGTCTTTGGTTTATCATTGCTACTATTACTGCCTGGATTCGACATGGATTCAATAGAATAATGACGTAGCTAATAGACAAACTAGTAAATAATAACTAAGATAGAAGAGTGATAAACCACAAGTTACAGAATAAAGAAAGAGAGAGGAAAGAGAAACGGAAAAGACAACTGCCGATGATGATGAATGATTGATTGATTGACACATGGCAACAATGTTGTACACATTTACAATATCATTCATCGTTTATAATAATAAATGCATTTTATTAAGAGTAATTCAATGGTAAGTTATTCAAAATTGAGATCTATAATAACAAATAGGCAAATAAATGATGAGGATGAGGATGATAATGACATAGTACATAGAGTACAATATCATTTCAATCCATAATAATAATAATATGATACTAAGGTGAATAAAAAGAGGAGCAATCATATTACTGCTAATAAGCAAAAGAGTAATGAAGCAAGTTGCTAGATCATTGATCAGAATAATACACGAATAAACCATACAATTGTATGTCTATTGTATATCACTGATAATGACAATAGTGATAATGATGATGATATGCAATGTATCTAGTATACGTAATCTAACACAAATCGACTGACCGCAGTAAGTATCAAATGAGTTACTTGTGTAGTAAATAGGTTACAAAGTAGTATTCACTGAGGAATGAATGAACTACTTGACATATTGGTTACATGGTAGTATTTGCTGCTGTTGCTGTTGTTGTTGCACAATAAGTGGTGGGATGTTGATTCAATGGCAATGTCATAGAACGTATATCCAATTTGTTATTGCCATTGTTGCTATTCTTGTTATCAGCTAGTTCAAGTGTTTCAGCAAAACCTGAATCACGAGATCCTTGAACACTTGTACGCCAATCCAATGCCAACAATGCACTAGTGGAATCCAGCTGGGTGGTAGAAGCGGTAGCCGTGGTAGTCATGGTAATGGCAGAGTATGCATCTGATAGCGTATATTCATCGTCAACATCCTCATACTCTTCCTCTTCCTCTTCCTCTTCATTATCTGACGATTCCGTTTCAGTGACTTCTTCTAATGGAGTAAGAATATGCACACCATATGGATAACTACCAAGTCCTTTACGACGTGATGCTCTCGACCTTGATCCATTAGCTGATACGCCTTGTCCGGTTGCTACGTCATTCGATGCAGGCCATGTCGAGAATGATGTTGCATTATTATTAGCGGATATAGTTTGACTAGGCGTATTCATATTGTCATTCCTTGTACTATTAGTGTTACTATTAGTATGGTCGCTATTATTGCCATTATTATGGGTTAGCTTTGGTCGACGAGGTTGTACACGTGTAGGACGATAGGGCAATTTAGGCATTGTGGTATTGGTGTCCGATTGGTTCATTCGCTGGTAGAGTACGTAATCGCGTGTACCCGGAGATAGATCGGCCATACGCTGAGTGTGAGGATCAATGTCGAACCAGCTACTAGATTTAGTATTTCGCTTCTGATTATACTGTGGAAATAGATCACCACAACCTGGATCGGAGGACATTGACGATGATGTTGGTGTTACATTAGCTTTTGATTCATTTGATAGGTGCGTCAAATACTCGGATGTATCAATATTTGCCGTGGCAAGAATAGTGACATCATTTCTATCTGATTCATTCAGCTTTGTCGTTGATGATGATTTCCTACGGAGATACAATGGTTTACTCGATGAGTGACTCGTTTTATGATTGTTTGTCGATGATGAGTGACTGGATATCTTAGTAGATATCTATTAGTAGTATTATTAGTATTAGTAATAATTTACTATTAGTAATCAATAAATGACTTACCTCATCATTAGTATTTGACGTAAATGACTCGTCATCATTTTCAAGTGCCTTTGGGTCTACTACTCGTTCGAATTCCTGCCACCATTGATCCTTATTTGATGATGATGATGACGACGATGAGGATAATTTAGATTTACGTCCTAGTGACGACCAACGACGTCGAAATCGTGATAATGAACCAGTCAATGAAGAATGAGAATGAGATGATGAAGAAAGAGTGGCATCATCACTAGTATATGACATGTTGGATTCATCCAATTTATCTTGCATGTCAACGAGTAATGATGGTTGTGACCGAGAGAATACCTTTGATAATGCCAATGTATCATAAGGATTATCTATATCTTCATTGTCTTTCTTGCCATACTCGTGGGTAGTATTGCTTCGAGAACGGGTTGTTAGTCCAAGTAGACGTAACGAGAGAGGACGTTGCTTCTTCCATTTACTACTATTATTGCTAATATTGCTAATATTGCTACTGGTGTTGTAGTTATATTGAGGAGCACTATCGACAGTATTAGAGGAGATAGGCTCTACAGCTATGGCAGCCATAACAATCCAACGACACAATAGTACTAGTTGTGATGGTATGCACGCGTATATATTTATCCCTTTTTTCCCTCTTTCTGTGCGTGTATGCGTATGTATGCGTATGTATATATGTATATGTATGAATATGCGTGTGTATATTCACCAAGTTGATAGGTGGCAACCGGTAATTACCACAACAAATAAACGACGCCTACACACTTTGCTTGTTTTTCACCAATCAATGGAATAATAGAGAAAGAGAGAAAGAGAAAGAGAGAAAGAAAAGAACAACAAATAATAGAAGGAAAGTAAGGCAATAAGGTAAAGAGAAGGTGGTTAAAGGTGCTTAGAAGAAACGGTAATGAGAAGCTAGTTCGTTAATATAGCGCATAAACTTGGCGGTTTAGAAATAGGAATAGTAGGACTGAGGTTGAAAACAAAGAGAAACGTATTGGTACGGATAGTATTTCGAGGTATACAATTATAGAGAAGGGAGAGAAACTATACCACCCGAAATGGTACACCGGAGATAGGGACAACCACAGACGGGCGATGATACGACTTCAAACACACAACTGATAAGGAATAGCAGCGGATTGTTTAAGGCGAAGGAAAGCGGCACTTTCGTGGTAGTAGCACTAATAAATGATGATGCTGATGGCAAGGATACGACAGTCTTAAGCGATTCTTGTGCAATTATATAATGCTATGCAGGCCAGCAACCAGATATTAACGAATAATATAGATATCTATCTAAGATAGTAACGCGTGGAGATGAGCAAGCACACCCACACGCACGTGTAATAGATAAGCAACAAGTATGTAAGGAACAAAACAAACGCATGCACGTAGGAATGAATAATGGTATACGTGCGCGTGCGTATGTTCTTCACCCTTACTAATATTCTTGTTGATACGATAATAGTGACAAGTAATAGAATGGATAGTCAGGTGGTGGTGGTGATTGATGTAGTATTGTAGTGAATACGCGGCGCTTTCAAAGAGTAGAAGTAAAAGTAGAAAGAAAGAGAATAGTGACACCCGTAATACGAAATGGTATAGAGCGAATGAACACCCTGACCTGAACGAGTAAGTGACAAGAATAGATTCTATTGCTGCTGGTGGTGGTACTGTTACTACAAAAGAATGTGGACAGAAATGACGATATCGAAAAGTAACCACTGACCGTTTTTGGTCAAGATGATGTGATTGTGTTGCTAATGGTGCGTTAGCGTTGGCTGGCTATTGTTGTGACTACGGCGTTTGTTGTTTTGTTATGAATTGAATAGTTGGTCGAGAAGGGATTAAATAATCTCAACAACTACAACAATGAGAAGAATAACAATGGATGTCGATGTTCTTGCTTAGACCAATAAAATGACCTTGATGATGATGATGATGATGATGATGATGAGATAGTAGCAACGGTTTACGTGTGTTTCAAACTTGAACCTATCTCCATGCACACGAACATCTGTGCGTGTATCTGTGCATGTATCAAAACAATTGAAATGGTGATGATGCACACTACAGTAGAACGAGTAAGAATATCAAACAATGCAACGTAATTGTTACAAAATGATGATCGAGGAATAGATAGATAATAAACGGTTAGGCAAAGAATGAAAAAAGTCAGGCGAATTAGCAAGGAATACGCGGCGATGATCAAATGCAATCCTCTGCAAGTAAAGAAATGAGAAAATAAGGCGACTTTGCAGGCAAATGTACGTACATGCACTCTCATGAACAACAATGATAATAACGATAACAATGATAGTAATAGTAATATGTTTATTTCATTTTAATGTTAATGCTTGGTGTGTTACATGATGTGCATCCTAGTCTATATATCATCTATCTATCTATCTATCTATATGTGTAGAATAGTAATAGTGAAACCGACTGCTTGATAACGAGCAAGTGTTAACTACTAGCTGATGTACTCGCACTTCTTTAGAATGATCTAAGACGTCGTATTGTGCATCTGTACCACCATCGCTCAACCTTTTAGCACTTGTTCTTAGTGCACATAAACTATCCTCTATCGTCTAATGGAATTGATCAGCTGAACAGATAGGAATCGGCGGTAATACGGATATTCAGTAAAAATAGGCGTGTGTACCAAATAAACTAAACCGCATCATTGGTGTGTATTATTAGTACACACATACATACATATACATTAGTAGAAATACAACGAGAGAAAGAAAGAAGAAGGAAAGAAAGAAGGAAAGATAACAACGAGCTAATCTCAGCTTGAATGGGACATTTAACTCGTGATAAACGTAGTTAGGCCTGTGTTTATCTAGACATAAAAGATGAACAGTCAAGCAATAAAAAGACGCTATTTTGCTACTGCAATGCAGGTACTATTTCATTATGACTCACTCCTTCGACTCAATACATGTCATAGTAAACAAATAAAAATAACAATACAATAACAATAGCAGTAGCAGCAATAGTCATAATAATGTACTTCTTGTTTAAACAAATACCCTTACAAACTATTCCTTTTTACTTACATTAGATACAAATGAATAATAATACTCGTATTTGTCAACTACCAAGTGATGTGTTATGTCATGTATTTATTCAACTAGGTGCAGATGACTTGATAGCCGTTGAACGCACTTGCTTACGTCTACGTCGACTTCTCGTTGATTTAGGCTGGCGAATATGGCTACGATATATGGGGTGGCAGTTTAACTCTTGCCCGATTACTCGTCTACGGGTATATACCCTGCCACACTCGACTCGATATCGTAGTGATAGTAATACTACGAGGAACACCAAACGAATTACAGCTGGACCTAGTTATCTAGCGAGAATAGGCTCAATAACCGATAAGCGATGGCGTGAGCATCAACCATCGTCACATCTCCTAGATCAACATGCTCAAGTGTCGGGTCCAGTGGTAAGGGCGGATGGTACGTTTGTAGCGTGGACCGTTGGCAATCAAGTTAGATGGACCAATGCTACTTGTCAACAATGGCCTGTATCCGCGTTGCATCAAACACACTCGCTACAAGCGCATGAATCGGATCTAACTGATTTGATTCTAAACGAAGATACAATACAACAAGCACATATCACGGTAGCAAGTGTCGATGGTAGTATTGCTCGTTGGCGGATTGGCACTTCTATTAATAAGCATAGAGCGACAGCAGCATCATCATCCTCCTCATCAGTATTGGAGAGTATTAATATGAATCAAGTATCCATTAGTAGACGTGAACAATCGAATCGACACGCTCAACTAGAATGGCGTATGTCTGTGGCTGGCAATGGGTGCAACGCATTCAACAGCGTGTTAATGACGTGCCACATCGTATTATCGCCGTATCTCATGACTTGAAATTACGGGTGATTGATAGCGAACGACAAACCATTGTCGCGCATACCACGCTACCTACTAGGCCATGGGCCATCGAATGGTTGCTAATGACGTGGTTGCTGTCGGTCTATTCGGCTATCCCAATTCATTGGCCGTTTATCGATTACGCCCTGATACCGTAGTACTGGATCGATTTCTACCGGGACATCGTTCATCGGTATACGGATTGGATAGTTGTCCATTGGCGCCTTCCCTATTATTGTCGGGTGGCTACGAGGGACAAACGCGTTTATGGGATTTACGTATGGCCAGTCGTTGCACCAGTTATTTAACGAACAATCGAGCGTGCGTTGGTGTATTTGAGGATCGATTCAACGACAGCGCCATCTACTGTTGTCAATGGGATGGTCAGCGTATCGCATCGGGACGTGGACATCATGGTATTATTAGTTTTTGGGATGCACGTTGGTCCACATTAACTACTCAATGTCAAAGTGTACTACTGGACTATGATCATGTTGGTAGTGGTGGTAGTGGTAGTTATATACAACGGCCTCTACGGTACATTGACACTTGGTCTAAATACAATGGTAATCGTTGGACACCCGTTTATTCACTTTGTTTAGAACAAACACGCGTATTAGCAGCACTAGATACCGAGTTATGGTGGTTGAATTTCATAGATAACACGCTTACCCTACCGTTGACGCATCAGCCAACTGCAGCGTTGAAACATGCTAAGCCATCGAGATCACGTCGTAAGCGTGTTCGTCAACCTAGACCTTAATACAGCGCTTTTCCAACCGATTAGCGCTCCTAGTCTTTAAATTTGTTCTTATTAATAAATAAATTTTTGACTTTATTAATGCCATTTTTGTGATTTCCTCTTATCTTGTTAATGTTCCCATTAGTAGGTGTTGTTAGTCTTTATTGCCAATAATGACTATGTATAACACTAAGACAGTAGAACAATTTGATGAACTTATTAATATATAGTTTATTCATTCATGATATGATTAGTACACTGTAGCGATTGTAATGCTAGATTGGCAACTGGATATCATAGATAATGTTCATCTGTGCCATCAAGCATGTGTAAGTAACGACTGGCTAATATCGCCTTTATTGCATGTAATAGCGAGCATTCCTTTTACATAGTGACAAAAAGATAAGATTGTTAGCCATTATCTTATCTATAAGCTTTTTCTCTTTAGATACATTGTTTGTCAAGCTGTTACATAAATGCGTCCAAATATTTTTATGACCCGTAATAAGGTGTTGGCGCATAGCTTGCCATTTACAAAAACGACGCCTAGTAGAATTCTCATTCGACTGTTTTATTACATAGTTAGTGGATTCACCATAGTCTGCTAACGCTTGTAATAAAACATCGATAACTTCATCGTATTCCCTTTGCTTTGTTGAAAACTCATCAATACGAGTATTTAGCTTATCCACTTCCTTCTTTTCCTCATCCAAATGCTGTTCTCGCGTATCCAATTCCTCCTTTCTATTGCCCAGTTCTTTCTCCTGTTGCTCCACTTCCTTCGTACGCTTATCCAATCCTTCCTTTTGTTGCTCCACTTGCTTCGTACGATTATCTAACTCCAGTTGTCTCTGTCTGAGCTCCTCTTCGGCTTTAGCATGTTTTTCTTGTGCTTCTTTGAGTTCTTCGTTGCTTGATGTAGTTGCTTCTCCATATCGCTAAGATCATTTTGCTTAGGAGCATCATCCAATAGTTGTTGCTGCGTAGTAAGCTTAAGACTATTTATCTCCTGTTGTTGCTGATTCCTCTCCTCTTCGAGTAGCCTTATGCGACTAGACTGCTCCTTGTTTGTTTCCTTAGCCACGGAAAGTTGCTCCTTTAGTTGAACATTCTCGCAACACAGCTCACTAATGGTTTTCATCAATTTAATTTGCTCGTCTTTCAATGCAAGTAGCTCATCTTTCGCTGCAATTAGTTCATTTCTTGATGCAAGTAGCTCATCCTTTGATGCAAGCAATTCATTTTTTAATTGAGCATTCTCTTCGAACAGCTGAAGCATCCTACTATCCATTGTTTCATTCACCATTTGTTCTTCTTCCTTTGAGTTTAATTCGTTCGTTACTTCTTGCTTCATAGCTTGGATTTCCTTCAGAATAAGGAATTTATACGTGTGTTGTGGTTCTAACTTGGAAGACATTGCAATGAGAAGGAGAAAAAGAAAAGAACGCTTAAGTAAAATAGGCAACTACAAAACAGGTCATAATGATGCCTGCCTTTTCGGCAGACTTTCGTCTCCTTACACCTCCATCAAGTATAAATGGAGCTGCAAATATCTATCTAGCAATATTGATCGCTTCTGCTTTATTCATTTCTTTAGTAAAGCTCTTGTATTTCGTGAACCATTTGGTTTATTTGTATTGGGAATATAGAATTGTAGCGTGAAGGCATATATACTTGATCTTCAATTACAGGTTTACATCGATAATCCAATCTCTTACTGCTATTCCACAGAACGTAACACTAATCCGTTTCTAAGTATCCATTCCCTTCCCTTTCCCTTTACTTCTTTACCAATGCTGCCTTCTTCGTGTTATTCACATTCCACTTGTCGTTGACTTCTTTCACATACTGGATGAGTTATGTGGCGATGAGACAGAATCGAATAGCACCACGAAGTTGAAATCGACTGACGAAAGAAGTACAGATCACATTCACGAGAATGGAAGGTTAAAGACGAAAAAGCCACGTCGTCAATGACGACACTATTCCATCGGTTGTAGTAGTCGTAATAGTCGATCGTAGTTATTATTATAATCTGTTAAAGTAGTCTGCTTACACTACCGCCAGATGTTCTGCTACGATTGTTGGTCCATATGGAATTCAGTGAAGCATCAACATAAGCGTATCCTCTACATTAAATTACTTTCAATACAAAGATCACTTGAATACTCTTATTTTACATGCATGTATCAAACTAATAGTAGTAGTAGCAGTATCAATAAAATGTATCATTTAGTCAACAAGATAGAAAGATGTGAATGCTAATAGTAAATGTAATTGTATAATAATTAATGAGCAGCCTACAATATTAACAATCACGCTAATCCAAACTACTGTGCCGTACCGATCTGTGATACGTGCAACAAGTATTCCGTCTTAGGCTTACGCTCAGTAGTTGATTTAGCCTTATTGTTACAGCAATGATTCGCGAGTATTGCTGTAACTATGACCCTAATCATGATATTGTTAGAATGGCATTTGTTATCACTATTACCGTTGCTTACCAATCTACAATAATGAACATATCCTTATTCATGGTACCAGTGTAGGAAACAATCATAGCTATACTGACAAGGTTGCATAATAGGACAAAACACATTGTTTGTATGCCTTCGTGCATCAGTCGTCTCCAGATGTCGGAGCCAAATAGCGCGTATTGATTATAGGCTCTATGACAGAAAATAACAGAGAATAATATGGTGTGTGGAATACTAATTCCTGCCCAAAACCTAATATCAGCTGTGGAAAGTAAGCAGCACAGCCGAGATAGGTTTCTAGAATCAGTTTGCCATAGTATATCCAGACTACTGGATATGCAAGTTGTGGTATGATCAATGGGATCCCACATATAATACCCAACTCTTCTTGAGTTGCACCAGGTGCGCCTTACGAAGCAGTATTATGCTGTTAAAAAACATGGACAAACCCATACAGGGTGCTTGTATCCAAAGACATAGGTTGCAACTGAAACTACTTGTTATCAGCCTATTAGAACAGTGCCCTGGGGGATCATAACCGAGAATGAGGATATGAAAGCGCACCATAAAAGTAGCGAACGTGAATTTGCCATTAGCGCTTTAGATAACCTAATGACGTTCCAACTAAACAAGCAGAAAATGAGTAGAAAGGCAAATATTTGAAGTTGTATTCCAAATAATCGACTGCGCTGTTCGGGAATATCTCCAGAGGCCTCATGTAAAAGTCGATGAAAGTGAGCCTGGCCATTTCATCAAACGGCATGCCATACTTTTCTTCGAGCGCTTCAATTCGTTTGATATCATCGGGATTACTGTAGTCGATGACGGGCATTGTGAAGTAAACAAATACAATTATAATAATTTATAGAGCGATAGAAAGTGGCAGGTGCGTTTAGAAAACAGAGATACAAAATTGGAAACGATTGGTTGGGAATGTGATTAAAGCTGCCGGTAGAATAAAGACTAGTAATATTACTGCACCATCCAAGGATAGACTTGCTAGAATTTCGGTAATAAAGCAATGACAGTAGAGGTAAACAGGTTTATGCAGTGCGTATTGGGAGTACCCGTGCAAAGTAGTACAGCTAAATGAAACCTGAGACGTGACCCTGAACATGCCTTCTTCACCCGAATCAAATGCGGTGTTCATTCAATTAGTTGTGGTCTATAGGCTACGATTGAATTCGTTAACGATGCACACTGTATTGCTATAGTATACTCATACCATGATCATCTTGAATGGCAAATTAACCAGGCAGCTATATCATCCATTCAATCATGGTTATACTAACTGGCAATAGCACAGATGCAACAGCTAATGCATGCGGTGCCAGCCAAAGACTGTGACATGCATTAACGAATCATATGGATTGGATATGCGCGTCGTATCACGCTATTGGTACCATCAAGCATGTTCATGTTCTCTTGACACGTTCATATGGTTGCAGGGTCGTTCGATGACATACCGTGATGTATTGCAATCAGTATTGATCACGTCGAATGACAATGGAATGAGCAATGATAGATGACATACAAATGAACATGCCATGTAGATGTCATGATAATGAATATTATTGTATGATCATTATGCTTTTGTTGATTAACAGAACGGAGTAATATGAGTATATTTAGTTTATTTATCTATCACTAGCAATCAATAATGCCAATAATTGGCATGTTTGTTATTAGTGTCTAAGGGCATTAATGAATTACTAATCCACTTCTAAGTATCGATTCATTGCTGTTTCCTACGGATAACGACTCTCGATAACCACTCACTTCAATAACCCCAAAGAGCATATTCCTGTATTTTATTTTATTTCATATGATCACTCATTTGAATGTTGTCAAATATGTTATGGCAACGTTAAATAGTAAAACAATATGTTCTTTTTATTATTATTATGATGATATGATTATTCATATATAGTATAAACTTATAGTAAGATTAAGGTGCTACTAGCCATGGTTTACCAGTATCAGACTCGTTTAATCGAGCTGCTGTCATGATTGGATCATTTGATGCCAGTCGAATACGTTCAACGGTAGCCGGTGAGTGTAATATTAGACTATCGGTACAGCCAGCATCACGTCTAATATAAATACATGTCAATAAAAGTACGTAAAAATATTCGCCATCTGTTTCACTTACCGTGCTGATTGTAAAGCATCCCGTATCGCAAATATAACAGATGCACCTAGATAAAGAGGTGGCTCACCAATACCCTTACTACTATTGATAGTTTTCAGATGGTCGTAGTTGCCATCTTTAAAGATATGAATACGCATATCCTGTGGAATATCACGGAAACCAGGTAATTTATAGGCACCAGGTCCACGGGTAAATAGCTGACCATTCGGGAAGCATAATGATTCCTCGATCGTACACCAACCTATCAATAAACACATAGCATGTATTCATTCATTCATTCATTAGTATATTAATATATTGCTACTTAATGATTACTAGTAGTGACGGTAACTTACCGATACCTTGCATTAGAGCACCTTCAATCTAATGATCATCATCGTCATTATTAGTTCGTATTCTATACATTTTATACATGTGTTCATTCTTACTTGTCCAATATCAATCGCATAGTTTAGACTCTTGCCAATATCCATCATTAGATCGGTACGAAGTATCGTGTGATCACCTGTAAGAATATCCACTTCCACTTCACTAATGGAGGCACCTTGTGTAAAGTAAAAGTATAGCATTCCCTCTTGTGTTTCCCAGTTAAAACCAATATCCGGTACTTTATAGAAACCATTGGCACTAAGATTGACACGATCCATGTAGGCTTTATGTACAATCTAATAGATAATAACCAATAGTAATGACAATAGTTTAGTAAATATTAACATTACTATTATTGTTATTACTTACTTCTGCAAAAGTTGCATCGGGATACTTTTGACGATACGGTTCTAGACGAGCGGCCAATTTCTCACAAGCATTCTTGACTGCCATACCATTGAGATGTAAATGATTGGTTAAAGTTAAGGAAATAATCATCACTGTACTAATGATCATATCTAAATAGCAATCAGTAAACGTAAAAGGATATCACTCGAGGAACTGGCGGCCGATGGACTTGTATTGGCCACCTTATCGGTAGCAGTCTCTGTAATATGCACCGATGATACCGGGATACGTAGGTATTCAGCGCACACTTGAATCATCTTGGTGTGCAAGCCTTGTCCCATCTCCGTACCGCCTATACATATTAGTTGTATGTTTAGCATTCTTATTACTACTATGCTAATATTTTACATACCATGAGATAGTAGGACAGATCCATCATGATAAATGTGCACTAAAGCACCTGCTTGATTTAAAGGCAAAAATCCAAAAGCAATACCAAACTTATTATATTGCATTGGAATGATTAGCAAATGATATGGTATAATAGATATATATAATAACGATTGATCTACTCACTTTGTTCCCAGTAGGGATAGACCGCGTTTCTTCCATTTTGAGTACGATTAAAGGCGTCAACTGCTTCACGACGCTTGGCATACTCGCTTGATTTCTTTAGTTCCTCCCACATTTGTGGCACATGCCATCCAACGACTGGCTGGTTAAACGGAGTAGTCTGACCATCCACATACATGTTACGTCCTGAGTAATAATCATAAAGTATTTAGTTCTATGCCATTGAACTGATTACAATCAATATTGCCTACTTACTTGAACATCAACAATTGGTATGTCTAGATGATCGGCTATTTGATGCATCATGGCCTCGGTAATCAACATGCCTTGAGGTCCACCAAATCCACGAAAACTATAGGCAACATTGTATTTAATAAAATAATAAATAAGCATCGGTGATTATTACACTTACGCTGTATTACTTGGTGTATTCGTACGACACACTTTACCAATAGCTCGTACAACTGGTAAATAGTAGATATTGTCCAAATGGGAAAGTGCTCGTTCCATCACTGCAACGGATAGATCCTTGGTGCAACCACCATTATTGTAGATCTTTTTCATATATAAAGCAGCAAGCAAGCATAAATTAATCATCAATTCATAGTATGTATTCCTCTTTCTTTCTTTATAACAATTACCTGGTAATCAACAGCTTGTATCTTACCGTCCTTATTGACACCGACACGCCATTTACCAAGGAATGGATGACGCTGACCCGTGGTTACCATATCTTCATCGCGATCCAACATGCATCGTACCGGTCGACCTAGATTCTGAGCGGCTACAGCCACCGCAGCAGCAACAACCGTGCTACGTGACTCTTTACCGCCGAAGCCACCGCCTAATCGTTTAACACGGCAAACGATACGAGAACTAGGTACACCTAGTACACTAGCAGCAATGATTTGAGCTTCCGTTGGATTCTGAGTAGATGAAATGAGCTCCATTTCACCGTCTTCTCCCTTAGGAATGGCAATGCAGCCATGTGTTTCTATTCATTGTCATTCACGTATGAATAATTGTAAACAAATGCCAGTAATGTAGATGCTTGCTAATGATGCCTTACCTAAATAGAAATGCTCCTGACTTCCTATACGATATTCACCTATACGACGATATTCAATTACATTATTATCACAATACATAATAGATTAAATAGCTTGTAAATACCTTCAAGTACAACATCCGAGGCTGCCAATGCTTCTTCTACATCACCTCGAGCATTCTTCTTACAGGCTCATAGAATGAATCAGCCGCAATAGCTTCCTATTATCATCATCATCGTCGTCGTCGTTATTATTATCAGCATCATTATCATCATGCTACCATTTACTTACTTCAATCGTAATAAGAGGTGGCAATTCCTCGTATTCCACCTTGACCATCCGTGCTGCACGCTGGGCGATAGCTTGGTTCTCTGCCACGATGATACCAATACTATCGCCTACGTATTTGACCTTGTCCACGGCAAATAGCATTTCATCCCCCATAGCTGGCAATAGATTCTTCGTGCCACGTATATCGTCAGCGGTGTAGAACCCGTAGACACCCTCCTGCGCTAATGCTTCTGTGGCATCAATGCTAATCAACTTGGCATGTGCCTTGGTAGATCGGACAAATGCCGCGTACGCTTCACCTTGAAGTGATGGCATATCATCCGTGTAGAGTGCTTCACCTGTTACTTGTTTCATGGCACTCGTATGCGCCATTGGCTTGCCTACACTCTCTAGATTCCTGTAATCATCAAGTATTAGAGAAAGAATAAAGAAAGTACAATTGCAATACTAACTGTGCATCATGTAGGTTTGGATAGCGCGTGATGGACCACGTTTAATCTCATCAATACCGCTAATATCCTCCGAGGCCATTTGAACGCCTAATCGATTAGAGATATCGCACCAGAAACGGAATAGGAAACTAGCAGCTAATGACATTCGATACTCTGGCATACCACCCGGTGTAGATGCTTGTAAGCGTAATTCCTATACAAACAATAACCATTATTATTATAATAATGTATTAACTAACTAACTCACCTCTTGTAATAGAATGTTCATCGCTTTATCCAATAAGCCTTGATCGCCTAGTGTACCCTGTTGTAATGCGGTGGCCGTTGCCTTGGCCATAACCGTAGTTGGACCCATACCACCATAAGCGATGGAGATATCCTTAATCGTTCGCGTATCCGGACATACTTGGACACGGATGGCCGCATTAACGATAGCGATATCGTCATCCTTACGACGTGCTTGTTTGTAAGCACGAACATATTCATTTTCTCGCGAGAATGGAATAATCACGGCCAGTATCGTTTCATCGGGTGCCAGTGCCGTTTTACGATAACCAAGGAAGAATTCCGTCATGGATATCTCACGTTGACCTCGAGATTTTGAGGAGACAATCAAACGAGCCTGAATAGCCACTAGAATGGGATTGACATCGGATATCGGTGATGCAGTGGCGATATTGCCAGCCAATGTACCGACACTACGAATTTGACGACCAGCAAACCATTCTAGATTGTTTAGCAACGCTTTAAATGTCTCTGTACGTACTTCCTAGTATTCATATTTACTTGTAAGTAACTAGTATAGTTATAAGTGATAAATAAATAGCTTACTGATTCGGTTTTGACAAGTCGATGGAATTCCGCTTGCATGGTAGCGAGGGTTACATTAGCGCCTAGTTCTACACCGGATTCTATAATGTCCAGTAAAGTGATACACAATGATTAGTCAAGTGAATTATTGACAATCGAAACTATCCTACCGGTATACTTGATACTGGATAAATCTGGTAGATCACTGACATGTACCAGTATTGGATAATGGCAATGCTTGAATTTGATCTCTACGCCAATTTCCGTATTACCAGCGATCAATTTGGCATTTGGATGTTCATGCTAATTCAGTGATTACAGTTATCATTACGTAGCTACATAGTGATCAAGAGATGCTTACCTTCAGTGCTAGTATTTGATCCACATTTGCTGGACGATGCCATGTTGTACGCTTGCCATTAAACTCTAGTCGACGATGAATACCCTGATCCGACGAGGTATTCTTGGCATAGCTAATGAGAGCAGGCGGGAAGATGATCTCTTGACTAGCGTCGTATTGTTTAAACACCGGTTTAATCATACCAGCAATACTGAAATTCTGATCTGATGATCCTTTCAACTGACAACAATCAGCTAGACCACATCCCGCAGGCTATACAATGAAATAATTATTAGTCATCAATCAGCGAGTACTGATAAGCAATAGTAAAGTACCTTTTTCTCTGCATTATCTTTTTTACAACAGGAAGACGTGGCAAACTAGAATAATGTTAGTATATACCAAGCCATTGCTAGAAAAACAATCACTTACTGTCTTGGCTGCATCAAGAATAGGACGATAGCCGGTACAACGACATAAATTACCTAGTGAATTAATAGCAAGGAAAGAAAGGAGCCGTTAACACTATTACGTTTCCTTTACTAAGTTAATTACCATCAAATGATTCCTCAATATCTGCCTCTGTTGGCTCAGGATTATTACGTAGTAGTGTGTACAACGACATAACAATGCCCGGTGTACAGAAACCGCATTGTGAACCATGTAGTAAAGCAATACGTTCCTGTACAGGATGTGGATTACTTGATTTACCGATACCTTCCACTGTAATGATATGCTTGCCATCAATGGCGCATAATGGTGCAAGACAAGCATTGACTGGGATATGTCTAAACGAGTGAATAATAAATAGATAAATAACATGTGCTATATGTACTTCAGTAAATTAACTAACCGAATGGAACTAGTGGTCGTGTCATAGCTTGATATCATTACGGTACAAGCACCTGTCAACAACGGAGTTAATCTTTTTGACATATCTATTGTAGTTATAGGGTAATTACGTACCACAACCACCTTCACCGCAACCTAGTTTAGTGCCCTTTAGACCGGCATGACGAAGGTATTGCAATAAAGTGAGATCAGGGTCTGGATTCTCTAGTTGAACACGTGCACCATTCACGTAGAACAGCAAGGTATTCGGCGATAATGTAGGCTTCACATGAGTAATGTCTACTGGTTGTTTGTTAGTCATAGCAGTATGGCTGTTAGATGAGACAGTATCGACAGTGAAAGTCATTGCTACAAAGAAGAAACGGAAGAAGTATCAAACAAAGTGAAAGAGAACAGATAAATGTCGAGGGAATGAACAAGTGTTGTTAAGTGAAAGATAAAAGTAAAGTAGGTAGATAGAATAGGTGCGCGTAAGAATATAGGCAAGGGGAAATGGTTACGTAGTGTTCTTATAAATTGATTTGTTTGCATATGAAAGAAGGAAAGGCCTAAGATGATCCTATGCTGCACTCTATACAAGTGAGGACGGAGAGACATGAACGCGTCCATGCGGTCTTGTGACCGTTGATTCAGCAAACAATGCTGATGATTGGTTATAATTCAATTTCCATACCTGGTGTATTACTGTGTTCGAATCAAGTAAGAGTGTTTATTAAATCTAGCATTCACATTATAGAACAAAGTTACGACGAGCAACTTGTATCTATAGCAATAAGTAGGATCGCAGTTTAGACAACAGCGATAATGATTTGCTTTTTATCGTATACTGAAAGCTCTTTATATTGCCATTCAGACCTAGATATGGTATGTAAATGGCATTATCGGAAGGCGCCTGTCCCTCGACGTGAGCCATATCGATAACAATGTAGCCCGAGTATACCCAACGTTTTTTGTAAGTGATCTCTGGTGGAATAGTAAAGTTGATATCAATGGAGAGCGATGATTTTGATGCTAATGGCACTTGCATGGATGGTGTAAATGTCGTTGCTCGACTTCGAGGAGTATTACGCGAATTGGCATTCGATGATTGAGCAAAGCCAACTTCGGCATGCGCGTCCAACAGCTCAATCGAGGGAAGATCAGCGCCTGAATCGTCAAATGATCGCATTGACATGGCGGGCAAATGTCTAATAGAGAGTAGCTTCCCCCTCTTGCCTTGATTGAGAAGAGTAATTGTGGCCGATTTACTGTATGCCTGCTCATTCACTGTGGGCATATCGCCAAGTCCAATGAATAGTTCCTTCACTGAAATGTCATTCGTACGTAAGAGTCGATCGATACGGATGACACCTGCACCTTGTTGTGGTACTGGACCCGCCAATGAGGTGCCTGGTATCATGTAGGAAGGGCTGTGCTCTGAATTAACGCTTGAAATATGGAGGGTGGAAATCGTGGTATTACATTCGATTTGGCATGATACTGAAGGAATAAAGCGGCCGATCCTGCTACATAGGGCGATGCAAATGAAGTACCGTCTGCAACCTTGTATCCTTTATCCTTAGCTGTAGTGGTGAACATTATCTTGCCAGGAGCAATAACATTTGGATTCAGTCCAAGTTCAACACTAGGTCCCCAGAATGTTCGCATATCATTGAGAATTGGACGCGTGTCAGGTGCAAGCATGGTATCGCTAGAGAACTGAAGTGTCGGATTAGGTTGTTTTTCCATTAGATTGACCATTGTTTTGAATGAAGCCTCGCTAAGGCCGATTACTGGAAGTGGACAATTATCCAGTAGGTTTATAGGTTGACGTATGATAACGCCACCGGCACCGACCTTCTTTGCATTAGCAAGCAGAACATTGATATTACATTTGTTGGATGCAACCAATACTGCCTTGCCTCTTACATTAAATGGTAAGCTGCATGATATCATTTCGGGAGTAATCGTGAATAAGTTGAGATCGTTGATCAATAATGAGTTCATGGTACATGCACTTTTATATGGAACTGGAATAGTTTCCTTTCCAGCAATGGTGAAGTAGCGCTGCTCGTCATAACGCAAGTCGAGAGAACCAACGGATACCGTATGTGGTGAGTTACCAAATAGTCTAGATGACCATGCTAAATTCATGCCCTCGACTATGTTGCCCGATGACACGATAATGATAATGTTCTTTCGATGATATTCCTCTAACAGCTTGGCATAGAATCCCTCTCTATTATCTAATGTGTTAGCGCTTATATTGATGATGTGCATGCCATCTGCATCTGCACGTCAAATGCTTTTTTATAGGCTCAGCACAGTCCCCTGGAGTGCAACCCGCACACGATATGCACCTAGTGTAGCCTCAGGAGCCACACCAACGAAGTTAGCGGTGACAGCACCGATGACACCCGCCACAAGCGTGCCATGTCCTTGACAATCCCTGGGATCATTGCTTTCTACAGCTTTACCCGTCTCGGCATACTTATCGCCGACAAAATCATGGCCAAATTCAACTTTATAGCCAGCTCCAATGCCACCACCGAGTGCAGGATGAGTGTAATCAACGCCAGTGTCGATGATGCCAATTTTGACGCCCTTTCCAGTCATACCAAGTGCCTTTACGGCTGATACACCGGTGGCAAGATCTGGTGATAATGGTGGATATAGCTTCTTAGTTGTTGGATGCACTATGTATGGTTTGTCGTTTAACTGCTTAACCATAATGTTTCTGATGACCAATCTTAGTTTTGCATATTGCATGCTGTGCGACAGAAGTGATTCGTGGTACTCCTATTCCGTTAACATCTAACACATTGAATAGCGGTTTCTTTCTGCTTGGAAAGAATCTATTTAGTGGCCTTATTATGTTTGCACAAACAGCTTCATGTTGACCTATAAAGACCAGCAGTATAAGTAGAAGTAATAAGTTGAAAGTGCTAATGGAATAATACGAGTGCATATCGTAATTCGATGCTAGGAATCAAAGAAATGAGGTAAGAGCGAGAGTGCGGTTTACTTGTATGTACAACAATAACAATCATTGAGTTCTTATAATCAGTATCCGCCATCATACTGTTGAGTAGATAGGTAATATATTTGGTAATGCCGTTTCAAGTCTATTAGATTTCCATACATGTAGATCATTATTACTAGAAATGGAATAGTCGGATTACAAAGTGACAGCTGTATTCGAAATTACAAAGAAATGAACATCTCAAACCACATTATTAACACTCGCGTATAAAGTGAATATGAAATATTGAAATATTTGGAAATAATTCAAATTAGCAACTCGTGCTTTATTGTCAATATTAAGTCGAACTATTTCCTTTGTCGACGATCCCGAGTAATAATACGTAGAAATACTTCTTCCAATGTGGTTTGCGTGATGCCCCATCCTTGTACAAGATCTACATAGAGAGAGTAATTATTATCATGTTAAACAAGCAAATGAGCAAAACAACTTACTATGAGGATTATCTTCGACATAACGAATTAAATTGGTTAAATTCGTCAATGATGGAATTTGATAGACTAGAGATCCAGCTGCTGCATCGTGAAGACGAGCAGTTGGCACAATACGCGGTATAATCTCCTTCAAATGGCTCACATCCTCTCCTTTCTCGTTACACATGAGTGATACACGATAGCCGGCACCGAATTTATTCTTTAAATGAATGGACGTACCGAAAGCACTAGATACATTCAATCAAGTCGTTACTATTAGACGCGTGTATACCGCTGACGAGACACTTACACTAGTTTGCCCTTGGCCATCACGGCTATCTTATCGCCCAATGTGTCGGCCTCCTCCATAAGATGCGTGGATAGAATGATAACTCGGTTTCGCTTGAATTTCTCGATAAACGACCATACATGACGTCGATGCACTGGATCCTGTAGCGATATTAATACACGGACAGCACATTTAACTAGATGATAACAACTTACCATGCCGGTGGTTGGCTCATCCATGATGATGATTTTAGGATCACCGATAGTCGCGATAATCATGGATAGACGTCGTTTCATGCCACCGCTAAACGCGCTAACCTGAGTGTGTGCCGCACTCGTTAAACGTACTTCCGACAATCGTTCATTAGCTAACAGTTGTACTGCTGCTTTGGCAACACCTTTCAATCCAGCGTAGAGAATGATGTGTTCCTCGCCTGTAAGATCACTGAATAGAATGTCATGCTAATGCGAGTATAGATATGAATAGTTAATGAATATTACTTGATGCTTATTATTAATTGATGTTTGCATACCTGCGGGCACACGCCCATCATACCACGAATGGCATCCATATTACGCGAGATACTATGACCGTAGATGTAGGCATCGCCATTACTTGGCTTCAACGCACCATACAACATTGACATGGTTGTCGTTTTACCGGCACCATTTTGACCTAATAAAGCCAAACTATATGTCCATATATATATGGATTGCTAAGTAATCTAGTTGATTAAGGAAAAGCACAGCTTGTAAGCACTTACAGTTGACCCTCGGCAAATGACAAGCAAATATGATCAACGGCTAGTTTACTCTTCTGAGTCCATATACCATCCTTGTAATACTTTGTTAGATTAACAATTCTTAGAGCAACTAGTTCGCAATACATAAGTAATTAGCATTATGAAGGATAGCAATAGCAACAATGATGCAAGCGAGCATTATAGATACTTACTACGCTGAGTGAGATTAAGCGTCTGGTGTCGTTCCTGGACAATATCAGAATCTTCATCTTTGTCGGATTTACCCTGCTTATTTGTTAGAGAATAGTCTTATACGTCGTTGCTGCTAACTAGTATGTCCACTTACTTGATAGGCCATTTTAGTTACCGCTTCACGGGATACAGTTCGACTGCCCCAGTAGCCACTATCGAGGAAGAAGAGGAAGGGTCGACGATAACCGTAGGCATCGGGTACAACGTTGTCCAAATACCACGTAAGTAGAGACCAAACAAGGATGTCCAGAATCAAGAATAGTAGATGTGTATTAGGCATAGGCACAAGATTGCCATATCGACTACCGCCAATCTCTGGATGTTGATATAAATCCATAAATCGGAATCCTACATACATAGAAATACATTAGTTATCCAGCTTCTTGTTAATAGTCATGGGTAGAGATACACATACCTGGTCCCTGTACGAATCGTCCTGACAATGGATCATTCGAGCCAGATGACTTCATTACCACATCGATATAAAGCTGACTGTAATTGAAGAACGGGAGGAACATGCCAATGACCCAGCCAGCTGTATGACCCGCCACTGGACTACCGCTTTTTGACCGTTCAAGATCGA
Source organism: Syncephalis plumigaleata (assembly GCA_025201365.1). Classification (NCBI taxonomy): domain Eukaryota; kingdom Fungi; phylum Zoopagomycota; class Zoopagomycetes; order Zoopagales; family Piptocephalidaceae; genus Syncephalis; species Syncephalis plumigaleata. The sequence continues at coordinate 315,607 of JAIXMF010000010.1, forward strand.
CATACCAAGTGAACCAGAAACTAGGCGATAATACTTGGTATATAATGGTGATAATGGTGATACCGAAACCTACACCCAGTGCCATTCACATTAAAGATGCTACACGTATAAATGATGTAAATCAGAATAAAACAATAAAGGATATCTGCTGTGCCAACTCGACTACATAGCGTGGACAGGAATAGAGCAAGGCAAATCATTGCCCAACCGTACAATACGAAAATACTATAGACGACCTACAAGAAGCGATTATAAGAATGATTACTAAACATCGTATATAATAATAATAATAGTCATTCAACTTACTATGAAATTAGTATTAAGGAAGAAGCTAAATTGGAATGCCATGCCAAATAGACATAGGAAAAGTGATTGAATCGCCACAAGTGCAGCATAGATGATCCATGTGCTTAACCAGTAGACTGTCTGTGTCATACCCCTAAATGAAGAACAAGATACATATGTACGTATACACGCATATATATGTAAGTAATTGACAAGTAAGCAAACAACAACGCAACATCTTCTTACATCATTTCCATGCTCTCCCTTAAACGCAATGACTTCTCTCGTACTATAGACGCTAACGCAGTGACGAACAGAAGCATAATAGGTAGGAATAGGAATATACCACCGAAATTCCATACTGAATCCTTGTTACCAGCATAAATGGAACGACCAATATCGGGGAATGCCTTGAGACGTGCTCGAATATCGGCGGAATCACTCGAGGAGGATGCATCTATCGTGCTTAGAATGGCTTCATCAATACCACGCATCAATGATAGTAGTTGCACACCGAATTGGTCATCAATACGTGTATCACGAAGTGCACCTTCAAGTGCACTATTATCGAACACGGTATAGTTGGCTACATTGGTGAAGTTGTACCAAATTTGATATTGATAATTGATATTGCCATTCGACTCTTGCTTATCAAATGCCACCGCTAATAATAATAATAATAATAGGACATGACAACTAGAGGTTAGTAATCGTAGTGGTTATAGACAAAGTGCCATTTCTTATTTACCAAAGTTGGCGGATTCCGGATACTTGATTGCAAAGTCATAGATGAACTCCTTGGATGGTACTGGCACAATGCCCATATTACGTTTAGGCGGTGTATCTTGTATATGTATATGCATGTATGAGTAAGAATATTACTACTGCTACTGCTAATCACGATGATGATGATATTACTTACCCAAGGATAATGAACTTGATTCTAGATTGGGTGCCGATGTCGTACGACGAGCATTTTTACTAGTAAATGCTGTCATAAACTTTGTCGTCTCATCATTAACCGGTCCATACATTAGCGTAATGCAGGAATGACCAAGATATGGCTATTGAATGTATGCAATAATAAGTAATATGCTACATTAACGCATTAATATATATTGTAATCACTTACAGTACAGCTAGATAGACCGGGTACATCCCATGTAGGTAGAGCACCACTACCGAAACCCGCACCATTACTACCCATACCCATTTGTACGATAAATAGAACAAGCGTAACCACGAATGGTGCAATAAATAGCTGTACCAATGTAGTTATCCAATGTCGTTTCTACGTATGTATGCGCATGCATATATTCAATCATATTAGTATATCTAAATCATTTTGTAACAATAGATAGATAAACAAATAAAGAGTAGCATACCATTAATATCCAATGCTTCCATAGTAGAATGGATAGTTGTCGACGGAATAATGCTTGACCGGTCAGCGTGCTTGCCGTATTAGAAGCATGCATTGACTTCAACTCATGCGACGGTGCTATATCAGTGCCACGCGACTGACCAGTTCTATTACGTAGGTGTAACCGCATTATTACAATAAGTAGTAGTAGTAATAATAATACGAATAAGCAAGATGACAATAGTCGTAAGAATAAGCAAGTAAGCTAAGAATTAACGTAATTAAAAACAGAACACGAATAGGATAGTAGTAGGAGTAGGAGTAAGAAGTGAAGACGAATAAGTGACGGCAATTAAAAAAGAAAAAGCGGGGTATTGGGGGAGTTTTGCTCCTTATTATTTATTGGAAACGGGTCATTGCTTAACACTTTCATAGTACACTGCCGCTCTGTTATCTTCATAGCATGATGGTTCTCAATCACTCGCCTTATTTCTTACTTTGACTATTATGGCTATGCTTTTATTTACTATATAGTATGTGTTTTTTGTAACACACGTGTTCCTAATGTTAATACACTAGAAGGGAGGAGGGAACAAGGCTAGGAAGAGGAGAATCGGTTAATAAAACGACGCATAGCCGCGGTGAATGCAGCTTCACTCGGTCTTTGATGACGTTGATTATTGGCAGCAGTAATACGAGAGGAAGAGGATGCTGCTGTTCCCTTCTTGGTACGCTTAGATTCACAAGCATGATCAATGGGTAGACGGTGTCGTACGCAATAATGACCGCCACACGCGTTGCAATCCATTTTAACGAGTAATTTAGTGGAACATTGACGTACCGCACACACTAACGACGATGGGCTAGGCGTATTTCTAGCTCGTAATGGTGCTAATGAATTAGTAGGAATGGCACTAGAACCAGCTATACCACCAGGTGTAGGACAACCTTGACCAATATGTGAATCCACCTAAATGAAGCATATACAACGTTCAATAGGGTAAAGAGAGAAGAATGCTCGGTATTAGCTAGTAGTTCACTTGACTTACCGCTATATTAGGATCTTGTCCTCGATTGACAGGTATGGGTTGTTGACAGAGTGGACACACTGGTACTCGTACATCGATGGTATGCGAGTTAGCTTTAGCACATTGATGCGCTTCAACCTTCCAATGATCCTGACTAGTTATCTATTAGTTATGTATTTATATATGTATGTATATGTGCGTATCCATATAGTCAAACTAGGCTTACCAGAACTCTTTTAAACAGTGTTGACATTTGAATGGTAAATAATCTATAACATATACGAGTGTTATAATCATAGTATATACACTATTCACTAATATATATATATTTACCATGTTGCGAACATGAAGAGAGTGCGCATTGTGCACCCACATGAGGTAATTCCATGAATAGGAAAGGGTTTCTATTTCAACGAAATGTAGAGATGAGAGGAAGGAAAGAAAAGCCTGTAGTAATCAAGGAAGCGAAGGAATGTAAACAATAACACAGTCATGTTATTTATAGAGAGTTTTATTACTGATATCGTTGATTACCACGCGGAGAAATCATCCATTGTCTTTTAATCACGCGAGACTTTTTCGCTGGTGCTTGTGCCACATCATTTGAATCTAGTTCATCTCTTGTTATACTAGTACTCCTACTAGTACTACTGCTACCACTAGTTGTTGATTTCATATATTTCCCTACACCGGTTGATTTACCCTTGTTATTACCATCATTGCTAGATGGCACTAGCCATGTCTCTTTCTCTTCCGTCTATTCAATCTTCATTAGTAAAATAAATGACAATGCATTAGAGATTAGACTTACACGAACTCGTTTTGTTTGTTGTTTCGCTTCCCTTAATTTGTCCAATTTACGTGATAATCGTTGTTCATACTCGTCAAATGGATCGACAAACACTTGAACATCTTGTATGCGTATATCCTGCACTGGTCGATCCTTATCATCGGTGGAGATGGCCTCCATCTTATCAAGTACTGCCATACCACCCACAACATGTCCAAATATTGTATGCTTATTATCAAGATGTTGACATGGTCGGAAGGTGATAAAGCTAGTATAATTACGAGGATTGTTATTACTATTGCATTCATTCATTCATTCATTCATTGATTACTTACAATTGTGATGAATTGGTATCTTTACCATGATTAGCCATGGATAGTATACCACGTTGATTATGTGTTAGATTAGGCTTGAACTCATCAGCGAAATTACGCTTCCATGCTGATTCACCGCCTTTTCCACTACCTGTAGGATCACCACCTTGAATCTAATGTTATATAGAGAATAGTTAGAGATATGAACAATGCTAATAGTAATACTAATGATTACCATGAAGTTCTTAATTAATCGATGAAATACTGTATTTTTATAATAACCTGATTTGGCTAATAATATGAAGTTATGACATGTTTCTGATATCTAATTGATTGTATTAGTGATTATTATTATTAGATTCATAATTCAACTTGCCTGATCGCAGTGTAATTCAACATTAATCTCGCCTAGATTGGTCTTGATTTGGGCGTATCCTTTCGTTTTAATTGAGTCATACATGCGCTGATTTCTATCCAGTTGAATACGATCTGACGTTGTTTCCGGTACCATTGCCGTAGAGGTAAGAGATGCTGCTGCTCGGCCTGTTGAGTAATTAGATGCAAAGTAAGCTTTCTCTACCGAGTCAACTGTATTTCCTGTAGAGGATGTCGAGCTAGCACCTCTCCTGCTTCCCTCTCCGCTGCCTGTTTAGTGCTCTATACACACATTCGTTATTATGATGATGATACTGCTTATAAACTATAATACCTTGGTAGATTTAATTTCAGCTAATACTCGTTGAGTTAAACTGAACCTTTGATATCTGGTGTTGCTTCATCTAGTAACAATGATGGATCGATTAGATAACTATCTCCATGTATAGTAATGACTACATAATAGTTTACCTTAATTGCCTTCTTATTCGATTTCAAATGTTTAAATGTCGATAGATTCTGTTTCTCCAAATGTTGTGGATCCTATATACATATACACACATGTAACCAGAGACAATCAATATCAAATGATTATCGCATAACTGATTATACTATATTACCTGTAATGTAATGATATCCTTACGTGTAAATGGCTCATCCGTCATTAGATCTTGCCAGTGTTTTGCCTTGATGTTTAGACGTTCAACCGCATCATAAGCATAGACATTGCCACTAGTACTAATGGCAACAATATGAGTATTTTCATTGAATACTCGCATAGTAATAGGACAATGATATTCATCTAATATAAATGTCAATATCATTCTATTCACCTATTATATGTGTGTACTGCTTACCATTAGCGTTCTTGTAAAAGGTCAACTTCTTTAGGTCTTCCATCTTCAATGGTTCACCGGTAACTGGATCGGTTTTCTCTTTCTTTAGATATTTGGCTATATTCCTAGTTGCTTTCCTTTTAGCAAGTATACACATAGTGACATATCTCTACTTACTCCAAGTCATATATGATACCCTTTGGCGTGCATACTGGATGTTCAAAGGGACGTAGTGATAACGAGCAGCAATCAAATGGCAGTCGTCTAAATCCATCTTTTGCTTGTTGTCGCTTAGCACCACCAAACGACATGCCGCCATAGTCGTTACTCCACTCGGAATGAGTAATATACAGTTTGTCTATATTAGATACAAGCTAGTTGGTTATTCTATTATACTAATGAGCCATTGTCAATATTACCAGTCCATTTGCCCATGATGATATAATAATATTGGTAGAGGGAGAAAAACAAGATAAAAAACAGGAGATTCATATCTAAAACCGTAAACCATTTTATTCTGTAATTATCACGATGGAGGAAGCAACTACCACTACTACTACTAGTAATAGTGACCTTATGAATGCACTTGCTGCATTCACTTCAGGTAGACAATATTAGTTACAAGTTATTTACTATGACTACAACTGATTCTATAGACGTAATTCGTCTTGACACGATGACAAACCTTGATGCAAGGTGGCAGGAAAGACGCGGTAAACTAGTAATACAATGTGTGACACAGCTAGATCAGTATCATAACGAATTAACAAGTAGTAATGCAGGTAAATATGCGCAACTAGTCCATACTAAGTAGCGGTATAGTAATAAACGATGTAGAACAGGATATGATAGATTTAAGCAGGATAAGAGACATGAAAACCATGTTGGAATTCATAGTTTGTTGGCATGTCTACCCTTTAATGAGCATGGGTGTAGGACAATCATTAAAGTATCGACTTAACTCTAATATCGCCACTAAAGGTAGCTAATAAATGATACTAGCTATGTAGATATATATATATATTGCAGATAATTATAATCAATTATAGTGGAACAGGCTAAGGACTTTGTTAAGGCGGCTATCAATGACGATACCATCAATGACGAATATAGTTTGTTTATCCTACGTCGACTAGTCAACTGGTCGTTGGATAGCAATGGTTCATCATTGGCACGACTATTACGCAGTAAATTCCTTATGGATATCTATACAGGATTGATAGATGAAGTCTATGGACCCTATTGTGATCTTGATATCAAAAGGGAATACGAACTATTGCTGCGTCAACTATTTGTTAGGTAATATGACTGAGTGACATTGCAAGATCATTCATCGTTTAACGAGTAGTTAGTATTGAGCCAATGGATAATTTTGAAGTGCTCCTACCTCTCGTGAGAAGTGGAGAGCCACGTGGTTTACACGAGTGGTCAGTCGATATCTTAGCATTGTCGTGACAAGTAAGGAGGGTGTTCGACATTTGCTTGCCTATATATTTAGTAAGGATCAAATTGAAGAGGAGACAGAGGAAGGTGAGCTATATAGAATATGTATAAAATAAGTATCATTTACCAATTGAGCATATATCTCCATTCAATAATGACAGTATCATTGGATGTTATCGATGGCATCTTTCGTTTATTAATGGCATTACCGGATAAACCAAATGGAAGAAGCAGGTTGCTATATGATGATGATGTAATCATTATTGAATGGAATGAATACTAATATACTTGATTGTATTCAACTAGACTTACATACAAGTGGTTACATCGCAACTCATCAACATTCTAGCGGTACCATTAGAGTTGTGGCCAACATCTTCTGTTGATCAAGGTCAAGTAACATTGAAACCGATACAACGAGGAGCAGCAAGTGTTCTAGTTCGTTTAATGGACATTTGGTCTGGTGATGATTGGTATCGATTGGCAACAACAGCATTAGCACCAATACAATCAACGGTTGACTCGGATACTTGGTCAACTACTGAAATAGAAGTGAATGAAGATAAGAGTGTGCAAGCAATTATTTACTATATCAACTATTGATTAACGGAGAACCAGCAGCCGAACGATATCAACGACTATTAGCACCATGTCTCCCTAAACTATTTATCCTATGGTGTCTTGCTAGTCAACATGATCTTTATATGAAAACATTGCTGATGATTTATTCACCACGTATTTTCGAATTATCGATGATAATGATGCATTACTACAATTGCGTCAATTAATATTTGAAGTAGATTACACGCGAATGCAATATATTGTTGGACCTAAAGGGAATCCAGTACTACTAGATATAAAAAAGTAAGCAATAGACTAGTTATTGATGTACTATCGACTAATGATGATAAAAGGGAAACATCATTGCCGCAACAGCGCAAGAAGCCGCTTATTCAAGTGATTGATTCTGACGATGAACACGATGACGATCAAGATAGACCGGTGAATGGACATGATGTGGATGAGTTTTTCAACGAAGAATGGATAGCCAACTTGATTGAACTACTTGACAATGAGGCAATATCAGGTGGACTAGTTGCACTTTTACTGCAAGAATATCAAAATACCATGTCTCTATCTGCAAGTGAACAATCGGCTACACGGTAATTTAACTACATATCTATCTATGTATATATATGTATATTAGTACTAATCATGAGTATTGATACAGTATGGTACGAGCAGTTAATCTCCTATTACTATTGCTTGATCGATTTGGTACTACCATTGTAAAGCAACCGTATCAAATAGTGAAACTGGCTATTCAAATACTTGATCATGATGAAATAGATACGAAAAAAGCACAACCTGCCAAAGAACCATCATCTATACTCTTTATGGTGGATGAAAGTAAAATCGTCAATCGGAACAAGAGGAAGAAGACGAGGAAGAATCATTGGCATTGGATAGTATTACATTAACGTTGCTTAACACAATTGTAACAGGTAAGTGTACATGTTCTCTTTCTCCTTCTTCATTCAACTAATCTAATATGAATTATGCAATAATAATAGAACATCATGGTCTACCTACATCTTGTCAGACATTACGATTACCATTGATGGCCGTGTTGACTCGATTGCAACAACATCCTTCCCAATTTATGGCTGATTGGCCAAAAGTATTCACGATCAATTAATGCCACAACAACAAGATGATGATGATGACACTAGCAATAATGGTACAAGTAACAACACGACAAGAAGGGTAATCAATCACGAGAACAATATGAGGCAGCATTACGATCACTTCAGGATAAAGTGTTACCGGTAAGAGCCTATGGTATGGTAACATTACGTAATATGATATTGGCACGAGATCCACTCTTTGATGATCCTACACTACTGGAGAACACGTTGCATTTGTTCATTTCTATGATACAAGATGATGATAGGTAATCTCGATGATAGATCGCGAATACCACTATCAAATGACTAATACACACAAATATAAATGACTTGATAGCTTCATTTATTTGAATGCCATTAAAGGATTGTCCTCACTGACCGATATTCATGGTGCTCATGTCATTCGACTATTAATGGCCGTCTACCTTGATACACGCGCTCAACTAGATCATCGCTTACGTATAGGCGAGGTACTATTACAAACGATTAAACGATGCGGTACTGCTCTTGGTATTCATGGTAAGGCATTCCTATTATTTAATCGTGTACTATCCACTAATGTAACACTGTTCAAATGGTAGCGGATACGTTGATACATCCGCTCATGTATGTACTCCATCAAGAAACAACTAGAACGGAAATACGCCACTCTGCTTTATCCATCATCGGTGTCATGTGTGAAACTTATCCACTTGCTTTCCTAGCCCATCTAGACGAGCTAATCGACTGGGCTATGAATGCACTTAAACTTGAACCAGCTCTAGAGTTACGACGTGGTAAGTGGATGTACTAACACAATTATTACGTTGCTTATATATTTATTTATTTATTTGTTAGCGGCTGCGGGTTTATTCATCTTTTTATTCCGAGGTTTAGGCACACATATGGTCGGTCAAATATCAACTAATCAGATACAATCGATTACCGCGACACTCCGATTGGCCGAACAAACAGATCCTGATGATCTCACGCGATATCAAGCACGTACGGCCATACTAACATTGCAACAAGTATTTGCACCACAATCATCTACAAGTAGCTAAGAAGCAATACAATCTATGCCATTCTATTGAATTCAGTATAATAAACTTGATTAAATGGCATCTTATTACATGGGTTGTATATCAATCATGTTTGTTTATTCGATGATGATGATGATGATGATGATCAGCTTTATCTAAAATCAGTTGAATGGTTTATAGTTCCAAATAAGGCTGACATACATTCTACCTTATCCTTTTTCTTCTTCTTTTTTGCTATTACTGTTGCGGCCAGTGCAACATATATTGCTTTATATCCTATTAGTATTAATCTCTACTAGTACTAATACTGATGTTGCGATCTCTAGTAACGCGTAGTTATCGCAGTGCTACTGGCAGCGCCATTCGCACTAATGGACCCAGTGTCGCCTTTACTACTAGTCGAACGACATTAATTCGTCGATTGGCTACAACACAGGCGACACCGTCTGTTAAGCCAAAGCGATCAAAGTTGCGTATACTCGCTTGGACAGGCTACGGTGTTCTATGCACGGCCACGGGATATACGGGCATGAGTAAGAAGTCATATCCGTATCTATATGTAGACAATTATTAATGCGTCATTGATATCTAGAGATATATAACGACCAGCATCCATATGATCAACCAGCCCCAGGTGAAGATAAAAAGACCCTAGTTATACTGGGCACTGGTTGGGGTGCTACTTCACTATTAAAAGGACTAAAGACGGAAAATTACAATGTGGTAAGGATAGGAGTGACACTATAATAAATCCACTATAATTGCTCGTTAACTAATCAATTTATTCATTCATTGACTGATCAACTAGATTATCGTGTCACCGAAAAACTATTTCTTATTTACGCCACTACTACCTAGTTGTACTGTTGGTACTATTGATCATCGTTCAGTAATGTAAGCTTACTAGTAAACTATCTACTTGTTATAGTTCATATTTATTGATGGACATATTAATTGATTACTACTAGGCAACCTATTCGCTATATAACACGTCATAAAAAGGCTGCCGTCAAAGTATTAGAAGCAGAGTGCACCGCCATAGATCCAGTCAATCGTACCATTACTGTAGAGGGTAGGTGGTTGTATTCTTTGCTGTTGCTATTTACAATATTAGTGTATTGACTCGTAAAATGAATAGATAACTCGGAGATTAGAGGCAATGTGGCCAGTGGCACCATTCCATTTGACTACTTGGTAGTAGCAGTGGGAGCAGAAAATCAAACATTCGGTATTCCTGGTTAGTATATGATCTTCATCAACAACTTGTTAAACCATAACAAATACTGAATACTGAATACTGAATATATAGGGGTTGCGGAACATGCATGCTTCTTAAAGGAAATATGGTAGGGCAGCAATAGTCTAAATAATTGTATTGACATGTCTCGATTGATTACTTATACATTCATTCGATAGGGATGCTAAAAAGATTAGAACTCGTCTCATGGATTGTAAGTATTACTAATGCTGATTATATACAAGTGTATCCTAACAATGATTAGGTATTGAGACGGCCGCATTTGCCGGACAATCTGAAGATGAAATACAACGACTATTACACATGGTAGTTGTGGGTGGTGGTCCAGCCGGTGTGGAATATGCCGCAGAATTACATGACTTTATCACTGATGATCTGGTAAGAAGTAATCGTTGTATGAACATTTGATGATTACTAATAAATGGTATATATATATACATATATATATAGGCAAAATGGTATCCAGGTAAATAGGATAATGAATTACTAAAGACGTACTAAATAACTATTAATCATGCGATTATAAGATATCGCGGGCAAAGTAAAGATTACCCTAGTAGAAGGTAATTTGTATTGATCATTTCTATCATCATTACTGTTTGTTAATATTGGATTGGAATAGCATTGCCAAATGTATTGCCTGCCTTCTCCAAGCAACTTATTGACTATACAGAGTCGACATTCAAGGAGAATAAAATTGACATTCTCACCAAGACTAAAGTGAAGGGTGTTGAGCAGGTATGGCCTATAAACAGCATAGCATAGCATAGCATAGCATGCGTGTATGAATAAATATATCCCGTAATGCTAATCATGTCATAGAAACATATTGTTGTTGAAGATGCCAACGGTCAGACTATGGGTATACCATATGGTAAGTAATGGAATAAATGCATACATACATACATATGTGATATGCGCCATTAGTCAACTATACTTATGCTTGACTATAGGTTTACTAGTATGGGCCACGGGTAATACATCACGTGCCGTTGTACGTAAATTGTTGGCTGCACTTCCTAATGAGCAAAAACAACGGTAAGTATTACAGAATCTACTGGATAATCATTAGTAATATTCCATTTACCTGCTTATCTGTATTGCTATTCTAGACGTGGTCTTATGGTTGATCAACACATGCAAGTATTGGGTGCCAATAACATCTTCGCTATTGGAGATGCCACAGCTACTAGGTAAGAGAGGCAGGCTTAACATTTGAAATAGAAAAGGGAACAGTTGAACTAATGAATGATGAATGAAATGAATCTAGTTATGCACCAACAGCACAAGTTGCTAATCAACAGGTAATTATAATGATACGATACTGCTATAGTAGATAAACATCTACTTATTACTATACATGTGTATATTAGGGCAAATATCTCGCTTCTTTATTCAATAAACTGGCTAGATCTGAGGAAGATGGCGTTAAAGTAACCGACATGAAACCATTCCATTACTCGCATTATGGCTCATTAGCGTAAGTGATTAGAGATGTGACTATATAACAATGATAACATATTAATTCCTATTGTCATAGTTATATTGGTGCCGATAAAGCAATTGCTGATCTGCCCATTATGAATGGCAATGTATCAGTTGGTGGTGTTGGTAAGTTGCTCATTCATTTTGATTATATACAATTACGCATCTAACTTATTAATTACACTTCTTAGCCACTTATCTATTCTGGAGAAGTGTCTATTTGAGCAAGTAAGTGGAGATGTGCATTTGAATAATTAATTCATTATACTAATCAATTGTGTATCATTTAGTTTATTCTCCGTGCGTAACCGGTGTCTAGTGGCATCAGATTGGTTTAAGCGTACATTGTTTGGTCGTGATATCGGTCGAGATTAAAGGAGGAGAAGATACTATTCTCAATAAATTTACTCTACAAGCTTATTATTCATTAGACTACTCTAAATGTTTGTTTATTGTGCTAATGCTATCACGATTTGGAGTCATTGTTGACATCTAACCACGACGCAATGGATATGGACTATTATAATGATTTGGGATAGTGGTGGCTTGGTGCCCGATTCTCACCCTTAAACCAAGCAAGCTTAAGCAACTCTAGAGGTGTGGCACGTCTTGCTGGACTCGGGATTCAACATGGCGGCAGTCACTTGATCTATATAACGATTCCAATGGCTCATCAATGGTTCTGGCCATTGTGTGATACGCGGATTGTAAGGTTGCATCAGTCTACCGCTGATAGAAGAATGGAGTGTGGCGCCCAATGACCAAACATCAGTCTTGACATAATTGATATCTTCTAGCGGTCTCATCCACAGTTCGGGTGCTCTGAATATCTTCGCACCAAGTACATGAGCAGGAGCATTTAGCGGTGTGGCATAACCGAAATCAATAAGTATTACTCGTAATACGGCTGGTTGATTATGATAATTTAGCACAGGTAGACCTTGGTAGGTGTTGTCAGCGGTAATTTGTTGGGGTGTGGGACTAGTGAATGCCACTTGAATGTTATCCGTTCTCAAATCACCATGAGCCAATCCCAATTTGTGAATGGCATCGAGGGTCAAGATAATTTGACGGAATAGTTCACGAGCGACAGCGTCTTTCTCCGAGTTATCTGCTTGCATGATAACATCGCCCAGTGGATAGCTCTTTCAAGTAGTTTGGTAACGATACAGTGGCATTTTTGCTGTGACATGCCAATGAGTGATGGTGAGAAAGCGTCCAATAGCTCGACTACATGTCTATTAATGAGCAATGAGTACGGTGCCATCAAACTGTTACGAATGGGGTTCATACTTCGCAACACACTGACTTCATTGTCGAATAGGGCTTTATCTTCTTCGCTTAAACACTTCATATAGCCGGGTCGTCCATCCAATTGGACTAGCGCGGAGAACAGCGTGTTCTTTGTTGTTACGACATTATTGATAGTAAGTCTTGAAGTCAGAGCAGAGAAATTGGGGGCACCTTGGTTCGTTGGAAAGTTATTGCCAGCAATAGATTCCATGGCCGTGGACGGCATGATTAATGATGTAGGTGAAAGCACAACCACGCAGTAACAAGAAATGACATAGTGATGTAGCCAGACTGGCACACGATTTAGAAGGCAATAGAGTAACCATAGTGGCAAAGCAGATCGTAAATCCTTCCCTCTATCGATGTGTTGGTAGGAATGTCTTTTTGTCGTTTAGAAGCTGTTGTCGATATAGCTTTCTAATAATGGACAAATGATTGATTCATGCCATTATGATATTGTTACGCTGCTTTTATAGCATTTAATATGGAATTTACTGATAGTCTCTTTTCTTTTTCCTGAACATGTGTACTTCATACCGATAAATACTGGAAAGGTTCCATATTACCCGGTATAATGCTTGAAACACAACATAATAGTCCTATGCGTGTATATTGCTCGTAATTTACAAGTAACAGACTATAGGTCTATCTTTATCTTAATTCTAGGATAGGAAAGTATTGCGACACATGACATGTCAATTAAACAGGTTAACATACATGTTGCACGTTGCGCTGTTACAATACCCCGTCTCATTAGTAGAGCCATGACAAAAAAGAAAATAAGTTTTATTATTGAATGGTAAGGAATCAATAATGCTAATTCCTAATGGTGTGCAACACATACCGATTTGATTGTAGAGCACATTGTTTTACTCCTTGTTCGGATAATGCTTCCTCTCCCATTGCTTCCAGTCATCAAATGAAAGAGTACGTGCTAGGTTATCACGATGTACAACACACTCGGCATCGCATAGCCAAGTAGTTCAGCAATCTCCCAGCTATGTCGCCCCTTAATACGTGCTATCTCCATACTCGAATAGTTAACTAGTCCGTGGCCAATTTCTAAATATTGCTCCGGTGCATCGGGTTTTTCACGATGCGCATAAACAATACGAATGCCTTGTTGCGCCACGAAATGTCCTTGTACATCCGTGATACCCGCCGAGAACAAACTGCCCTTATGGTGGAGTAATGCACGTACAGCACCTCGATCAATTACAATAGTACCGGCATTATGCACGCCATGACGAATCCACCATTTGCGATCGCGTAATGGAGTACTCTTGCTAGGAAGCATGTATACAATAATTCGGACGATTTACCAATGTTTGCCACACTAATGGTTAATGAGGCTGATCCCTCCGGAGTAACCGGTCTCGATGATTTAGACCGTGGCGAGGTAGTCTCGCATGGCGTGTTAGCTCGCGAGTTGAACACGGATACCTCATCGACAATTTTGATAACATTCGCAGGAGTCGACCACGTGCAATGAATGTAGTCACCCCGGCTGCTGTGGCTAATTCCGCGGCAATCAACTTGGTTACCATACCACCAGTACCGAGTGAAGTACCTGGTGCGGTAACTTTGACTAGAACATGAATTAGTTATGTCATTAGTCGTTAATGAATAGCTTACTTTCTTCTCGAAGTCACCGATATCTTCAACTACACGTACAGCTTTAGCATCCGGATTAGATCGTGGATTGTCCGTGTAGAGACAGTCTACATCGTTAACAAGAACAAGTAGTCTGCATTGACCATACCCGCTGTAATAGCACTTAGTGTGTCATTATCGCCAAATTTGATTTCCTACTCGTATGTGTTATCTTCATGTTAAACTTGCTTGACTACTAATTACTAATAACTTACAGCAGGACTAATCGTATCGTTTTCATTTACAATAGGCACCACATCCATTTCTAACAGTTGATCAAATGTATTACAAGCATTAATGTATTGCGTACGCTATCACCAATAATGAATAAAAGAGATAATCGAATACTCGTTAGTGTAATCTATTATCTCGATGTATCGTATACGTTACAGTCGATGATGACTTACATCGGCTAAATCATTACGAGTGAGTAGAATTTGCGCTACTGGTTGATTGAACTGCGAGAATAGCGTGTCGTATAAACTCATTAATCTACCCTGACCTACGGCGGCAATAGCCTAATACGTATAGTATCCATCAGTATATGACATGATAAATATAACTATCGATAATGTATATCTATGCATATACCTGATTCTTAATGACCTCCTTGGGTTTTTGCGCAATATTCAAACAACGTAGTCCGACACCAATAGCACCACTCGTTACTAGCACTACTCGGTGGCCTAGTTGTCTTAATGATATAATAGTCTCCACCACCGAAGATAGATTGGCTAAAAGTGGGTAGTGCGTGACAGGATCACAAATCGACGAGGTACCAATCTTCAATACAATAGTAAGCCCGTGTCGTCGATTAATGCGACGGTCTGCCAGTTTAAACGGTACTGGCTGTACAATAGACGTGCTGTAGTAGTTGCAGTAGCAGCTGTTACTGGTGGTGTTGAAGTCATGGTGCTAGTGTTGATGTATATATACGAAATGAAACTACTAGTGTGCATACACACACGCACGCACGCAATATAAATAGGAAAAGGTTCTAAGGAGGGGGAAATAATCAACGGACTAACACGGAAACACGCGTTCTATAAATGGAGATGGAGAGATGATTGCATATCCATTTATCTAATGATAGTAGCAATGATGACTCATACTTTGTAATAAAATCACTCTAATCAACTACTAATACTACATGCTAATAACAATGGCAACAATAATAATAGCTCATATTGCTGTTTATTACGCTAATATGGTCTAGACACCAGTAAGTCTGGCATGAACAGCGGCAGCACCGCTCAACTTCCATGCATTGACGATTAGCTCGATAATTTCATCGACTGCTTTACCATGTTTAATGCTGGCGAACACGGTGGGACCTTGATCGCGCATACGATTGGCATCACGACGCATGACATCAAGATCGGCACCGACTGCCGTGGCTAGATCTATTTTATTAACAATTAATAGATCACTCTGAGTGATGCCTGGTCCGCCCTTGCGCGGGATCTTATCACCGCCTGCCACATCGATGACGTAGATGATGTAGTCGGCCAGTTCACGACTATAATTGGCGGCAAGATTATCGCCACCTGATTCCACTAGAAGAAGTTGCGGCGTAAACTGCGCGTTCAACTCTTCCAACGCCATAAGATTGGCGGATATATCTTCACGAATAGCAGCATGCTAGTATACGTACATGAATAGGTAAGCAGGTAAACAGATCTATGTTTACTACTTACGGGACAACCGCCTGTTTCAATGGCTCGGATACGTTCTGGCACGAGTGCCTCATGGCGTACGAGGAACTCGGCATCTTCCTTTGTGAAAATGTCATTTGTAACGCAGGCAATACTGTATTTCTCGCGTAGTCGCTGGCACAGTGCTAGCATCAACGCTGTCTTGCCGCTGCCAACTGGTCTATAGATATATGTTAGTGTTTACGATGATTATGACTGCAAAGATACTTGCCCACCAATACCGACTGTAAACGCACGCTCCTCCCAGCTTCTACCGTCGTATTGTGGCAGTTCACGTTCAGGATAGCGTCCGGGATGCTCTAATATCTCGTGGGTGTGTCCATGTTCCTGACCATGGTCATGAGTATGGCCATGCTCGTGTGTATGTCCTTGTTGAGCCTCGACACTTGCACTTTGCGCGTGGTTCTCGAAACGACACACGTTACCCGAACTAGGAGCGTTGTTGTTATTGTTATCGGTCATGTTAGTTGTAGTTGTTGTAGTTGTTGTAGTTGTTATAATAACAAAAGTGGCAAAAGGAATAAGGTGAATGTGATGACGTGTACACAACGTGGATTAGATAATTGTGTAGAAAATACTCGCCTTTTCCCCTCTTCAAATGTCATTTGTGCAATATTCAATAATAAATGAACTCATATTTATTATTAACATATAACTAAATCGATTGTCATTTTATCATTGGAAACTATTATTATTTATATAGCATACAGGTCAACTAATCATGATCAATTATCGTTTCCATATTGGTTTGTAATGCCGAATTTACAATGTAGCCATATCCACTTTGGAGAACGCTACTAGGAAGCGAGAATATGTTCTCATGTTCCGGCTGTACGAGTGTGGCGGACGCATTCGTGACATGTGTGGCATTGGCAGATTTGAGTAATGAATGTGTTTGCGGAATATTATCCATTCGGTTGACTGGTGTATCTTGGGTATCCATTGATGACCTTGAATTACCATGTCGCCATAATTTATACAAAGCGAATAAATCCGTGAAATGACTATAGGTGCGCTTGCTTGCAATATCGGACGGTAGGCGTAAACTAAGCTCAGACTGTAGTATAAACAGTCCGACGACGCTATTCAGGTACCCGATAACGTGCATTAAGAATATACCAGCAACCGTGTATTTCTTCTCGCCTAGAAGCGGTGTTATATTCGTAGCTGCATTCACAATGAAACTGATCGAGCAAGCAAATGCTGTACGACTCAACTAGCAACCGTATCAAATGAATTCAATTAGCAAGACCATCATATTATTATTGCTATTATTACTACGTATAGTGAATGCGTCTACTTACTTGTGCTAATGCGCTATAGGTCGGCGAATTTTCGCTATATCTATTCTTTCTACGCCGGAAGGATACACCTGTCAAACAAGCAAGTGTTGGGTTTACGTTAGCGTATGACTATCCTATTTTACGCACATTTCTACTCACCATAATAAAAGAATAAGACACTAGCGGTGACTCGTAGTATCATACCAAAGTAATTGGCTATAGGCCAGAATTTGGATGTGAAATCGAATGACATGTAATAGGTGATTGTTTTCATCGCTTGTAGTACCATTTGCAAGGCGAGTAGTATGTAAATAACGAACTTGAATATTAAAGCAAGACGTTTAACAGCGAATGCCGAGTAAATGGAATACCTGTAATACACGGATGTCAGGACGTGAGTCGTGCTAAATATATATATATATATATGACCAGCTATCTGGCACTTACCAGATTAGCAATAGCATGTAGAATGAAGTATTGAATAAAAGTGCACTAACAGCACGTATTTTCTTGAAAACATGCGTCGTGCAATCCATCGGGATGGTAATGGTGAATACTGTGCAAATAAACCACAATTAACTTACTTCTTGATACTCGAGAGTCATCATCATTCCACATCGACTTACATACTATTCCCGAAGACCTATGACAAAGGCGTAGGTACGAAGTTCATTGCGAAGGTTCCTCGTTATTACCAGAGGAAAATGGTCGAGAGTGACCAAAGTGAAATGATACTATGCCAAGCAACATCGCCCATAAAAATGCCTGATATCCTATGGAGAAGAAGACGGCATTCCAAGGACCTTGCTCTATTGGGATGTCAATCAATGTGTTGTATACCGACGCGCTAAACATCTTACCTTCCTCGATCGTTGCCGTTAAATATTCGTTTGTGTTATTTTGCAAAAGTGCCTGCACTTGTTCATGATACGTAAAAGGGACAATGGCCATCGGTGCATCCGGTGTACCATCTGGAATATCGGATGATCGTGTAGTATACTCGATCGAGTAAGGCTCGCCACCATCTCCTTTCCCGTGCTTATTGTACACGTAGAGCACCGCACCCATTGGTGGCCATCCAAGCTTTTCCATCTCTTTGCCGAACCTTACAGCCGATCGACATGTCTACACGATGGCATTAGTCATACGTCAACGGTGCCTCCTTCTTAGCGACTTACATTGGCAAGTGTTGCACATTTACCGGCATTAGCGTCTTTATCTTTAATCACAATGATCGTATTGGTAAATGCGTGCGATGTCGTATCATTTACACTAGCGATATCTGTTTGTGTTTCATTCAGCTCAAGTGTACACGCCTTCCCTTTACTAAATATCGGTGTCACCAGGACACCCGTGAATTTATACGGACTCAGGTTGTCGCCGTAGGGATCATAGGTGGGGTAGCTTACCGTCCGGTTGTTTATCATCAATGTAATCGATGCATCCACACCACCACCATCGCTAATAATAAGCCATACTCCTATACACTGTAGAATGAGAAGGAGAAAGAGCATGATACTACTATTATAGTGGCATACGTCGAATAGGGTAGAGAATATTATAGGGATGTCGTGTATGATGCTGACCTGATAATGAAGGATGATAATAATGATAAATGCCCGTATGATAGACGAACCATTTATTTTGACGAAAGGCTTTCTATTATAACGACAATAATCCGGTCATACTCACCAAGGCCTTAAACATGTGACAAGTATTATTCCGTACCAGTTGTAGCATCGTAATAAATCCGGTTATTGGAAAAATGGCACCGCACTTCTTGCGTGCCTGACCGCAAGGCTCGCCTAATTTACGATTATCAGCTGCCAGATAAACGTTTATTACGACAATGAAATGCTAAAGATGAAGAGTAACGATATATTATTGCAAGTGAGCAGTTGAATCCTATTTGTTCCTGCTAATACGAGCAAGGAAAGTCATCCTACTTTATTGATTTATTATTGACATGACCGTGTTATTCATTGTCGTATATCTTTTCTGAGGTTGTTGACAATATTGTCATGCCATTCATCTACTACATTCTAAACCCCCAGTATTTGTAACCGCATATACAGGTATTGGCATTCAATCAATTATTCGTCAATACCATGCATGCGGTCATTTACACATACTAAGATTACAGCATAGCCATGCCGAATACGTGAACGCAACGAACAACGTGATACCTTGCATGCTGATTGCAATAATTAAGCAAATACAAAACAAACGGGGAAGACGTGCTACCAGTTCAATCCTGTTTAACCAGGGGAAAGCTAATACAACACATGCTGATGTATTCATTCAGTTATTTTATAGAAGTATCGGCCAAACAAGAACATGTATATATACGTTCAAAACGGCATTTTAACATCATTTGTCTTGGCAATAGGATGACACTTACACATGTACTTCATGTATCCCTTCTTGCTTCATATTTGAGCAATATACAAGTGTTTATCTTCATGTTACGATGATTCTTTATTCAATACGTAGCATCAAGTATGCCTTTATGTAATTCTGGTTGCAAGTCATACGTGTATGAAAGAAATAGGTCCCTGTTATATTGCGCATCTCCTGCTATTATTATTATTGAGTGAAATGGTTGCATCGTCATTCTGCATACACGCACACACGCACGCATAAATATATCCATTTCATTTTACCATTAACCTCTTGTCCATACAATAATCAGCTGTTTCTTTATTCTATCTACTAGGCTAGTTTCCCTCGCTTTACTTGAACTACGTTAAGCTGTCATCACATCATGTCTAAGCAACACAAAGCGCTAGGCGAGGATGTCTGGAAGAATCGTGTGGAGCGTGTGGTAAGTACGACATCTGAAATAGGCACAACAGCAACAAGTAGTAGTAGTCTATGCTTACAAGTAATTGCGTCACCGGTTTTAGAATGCCGAACTATTCACGCTGACCTATGGCTCGCTAGTCGCTCAACTCATCAAGGATTACGAGGACTATGGCGAAGTTAATAAGCAATTGGAAAAGATGTAGGTCGCTTCGTAGAATTATTGTCATCTACTCTATGAACTGCTCTTTCCTATACTCGCTTCTCTAACATTGTTATAGGGGTTACAACATTGGTATTCGACTTATCGAGGATTTCTTAGCTCGTACCGGTGTGCCGCGATGCGTTGATCTGCGCGATACAGCCGAGGTTATCGCTAAAATCGGCTTTAAAATGTTCCTTAATATTACACCGCAAATTGGAGGCTGGTCTCCCGATGGTCGTGACTTTACGCTGCAATTCGACGATAATCCACTTGCTGAATTCGTTGAACTTCCCGAGGAAGCAGCCAAACATCTTTGGTATTCGAATATACTATGCGGTGTATTACGCGGTGCACTAGAGATGGTAGGTTGATGACATGCTTATCACTCTACTATTTATTAATCAATATTCAATGTTGTTATCCTCATCATCATCACCATAGGTACAAATGCAGGTAGAATGCCATTTCATTAGTTGCGCATTACGAGGCGATGAAGCAACCGAGATGCGTGTCCATCTAGTGCGCTACCTCGAGGAAGAAGTACCAGCTGGAGAGGACTAGCATAGTTACTATTGAAGATTTATTAACGTAAACCCACGCTGGTTAAGATGACTCTGTAAAGCGATTCATACATCTATCTATCTACCCATCTATCTATCTATCTATCTATCCATCGAATATAAACAAAACAAGTTTATTATAAATGATAATGGTAACAAATGATAAATGTCCCTTAAGCATTATGAACAACAAATAAATGAGATAACGGGGCTGGCTGCCGACATAATGGACATTCAGGCTGTAATGACATGTTAATATCAATTATATATAGGCATTCAATTAATGCTACAATGCTGCTTACCTTTGTTTGACACCATTGACAAATGCATAGCCAACAGAACATGTGGCCGCATGGTGTTGCAGTTGTCTCTTGACGTGGGCGAGACATAATGCGCAATTAGCATTAGGTTTATTAATATCCAGAGTGTGTCTACAATTGTACTGTCCTTCATGCCACTGGACAGGAAACTCATTTTACTAATGCCATATATACATACATACATACATACATAAGTATACGTGTATTAACCAATTAATAATGACTTACTCGGTTGACGGTGCAACTTCCACTTCTTGATCCTTTGCCAGTTCAACGGCATTCCTCGTTGCGAGATGGCGACGTAGTGCCATTAAACCGCGTACTGCAAATTGTATTACCATTAGCACACCAATAAACTCATAGCCCATCGGTTCCTCATTAGGCAGCAATTGACGTGTAAATATCTAGCATATCAATAAGCATATATGTATGTATATAGTCATTTACTTACATAACGAATACCGGTCAATCGTTTTGACAAATGGTAATAGGCACCGGCAAAGTAAAATATCGCTAGATGCGATGGATGCAATACTGCTTTCCATAACCAACCGAATCGTTCAAGCCATTGTTTATTCTTCTGAACCCATTGCTCATCCCTAGATGATCTACGATGAATGTAATACTGAATCAATACCACTATTGTAATAGTAATAAATATTAACACTTACCACCGCCCTCACTCATAATTAGTCGTTGCTCTGTGGCCAGTATTCGTTGACGAAATCGATCCATTCCCTTGGTAATTACATATGGGAAGCATACTTGTAATAAAATAGATAAGAAACGCTTCTGCTCAATACATTAGTTCTATTGTGATATGACAAGTGGCATTATGTCAATTACCATAGGACCTGGATAGATGGATCTCTTCGTGTCGACTTGTAATAGATCGCAATACTCCTCGCCCAATGTCTGTGATCCTATTCATTGTAATCGTATTAGCAAATAATGTAACAAGTCAATAAACTACTAGCTATTTACCAAATATCGTGGTCAATAGATAGTATAATGTATCTGATAGAGTACATATTTCCGCTTTATATCGTAGAAATCGACGGGTACCTATTATCAACGTTATGACTTGTTAAGCAATAATAGTAACAGTGGCAGTCATATGGCAACTTACCGAGTGATTCGCGAAACACATAGTCAATCTCTTCTTGTAATTGCGTACGATAGTAGAGATCCTTTTGATTGGCGCGAACTATACGAAATATATATATATATATGAGTTCATTGCTCAGTTATATGCAAGAGCAGCAATAAACTATACGTGACTCTCGTACGTATAACCACTTACTTATGTCGGGTTGAGCCGCTGCAGGGAACGAACTGTTAAGAGGAGGTGGCTTGACCTGTGCCAAAGCACTCGAGGCTTGTCCTCCACTAGCAGCTGTCGAATGTTGATTGTTGTCAGGCATGGTACAACACGTAACTATTGACGGTAGAAACGGGAAAGAGTGATCCATCAATCAATCCTTCATTCGTTCATTATTATGAAAATAATGCCACAATTCAATAATGTAGAACAGTCGTTGTTATAGCATTCGTTTATTTTAATAATAAGCATAATCATCGGATGTGGTCACTTTACGATCAACGAAGAACTTGCCCTTATTCTCGAGTACACTCTTGTCGTTGCTCAATGCCAGATAAACTGGAGTATCAGATCCTTGTTCTAGTCAAATGATAGTGATATGATTAGATATTTGCTTACTTATATATATATGAAAAGTTCTTATTGCTTACCTGCACTATATGTTGCAGACATGCCTGCCAAATCGGTACGACACCATCCGGGACAACATGAAAAGTAGTTCACATCTTTACGTGCATGATGTGCTAGTGCACTAGTATAGCTAATACGCCCATTTTAGATACGGCATACGCTACATGAATACAAAGAAATAAAACTATATTAGTATGTTGTTCTATGCAGCATCGTTCACATCAACTCGGTGTGACACCTACTTTGACGTGGCCATCCTTTCTCTTCATACGTGTTATCCCCTACGGCTGACTAATTCAATGAAGAAGCATACATGTCATAAGTAGCTGCTATACAAATGTCGATGTATGATAGTTTAGTTACTTACAATAAACTCGTTCATCAACGCACTAATCGATTCTTCCGTCTTGCTTTGATCCGTGAATCGTGAACGTAACTGTTCAGACGACAAGTAGGAAAGACGAGCCGACTGACTGCCAATGTTAACCACTCGACCATTAGGTTTAATGATTGGCAACAGTGTCTTGGTTATCTATGATGATTGATGATTAGTAAATGATTGATACTGAATAACTATCACATTAGATCTATTATACAAACATTGACGGTAGAGAAATAGTTTGTTCCAATAGTGTTACGAGCAATCTCCACATTGAAATCACTGCCCTTAGAGGCTAATCATATACATATATATATATATACATCATCGAATGATATCAGTAGTAGTAACAGATTAATACATAGTAAATAATTATCAGTAAAATAAACATTCACCTACCAATACCGGCATTATTAACTAGGATATCCAAGCCTATTTACACATTTACAAGTTAATTAGTGATCCACATTATAAGTGATATACAAGTATTCATTACCATCATGATCACGTTTAAGCGTATTATAAAATGCTTGAATTGATTCCGACTTGGTTATATCCAATTGATGGAAGCGTAGATCAACCTGTACGGATTCTGACGAACTAGACTGGTCATGATGTATCTCCTCGTTCAGTTGACGTAGGGTAGTATGCCCGAGTTGTTCACTACGTGCCGTCAAGTAGAGTACGAGTGGTTGTGTACACTGCGAGTATTCACCACGTCCATACTCTTTGGCAATCCGGGCGACAATCTCGCGTCCAATTCCCTTGTTCTAGATAGGATAGTTATTTTTTGCTAGTTAGTCGATAGTGTTATAACTAGATAGAGATAAACACTGCTTACTGCGCCAGTAACGACAATAATCCTGGAACTCATAGTTGATAGAAATAGCAAATAAAAAGATGGCTAGTAAATGATGACGTCAATACTAGATGTAGATGAAAAAACAATGAATTGTACACATTACACGGGTATTCATGCAATATATAGGCAATTTGCCTGTCAGTCATTACTAATTTTTCCCTTATTTTTCGATCTTCTTGCTCGTTTCATGCGTGTCTGTGTGTGTTACCCATTCATGCATTGTTGCTCTTTTTCCTCCTTCGTTCACATATCGTCATTGCAAGAGAAAGAGATACGACATTTAAAACTTGTTCTATTCAACATACGTATACTATCCATATACCCACCCACCCATACGTTCATATTAGTCAGCAATGAAGGATTATCAGCGTGAATTTATTGCCTTTGCTATTAAGCATGGTGTATTACGTTTCGGTGAATTCACTCTGAAATCTGGTCGTGTTAGCCCGTATTTCTTCAATGCCGGTATGTTTGCTACGGGTGGTGCACTCGCGCAACTGGGTCGATTCTATGCCGCGGCACTGACGGACGATGCGCCCGAGCTCAGTTACGACATGTTATTCGGACCGGCCTACAAGGGTATTCCGTTAGCCTGCGCTACAGCTGTCGCCTTATTCGATCATCATGCGCGTGATGTACCCTACGCTTTCAATCGTAAAGAGCGTAAGGATCACGGCGAGGGTGGCACGCTAGTGGGTGCACCACTTGCCGGTCGTGTATTCATCATTGACGATGTGATCACGGCGGGTACAGCTATTCGCGAGAGTTTAGAAATTATACGAGCGCAGAAAGAGGCAACACCCGCCGGTGTATTGATTGCTATCGATCGACAGGAACGCGGGCAACACAGCGCGCTTTCGGCCATTCAAGAATTGGAACAAGATGAACAGTTGCGTGTCGTCTCTATCGTGACACTATCCGATATTATCGCGTATTTAACCGAACAAGGAGGCGATCAATACACGGAGGCATTAAAGGCAATGCAGCAATATCGTAGTCAATACGGTGTCTAATTGGCATGACGAGCAAAAGTAAATAGTATTAAACATTTAGCAAGTAACGTGTGTCATTGAGTCATCCTGTATAATATGGTGTGAATATAAATTGTATCGTATGCAGTTACTATAGTTTATTTCAACCAAATTAACGGTCATTTCATTTCATTACTACTCTTACTATTACTATTGACGTAGCATAGACTATAGTGGAATTGAGTGCACGTTCGCTTGCTGTTTCTTTTATTATCTTTCTATAGCTTTATTAATACTTGTAGTCATGGGAGTCAAGGATCTTTGGCAATTACTTGAACCTGCGGGTCGCAAGGTTAATATGGAATCACTACAAGGGAAACGACTTGCAATAGATATCCTTTATTGAGTGCAGTAGTGTGACTAGCAACAAGAATAGTAGTGAGTCTTTAACGATAGACTTCCGGATAGATTACATGCTAGTATTTGGCTTCACCAATTCCTAAAGGCTATGCAGGATAAAGAAGGCAAAGCACTGGCAAATGCTCACTTACTAGGCTTCTTTCCGCGTATATGTAAATTGCTCTATCATAATGTAAAACCGGTATTTGTATTCGATGGAGCCACTCCAGAATTAAAACGACGTACCATTGTAAGTAGACTTGCATTATTGCCATTACGTTCATTATAGCAAATATACATTGAATGAATAGATGCAACGCAAACGGCGACAAATGGATGCAGAGGAGAACTTTCAACGGACAGCTAAACAGCTGCTTACTGCCCAGTTGAAGATGCGTGCACTACAAGCAGTTCATACGTAAGTGGCGTGTATTATACCATCAACAACAACACTATCACATATCTAATCATCTTCTAAAGCAGCGATGAACAAACCACCAATCTATCCGATTTAACGAGTAATAAGCACAAACGTAAACGTGATGACTATGATTTGCCGCCTATTGACACGCTAGCCAAGTAAGCAACTAAGTGTACATGAGTGGCTCATCGATTATAATAATAATAATAATAATCCTACTGGTATATAGTTCCATGATACAACGGGCAGATCCACGATTTGTTACATCTCATGACGATGAAGCATTAGAGAATATGGAGGATATGCGTGATTTTATCGATAGACTGGATGCAAGTATACGCGATATAAATGACTACAATGCTATAACGAGTATATACTAATGACTGTATAACTAATGATAGACGGAGAATTTGGATTTTGACTCGGAAGCGTTTAAATCACTTCCATTGGAGATTCGATATGAACTATTACAGGATGCGAAACTACACAGCAGACAAACATCATGGCAACGATTACGTAAGATGACCGCTAATGCAACTATATCCTTTACATTACACTATTGCATCTATTATCATATCAATTGTGTCATCTATTCTTAACCATATGCTATCCGATTACAATGCACTCGACTTTTCAAAGCAGCAGATTAAATTGTTGATGCGTCGTAATGATCTAACACAAAAGTACATGGATTTAGTCGGTCAGAATATGGGAGCAGTATCGATATCCGCTCATATTGCATCAGATCGTAATCGTTCCTACGTATTGGTGAAGAACGAGGATGGTCGTAGTGGTTGGTCGTTACAGTTCCAACCATCTGTACCGAATGTGAAAGAGGACACGACGAGTACAACAGACGACGTGGACACGGAAGCGACAGCAGCCATGGAAGCCGAGTTCTATTTGGATAATGAGATTGGTAAAGTTGAGAATGAGATGATGCAAGCGATTATGGCCAAGACATCGAACGAGGACAAGGCTACGCAAGAACCCGTCGATTCATACGAGAAACTTCTTGAGGATGATGAATTAGAGCTTAATATATCGGATTATGAGTCGGATACATTAGAACCATCAGTAGATTCGATGCTTGATCAATGGTCGAATAATAACAACAATGATGACCTATCGGAAGAAGAAGGAGAGGATAATATTATGGAAACTATGAGTACAGATGAAGATGATCAAGATTTCGTAGAAGTACCAGTAAGTATCATTTATTCTAACGATTATGTAGTATCATCTAATCATATTATGATGATTACAGATGATGACAAATGGAACTCGTCAGATAAATGAAGAAAATGAAAATCTAAACAGTAATGAGACATCATCTGTTGGTGTACTGCGTCATTGGCTTGCACGGGTTGATGGTCAAGTGGCACAATTATTCCCCGACTACCTTAGTCAGATGCAGTATGATGCGAGTAATGCTGCAAGCATAGAGGAATTGGAAGATAAACTAGCATCCGAGATAAAGCGTTTAGGAAAAGAGAACACAATTGATGTAGCAGCAGATGTACGGGAAGCACGTCCATTCTACCGGCATTTTCTTGAAGATTTGATTAGAGTAAAACGGACACTCACATTGGCACCACAACAGGAGGATAGGGAACCTATTGACATGACGTCGGATCAAGTGCATCACTCGCCATCGGAGGATATCGAATTGAACTTGGATCTATCAGCTTCATTCTTATCATCGGACATAGTCACGAATACTAACAACACTAAACCAGCACCATCTGAAACTACTACAAGTTCGACATTATTAAATTCACCTGTAAGCCAAATACCGAATGAACTACCGATTGATGGCAAGGAAGTTGCAGATAGCGCTGTAGAGATGAAGCATATTGAAGAGGAACTTTCCATAAACGATAATGCAAGCATTCCAGATGATGCATCGGCTTCTCTGGCTAAACTTGTAGAAGACACGGTTAAACGACACGGTGAACATTCCGAGTTTGCCAATCAGATTAAACAGCAAGGTGCAGAGACAGTGAAAGCGGATCTTGCAGCCAAGGTCTCTCAATTGTACGAGCAACGACGCAAAGAGCATCGTGAACTTAATCAAGTGTCCAATGCAATGATTCAAGAGACTATGGTAAGTAATTGAGAATGAATATATATACACATAGACTGATTATTATCAAATAGGAATTGTTACAATTATTCGGTATTCCATATGTGGTTGCACCCACTGAAGCAGAAGCACAGTGTGCAACACTAGTACAATTGAACCTAGTCGATGGTGTCATCACTGATGATAGTGATATATTCCTATTTGGCGGTACCTGCGTATATCGCCATGTATTTCAAACACATCGACACGTAGAATGCTACTTGACTAAAGATATCGAGCGTGAACTATTCCTGAATCGAGATCGACTTATCCAACTTGCTTACCTACTAGGCAGCGATTACACCTATGGTATATCGGGTATTGGTCGGGTGACGGCAATGGAGATCATCAGTGAATGGCAGGGACCCGATGGATTAAGCGCATTTCGTGACTGGTTCACCGAAGCAGAACAGGATAAACATACTGCATCAGAAATAGAAATGGAGAACACTATACGACGTCGATTAGTAAGTACCCAATATATACATGATCAAGTAATGTAGAAATGAAATGAAATAACACGTACATTCATCATCATTTAGCGTAAATTATGCCATAAAATAACAATTCCTCAGGACTTCCCAGATCCACGAGTGGCTAAAGCATATCAATATCCAGTTATTGATGATTCACCGGAATCATTTGAATGGGAACTACCAGATCTTGATGGTATTCGATGGTAATCATCATTGCTAATAGTATGATATTGTCATCTGACATGGTATTTAATTATTACTGTTATTACATAGGTATATGTCAAGAAAGGCCGATTGGGATCAAGTCAAAGTGGATGAACGTGTTCTGCCTATTATTCGTCGTCTGAATGAATTGAAGGTAAACAACTTTATATATTCTATCATATAGGCTACTAATTATTACCATTCTATTTACAATGAATGTTAGCGAGAATCACAAACACAACTCGATCGTTATTTCCGAATTGACAGTGATCGACTTAGAGCTACGCAAAAGAGTAGTCGTGTTCGTAAAGCGGTGGCCAAATTGATGCCAGACAATCACAGCCTCGTAAATCTGCAAAGAAACAGCGTAAAGATACAACACGGATTGGAAATAGTGATGCATCCACGAGTGATGACGAGGTGTAAAAGAAAACATTATGTAAAATAAATACAGTCATGTTACCGTTGCTTCAATTGAGTTCTATACATGTCAAATGCTCGATATTCATGTTTATATAATAGATGTATATTTTAATGTCATACGTCATCATGCTAACGCCACGCTCATCGTCGTGTACTACCAGCGAGCCCATGCTCTATGGAAAGCATCTGCTAAATTGCTCAATTCTAAATGATTGATTAATACGAGTCTTTTCATATATTTATACATCAGCAATCAATGTAAAAGAAGAATTACCTGCGTGACAATCTGAATTAGCGAGGGTAACCTGTGCTTCTGGCAGCCATTTCTCTAGATATTTAATACGCGATTCGTGACTCGGATGAGTACTAATATATTGGATGGGTTGCACCTTTTGCTTTTGATTCATTCTCTACATTACAATTCGATTATTATCATCGTTGTTATAACTCATTATCAATGATTTATACGTATACATATCATTAAATACACTTACATGCCACATGGCAATTGCTACTCACAAGTAGATTAGATAATATTCATTCATAGTTTATCATAGATTAGATGACTTACCAGCAGATGGTTCATAGCATGCCTGTGCCATTAATTGCATGCTAAATGACACTTTAATTATCATGCTAACTCTGACTAAAATCTAGTAATAACTTACCCGATCTATTAACCAATCATTGCATTAGTCATTCGTTTAGAATAGATTATATTCCATCATTGTTACTTTTACTCAACTTACCTGATCAGCTTCTCGTTCACATTTACGACTGAATGGCAGCATGATGCCTAGTTCATTTTGCAAGTTATTTAGTTAATTATTATCATAATCATTAATATACCTACCGACTTGTTGAAAGAATTGATTAAACACGAGATTTGGATCAATGAACAAGCTTAGAAATAGTTGAAACTACGGTAAATAATAGCTACTATTAGATGAATTGGTAGCTAATGGATGACTAGGCTACTTGCCATGATGATCAGTTTCGTAAATGAAACCTTTTCTGCTGTATGTCTAACGAGTAGTTGTTTATATATGCAACACGCAAGTATTACTACATCAAGTATAGCACTACTATTATTATTGCTCGTCCATTCAGCTTACCTTGCCACTTGATGTGCAATCTAGTTACAAGGCAGCATTAGTTATTGCTAGCTTATATTTACCGTATGTAGTTACTTGCCTCATGACCCAATACAGCAGCCATGCCTTGTTCGTCTTGTGTCATTGGTAGAATACCCTATGGTTGCTATTAGTGTAATCCATCATCGCAATAAATATCGTAAATATTACCGTGAATACAAATACTTTGCCTCCTGGTAGAACAAATGCATTTGGAATGGGAGAATCGATCACGAATACTTCCCAGTTCAAATCAGTCATACCACTTGCTAGTGGCAGATCGTATATTAGCAATTGTTACGCGTTCATCTATTATAACAAAGCAGCTAACCTTGGATGATACGTTCTGCCACTCGACGAACAAACACTGTAATCTACACACATGTATAATGAGCTTTGTATTATGTCATCTAGTCCTTGTATTCATGATTATTCAGCACTTACTGGATGCGATGGTGGTAGGATATTACGTCCAAACTATACACCATTCAATCAATAAGTAAGTACGTGGATAACTATCGAAACATTGCTTCTTTCTATTACCTCTTGCATGACACCATTGTAGGATATCTTTGCCAGTTTCTCCTCGTTCTCCGGTGACATTGACATGAATCGACGTCGACCTAAGTAGCATTGTTTAGAATGGATGATATTCTACGCGACTATTGCAATATCTACCAGTCATAGGTACTGTCTCCAAATGAGTAACGTAATAGCCACCGATACCTAGTGCGCCACCACCCAACAATAAGGGTAATTGACGTCGCAATGTGGAATTCGAAGCTGATGGACCTATAGAACAGCAACGGAATTACATAAATACATAAATATTTAGTATAGCTGAATAGTTACAACCCTATCACTTACGTTGTTTGAATCGTTTATACTCGGAAGTAGAGGGACGACCCAGTGGATTAGACCCATAGTTTATGGAACGTTTACTCACTGAACAATCACTTTTATTATTATCGCTGTTGTTTATTAGTGTTACAGCAACAACAACTAACTTACTAGAATGCTGTATTGAAGAATGACGAGTAGGCAATTTCATAGTGAATCGAGTGATACTATTCAGGTTCATTTCGTAACGATAGTGCACGGACAGTCTTGCGGGTAAATCACCGTAGACACGCGTACAACCGCGTAAATGAGTTAACAGCATACTAACAATAATAATAACAAGGATATAAAAGAATACGGTGCGTAGTAGATTTCTCTGTTGCTATAACTGGATAATAAACAGCTGATTGATTGATTGATTTGTTTTCTATTCATTCTTTATAATAAAAACTATTAATATACTCTTATTATTATATCGTTCATCTAACGTTGAAGAACAAAAGAAATACCAAGTCAATAGGTTACCGTTATATCGTCATCATTATTAGTGTAACCATTTGCTTATGATTTGTATCCAAATTTACTTCCATACAATGAGAAGCACAACAAATTCGTTCACTTGTCGTCATATCAATCGGAATGCTAATCGTATGTTTGAGACATGAGTATGATGTCATTTGTGACTGACACAGGTTTCACTCTAAAATATTCCATAAATTGTTGGACTAGAGACGACTCTCCTCGTTGCATTTCTTATTTCCAATCCTTTGCTTTTACTATTTGATCTGACCATTTCGCTATTAGCCATTCTTCTTCAACTATGAGCCTACTTCCACGTATGTTACGCACACGAGTGGCTGTGTCTTCATTGATGCAGCGCCGTATGTTTATAGTGCCATCTATGGTGCGCTACGATTCATTTGGCAGGTAGGAAGTGGTAGTAGTAGTAGGTCGTTCACTCTATCATGGCATGAGTATTAACATCACATATCATCTATTGATGCACAGTCATATGAACGATAACAATCCAAAGATTATTGATCAAGAATTGCAGCGTAAAAATAATGGTAAGCATGATAGAGTATTTGAACATACATATATATATATATATATGGTTATCAGTGTTTTAGCCGGCAATCATGCTAATTAAATGATATGATTAGAGAAAAGGGTCGATACCTATCATCATATGGCACCAGGATGGAGTGAAGTAATGGCCTCGGAATCGGAAGCACAGGTATGTCGACGAATGATATAATGAATATGTGTAGGAATAGATTTATACTTATAACCATCCTATATACTAATAGGTTAAAGCGGATCGTTCCCCTCCAAAGTCATTCGAAAAGATGCAAGACGAATCCATCGATAAACTGTACATGGACGAGCTTATGGATGAAGGACCGGCCGTGCTAGAAGAGTCAGGCGGTCGCTGGAGGGAAGCACACGCCACAGAATCTGAAGCTAGTGTAAGTATGAACATTAATTATCAAATGATGTATAGGAATGTTGTGAGTACACGCATTCTCTCTCTCTCCCTTTCTCGCTTAGTTAGTGAGATCATTTTTAATTCAAAGATGCATCACCATAACATGAAACTATTGTATTCATTTCTAACAAACTATTATTTAGGTTAAAGCGGAACGTGACGAGGCTCCACGTCGTCCTCCAGGACACTTATTGTAAATAGTTTTAATGATTTCTTTGCTCTATTCAGTTTGAAGCAATAAATATGGTATTATATCCATTGATCTCTCTTTGTCATCAAGCGAGTATTCATACTACTACGTTTCTCGAATACAAACATAACTAGTGCAAATTAGTATTAAGATATTCGACAAAGGCATCGGCTACCCGGTCTTCCGGTAGTGTGTGTGCCTTATTGATATTAATAAATTGTCGTCGTAATCGACGTAATTCCGGCATTAGAACTGCACGACCTGGTAGCTGTATCTTTAGATCAGTCTGTGGCAAGCTTACTACCGTAGTGCCTACACCTTCCTGCTGTACCTGTAATACGGCATCCACTGCTTGTTGCGTGATACGATCAAGTGCATGCAGTGTATTAGTGTCATTGACACGTCTCTATATAATTAAGATATAGACCATCAATATAACGAGTCTTTGCAATATTATTTGCTTGTTTGCTTAACTAGCTACTCACCACAGCAGTGGCCATGTTAGGTGGAGGTGCCTTTCGAAGCATAAGAGCATTCCAAATATCATCCAGCGGTAATGTTTCATCCTCGGGTGTCACCACAAATAATGGAGCATCCCATCGACGCATAGCATCTGGCTCCTCATAACGCATGGCCAATTCGTCAAATCTATCGTTATAGTTAGTCTACATACATATATACGTATCCCTTGTCATTTAACATACATTTCCGGTGAATATTGCTGATCTTCATCCCGTGCCTGATTCCATTGTCGTGCTGTCTCTGTAGGAATACCACAATATACCTATTCGTTATCATTACTAAGGCTGCTAACTATCAATCGATACCCAAAATAAGCCTTCATATACCCCTGTCCCTCACTTACAACGCAATGAGGTGTGCTTACGGCACGCGCCACACAATAGAGTTGATAGCGGAATCCTTTGACATAATTGAGCGAATCTAAAACGACAATGGTATCACGATTGAGCCAACGTTCTACGGCTGACATTAGTGCGCCGCGTGCCTTCTTCTCCTCAGCTGGCACTGTTTAGCAATTAACATATGCGGATATGGACGTAGCATACTTGATTAGATGGCGTATATTGCTCGAGTTATTATGAACATTACCTGCGTAAACTGATCGAGCAATAGCTAAAGTCTCGTCACTTACATACTGAACGCTAGCACGAGATCCGTCTTCCTCAATTCTGCCGCGTAAATACGCAATTAACGACTGTGCCCGTGTCGTTTTACCACTACTAGGCAATCCACTTAGAATAACAAGCGGCATTACGACAAATATAGAGAGAAATGTAAATACAAAAAATAGCTGACATCGTGTAAAATACCCACCACTTTTCACTTTTTCGAATGTTTAGTTTCTTATCTCCGATTATAGCCTGTATAGAGAAGGGATACTACAATAATAAGCTTGCTTTAGTTGTTCATTTCTCGTAAAGGTGCGGTTATGTTTATCATGATAGTATTCAATGCTTGAATGTCTATCATTACCATTGACAGGTAACTATCAAATGCTTGGTTCCATGTCAGATTGGTTGCCATTTCATGATTAAAAGCAGCCATGGATTGTTCATAGCATCTATATATTGAATGGCAACATAACCATCATCATCATTGTATAATTAACGCGTTGAATGCCAATAAAGATCGGTATACTAATAGTTTGTGCATGACTGAATAATAGTCAGTATAACTATTGCATAGGCGAGACAGTATTCGAGTGGAATATCGTGAATGCGCGCATGCTATTTGTATCATCTAATGCCTTTAATCCTTTGCTGCAACGTTAATTCAACTATCAATAGATAAGTGTGGCAAAGGGTAGTGGTATAGTGTTGGGCATTGCTAGTAATTGCACTAATAGGGTTCAGTAGGTGCTACACAAAGGTGCGTGTCAATGAATTTACTAGATCGTCAAGTATGTTTTTTACATAATGTGGTCAATACTAGTAATAGTAATAGTATCAGTAGTCGTCAATTAGCTACAATGAACTAGTCAGTATCATACCAAGCAGCAATTGCTTGACCGCTCATCACTTAGCATGACCATGCTCGACTAATAATCATAAATAGAATACACACGCACCTCAATTATTATAAACTAGGCATACTATCTCGGTATCCAATTGTATCCTACTGATCAATGACCGTTGTACATACAACAATAGAGCATATTGATTGGATAAATGTCGTATCGCATTATAGATACCATCAAGTATGTTCATGTCCATATGATTGTAAGATCATTCGATGACATACCGTGACAGATTGCAATTAGTACCAATAATCATACTAATGGAGGTTAGAACCTGCCTGATTGACTGGAGTGCATCGATGACTGATGTATGGAGCTTCCAACTGCCTATGATACGTTTGATCTCTTTGTATTTTTGAATCATACGCCTCTCGTATGATGCACAATGCTTTTTGATGTCATCACGTGTATTATTCTTTCTCTTTTTCTCTTTTCTTCCTTGCTGTAGTTTCGCCGTTTCATTGCTTTGATAAGTACCTTGTTAGATCAGTCCAGTAGACACTACACGTTTTAGAAAGGGGAGGTATAGGTTTGCATCGTCATCACTGCAACTATTCTCGACTATTACTAGAATAAACAGTTTGCCTTTATGTTTGATCTAATGGCTTCGTACTAGTTATACACTCGCCGTATCGTTCTTGTTTTCAACATCATTATTATTGTGCCATCAATGGAAACTCTCTTTAATATTACCAAAGGTTTATTGAATACATTCATGATGCTTTAGCTGTAAGCATAATCAAGCAACTACTCGATAATAATTATTAAGCAGGAGGCATGAGTACAGGTAACATCTTCTACGGAATAGTTCAAACATTCCTAAAAATAACCATGCTCTTGCTTCACTAATAGTGCTCTAGTGATTTCACAAGAACAAATATCAAGTAAACACCATGAGTCCATTAACAGTTCCTTTACCAATAGATATAAAACAAATATGTATGGTGGATAAAAGAATGACTGGTTTATGTTACAGGTTGAACCAGAAAAGATATGAGAAGCACAATGTATCAATATACGAACAAATGGTAAAGGTACTCTTGAGGAGTACATGTACAACATGAAACATCCATTGCAATTATAACAAGGATTGCAAGTACATGCGACAAAATGTGTCAAATTGGTATTGACAGGACTTGGAATAACCACTACAGTACATACCTAATACTGGATAACTTGATGCACCGCCACATTGACGGGATAAACGTGGTCGTACATTGCACGATGCTGAAGGCTTACCAGCTTTATTTCAAGCATGCTATAATGATGTCTGGAGCAGTCTACTGTAAATACTATTTAAACCGCCGCATTTTATTCGTCTTTGGCAATAAATCATCATCATCTTACACTCACAACAATCAGTACACCACGTCACGTTTTCTCAGTCATTATCTTGCAGTCAGAATGTTCTGTTATCGTAATACAAGCAAGTTCGTAGCACTTGTCTACTTTGCAGTACTTATTGGATCGGCCGTACCATTACACGCACTTCCAGCATCTCAGTCGGAACAAGTACCGGTGGCCAAGACGAAACCATTCCAGCACAAGTACCATGGCGAGGTTATCGATGATCCTTACCAGTGGATAAAGGACGAAGGCAGGAACAGTACGGATGTGAAAGAGTATCTCAATGCCGAGACAGCCTATACTCACCGAATGCTTGCCAAGGATCAGCAACTTAAAGATCAGATTTATAGTGAAATTGTCAAGGTTTCCAAGAGTAAATCCTTTTATACAGAAAGCTGGTATTCAGGAAATTACAGCTACTATTCCAAATCGATAGGTAAAGAAGAAGCTCTTGCTTTATACCGAAAGAAACTAGGATCAGAGAATGCACCCGAGGAACTTATCGTGGATCCTAATACATTGCCTGAGGGTCCAGAGATATATATGATGGAAAGGCAAACAACAATCATAGCATGATTGCCTTTATTATAAGCAACCCCACCAGCCAAAAATTCAAGCTGCAATTCAAGGATCTCATTTCTGGAAAATTGCTTTCAGATAAGATTGAGAATACTGATAGTACAATTGAATGGAGTGGCACTGGAAAGAGCATTCTATACACGATTGATGGACCTGATGGCCCTCGCCTAATGCGACATACTATCGGCACTTCTGCAGATAAAGATAGTGTCATCCACACCGGTCAAAAAGAATCATCTATTAGCGTAAAGAAATCCAGCAGCAATCAATACCTTTTCATAAATATATCAAAGGAAAATGGCAATCAGCAACACTTTTATTTGGATGCCACCAATGATACTGCAAGTAAAATGGTACCTATTGAGGCATTGTTGTCGCCTGGATCAGCTTTGGAGGTATACCATTTGAACAAGCAATTCTTACTTGTAGCCGAGTCTAAGGATACCAAGAAGAAGACGGCATACGTATGCGATGTCGACAAGCTAAATGATAAAAGTGCCCATAAGCCAGTATTGGAAAATGTTAACTTTGGAATTAGCTCTATAGCCGCCTTCCGAAATCATATTGTACTATTCGATGAGGTTGCACTCCCTCGGCAAGTCACCATATACGACTATGCAGCGAAAGAAGATTACAGCCTAATGCGAAATCACATAATATCGAGTTCCCAGCTAAATCATATCAGGCCTCTAATAGAGGAGTAGCTGATTATAACAGCGATACGCTCATATTTGAGTACTCGTCATTGATCACACCTCCAACAATCTATTCCTACAACATGGCAACGAAGAAGGCAACGAAGACATATGTAGATCCAGTACCGACTACAATGAATCGGATTATGTT
Organism: Syncephalis plumigaleata; assembly: GCA_025201365.1. Taxonomy (NCBI): domain Eukaryota; kingdom Fungi; phylum Zoopagomycota; class Zoopagomycetes; order Zoopagales; family Piptocephalidaceae; genus Syncephalis; species Syncephalis plumigaleata. The sequence goes on from JAIXMF010000010.1 coordinate 353,779, forward strand.
ACCGAACTTATTTATGCTAAAGGCAAGCCAGATAGCAAGGGAAATCAACCTGATATTCCTATTACCATTGCCTATAAGCGTGGAATGCAGAAGAATGGTGCGAATCCTGCTTGGTTAATAAGCAATGGTGGCACCCTCAGGAATGAAATGGGCTTTAGGAAAGATTTCGCAATGCTACTTAAGCGTGGATTTGTCTGTGTTGTTGTTCATAACAGAAGAATAACTGGAAAAACTTTGGCTGCAGGTGAACCAGCAACGATACAAAATGATAAACCAGCTCTCGTTGTGATTTTATGTCTGCCACTAATACGCTGGTATCCGAGAAGTATACCAATCATAATCTAATGGTAGTTGAAGGCTTTCTCGATGGTGCTACAGTTGTTGCTACTGCCCTCAATAGACAACCTGATATTGCCAAGGTGGCCATTATCGACAGTAAGTGTAAAGATCATACATTGAATAGTGCTAAATACTAATTTATATTTTAGTGCCATTTTTGAATAGCTTGGACAGGTAATGAGTAAGAACGAAGCCAGTCACTCAATGTTTATTGGTGAATGGGGTGATCCAGCTAAATCAATCAATGATTATAAGGCTATTCGGGCATTCTCACCATACGAGAACATTAAGCCTAATACCGCATATCCCAATGTACTTGTGGTTACTTATTTTGATAACCCTAATGTAGCATACTGGGGTGAGTATGAGTGATCGATCGATCTATTTATTAATTCGTACTAACTAGTGTCACTTATGATAGATTCTGCTAAATGGGTGGCAAAACTACGTGCTACCGCTGCTCAAAGTGCAAATAAGTGCCCTGATCCACGTACAATTGTTATGATATCACGCAATGATGAAAAACTAGGTAAGCAATTGCAACAGTATAGCGTATAATACGAAGTATATTAACGATTTATTCTAGATCATTCATTCCTTTCTCAAGATGCTGCTAAAATAGCATATGCACTTAGCAAGCTAGGAAAGGCAGTCAAGCCGTTGAATTTGCCTAATACATGGACTATTGATTGATCAATAGGAATAAAGCTTACTTTTCTATTCTATTCTTACATTGTTGAACATGCATACACTAGAATGATAATGTCAAACGTATATCATTTGATTTACATGTAGTCAACGCGTATATGTGTGAGGGAATGACACTTGAGGAATGATCATATGAATAAGATGAATGTCATATCGTATTATAGATACCATCGAGTATGTTCATGTTCCATTGACACATCCATATGATTGTGGGATCATTCGATGACATGTCGTGATGCATTGCAACCAGTGTCGATCATGTCAATTGACAATGGAATGAGCAATGATAGATGACATACAAATGAACATGTCATGTAGATGTCATGATAATGAATGGCATTTGTATGAATGTGACAATCAAGTCAGAATAATAATTACATGCACGCTCTATCATCTCGTAGGCAATACCATTATGTAGTGATTCCATTTTAATAGAACATTAAGCAGTATCGATTATTGCACTTATAATGATTACTACTTACTTGCTCATGTTATTACGTGTGTATGCTTTGCTATCTTGTGATTTATTTTAATTCATAAGCATCGCAATAGCTTACAATCAATGCTCGTGCTCCTACGTCATTGCAATATTAATACTACATGACTGGATGTTCTAATTTCATTTTTACGAGATTATTAGTGGATACACTTTGGATGATGCTAGTTCTTTGGATGATTCAATACATAATTTAGCTTTTCTTTTATTAACATGTAATGGAACATTATTAAGTGTATATTAAATCCCTCATTAACACTATGCTTCGTCATATAGTTTACGTAGCCATGCTTTCGTGCGTGAAAGACCTTCAGCCTGATCGATCAATGGCTTGTAATCAAGCAGTCGCTGTGCTTTCTCCATTGAAAACGTATACGATAATTCTACCAGTAAAACATCACGTATCCTTAATGGTGGCGTCCAATCGACCAATGGACGTAGTAATGCACTAATACCGTCAAGCATGTGTGCCACCACTAGTACGGGAAGTGCTGGACAACGCCATCGTAGCAGCTTATCCGCGTTTGGTAGTTCGATTTCCCGTGCCATTATTCGCGCCAATTCATACAGGTTAATCGCATAACCGTCGTGAATGTTGAACGCCTCGCCATTAACCGCCGATCCAGGCTGTAAGCGCTCCTCGGCTAGGAGTAATGCATGGGCTGCATTCTCCACGTACATAACATTGGTGACACTGCCATCTCCCAGACAACAGCGACCAAATACAGATTTGATGAGAGGCACAATCACCGGTGCCAAATTACGGTCGCCATGCCCGAACATGAGCGGTGGTCTAATCGCACACACGAGATTGCCCGTTCTCTTGCCCCATGCCATGACTAGTTGCTCTGCTTCCGCCTTCACCGCCATGTATGGATCCAATGGATCGACGGTATATGGCAATGTCTCATCGGCATTATCCAACGGGGCACGATTCAACACGACTGTTGCTGAACTAACGAAAATAACCCGTTTCACTTGATGCCTTTGAGCTGCTTCAAGTAGATAGCGCGTGCCATCAATGTTAACTTGGCGTAGCATTGCTTCATTAGGTGTAAGCAAGGAGGCAACGTGGAATATCGTGGTAACACCTTGACATGCATCATATATACTTTGGCTATTTGTCAAGTCACCGAATACGTAGCTAACATTGGCTGGATCGTTAAAGTGGCTTTGTTTCCGAGCAAATACGCGTATATCCGCTGCTGTTCGATGCTGGATAAGTGCTTCCACCAAATGACGACCAAGTAATCCTTCACCGCCAGTCACCAGGTACACTTCTCCTGCTCCATTATACGGCGAAGCGTCGTCGTTTGTCCTTGTTTGCATATTGTATATTATCAAGTGGGGATAGACAAGAAGATAGTAAAGATTAAAGAGAAGTAAATGGTGTAATACTCGACAGACGATAAACAGAGGAAGTAATCAAGGAATAGTTGATATTCAATACCAATGAAAAAGGTGGCGCCACCATGAATTAACGATGCTGATTGGCCCTTTGTATGTAATATAGGATTAAATTTGTTCGTAGTCACACATACATATACACACACAATTAGTAAAGGATGCGGGAATACTTTGTATTGACGATATGTTGCTGACTAGCCATGCTAAATAATGAATGGAAACTGGCCAAATAAGTAAACTGTATGTGATGCAAAGTTATACATGATCTGGACGATTAGAATGGCAAGTTCCGCGTGGTGTTTTTGTCACATTCAAATACTCAGCTATTCTCTTGAAAATAAAAAACACAAACAATTTACTAAAGATTCTTTTCTCTTTCTATTTCGAAATTATAACGATAACGATCAAGATAATGCGTCAGAATTACGTATATTCAATTATTATTAGGATCATTTGGATATGCTTGTTCATTAGGTCTAGCAAGTGCCGCGGAAATACCGTCAGAAAGTCAGTAGTTTGATGATTCAATAGTAGACCACTAATAGGCAGTGATTAGTTCTTAGGAAGCATAAACTTATCATTGTTGGCGAGTATAAATATGACAGTCGACGTGTTTATTCCGTACCGGCAAAGCGTAAGACAGCTCTTGTCAACATTAAATGTTGGCCATCAAACCAGCACGATGACGAGTTCTATCTATACAAAGTAAGATAATGGCAATAGTTGACAATAATGCATTCTAATCATATCGTATGTTTAGACAATTACCGAATCTCAATCTAATGCTAAAAACAATGACAAAAAGGAATATATTGCATATCCATTGGATGAGTTTAACTGGCCAACTACTTCCTGCTATGTATTAGTGTCGCCGTGTAAACAAAACCTATACGATTTCGTTAGTACCATGCCAGCACCAGTCAAGATGACCATGCTTCCAGCTATATTCGACAACATTATAACAGGTAACACTAGTCGTCAGGATGCCTGTTCAGCATGATTAATGATACCATCGATTACTAGGTGTTGCCTATTTGCACCAGTTGAAATGGATTCATACGCGACTTACTCCAGAAGGTAGGATGCGCATGGATACATCTATTGCATGACTAACGTTAAACAATAGCCATTTGTATCGATACCGTAAAGGGTCAATCTTATGCACGAATCCACGATCTGAATCATGTGGCACGTTTACGGGATCGCGACAATAAACCATTCGAGCATCAGACGGGACTACAACCATTTATTATTCGTCCATCATTGCCAAATGGAACAAGCAAGTGGATGATCCATACAAGATGAACATGTGGAATATCGGTGCCATGCTTTATGGTTGACATTTGTGACATTGGCATACAAGCCGGCTAATTCGCTAGTGGACATATATCCTACCATTGAGGAATTCCGTCCAATGATCAGGAATGCCATACGACAAGGCAATCCCATGCAAAAACTGAAAGATATACTGTTCGCCTCCATTGGAGGTGGATATCAACCCGATTGTACTTATTATAACAGGCACTTATAACGTGTATGCTAATGGCGACAGTACCTAGCAATTCGAATGGGAATATTCTCGTTTTTAAGCTAAACAGATACGACCATCCTTCATTTCAGAGCAAGCGCAAAACTAGCTATGGCATTGACTGTCATGCCATTACAAGAAATCGAGCGTGATCCGGAGGCAACTACAGCTATGAATGTGTTCTTCCAGCAACGACTATGGTGCATCGGTTATTACGACTATACGAAAGCACAAACTGACTACGCTAACATGATTGATCTCATTAACTATTTGCTACCCATTGATTTCGATAAGGTGCCCACTCCCAATGAATACGTACGAAAGAAAGAGGCACGCGCTAAAGTAGAGAGCAACTGGAATGACTTGAACAAGAAACCATCGATAAAAGCACTGTACAAGTCTTTTAGGCATAAATGAATAGCGGTCGATCTCCTATGTTAATAAATAATGCCATAACATGACAAGCTCTATTGTATGATCGACTATAATTAGTGTACTCTTATTGCTATTGCTATTGTTATTATTTCAAGTCAATAGTTAATCCAAGGATAGTCGATTCTCTAATCAAAATAAAATAGTTTAATGAGTTATGTACAAATGGGATGTTGTGTCATGTTATTCCAATGACATATTCTGTATTGTTTCTCTTCTCTTTACCTCTCTTAATATTGCTCAAAAGGAATGTGAATTCAGTGAGACAGACACATATACAAACTACACTTTTATCGTTTGTAATTCATGTCGTCATCACTTGCTGACCTTACTACTGAAAGTAATAAACGTCAAAGAGACGATACACTCAATAACAACGAGACATTCACGAAACGACGTCAGATTACAAAGGAGGAGGATAGTGCCGTAATTACCTTAAAAATGGCCACCACCGAGACTACAAATACCTTTAGTACACAGCCGGTAAAATCGTTTAATCTCCATATCCGGTGTATAAACAACCCGAAGAAATCGCTTGCTTCTCTAACGATGCTCAGCGACAGTTTGTCTATGGTGATCAAGCACTTGTAAGTATAGTCGATGCTATCATTATCATTGTAATAGCTAATGGACGTATGATCGATCATCTTAGCGATACTATCATCCCGCTGACTTGTACACTGATTTAAATGATGGATTCGACGGTCGATACGTGGAACGTGACCGAAGCAAACCTGATCATTTGGATGGTTTACTGGCTTCACTGTTGAATTACGGCGTCGTCATCCCGATGATTACGCAAAGACAAAGGCAGATATTGTATGTAAATGTTGCTAGTAGATATTTGATTTTAATTGCTCATTCACTCATTCACTCATTCATTAGGTATGCTATCGAGGAGTTATCACACGAATCATGTGCTCCCCCTATGAACGACGAGATCCTTGGGAGTTGGGTATTACGCTGTATAAGGTAGGGAATATCGTAGGGAACGACGAACACTTGTGAGAAAGGATAATTAACTGGAATATAGGGCACATTGTACATAGAGGAACGAGAGACTGAACACAAACGACGGCAAAATGTTAATGCTACACGTCGCCAGCGTATGATGGGCTACTGGGGCTATAAGTTTGAAGCGGTGTCGACACTATCCAAGCCGGCGAGTCAACTTCAACCCAATGACCCGGAACTGAATTCACGTAAGCGTGAAGTAGTCAATACGAATGAACAATACTGCTCGGTCTATCGAACTAGATTGGGCAAGCATAATATCATTATGGGTGCAGAAGTGGATTGTATATCAGGTAAGAGAGACTATTATGATTTAGTATATGTATATAACATATAGCGAGACAAAGTAATTACTAACTGTATCGTGAATAGATGTGAAGCAACCCGATAACCCATCTGCCAATTATATCGAATTGAAAACATCACGCGTAATGCAAACGGAACATGATCGTTACATGTTTGCAAAGTAAGCAGTATACATTCTATTTCAATGGCAATATTGATGATGATAGTGCTAACATAATTTATTCCTAGGAAAAAGCTAATCAAATTCTGGGCACAATCATTTCTCGCAGCGGTGCCCAAGATCATCGTGGGCTTTCGAGATGATCGTGGTCGAATACGTTCACTTGCCACTTATAAAACGATGGAGATCCCTAGATCCGTTAGGAATATGCCGGATATGTGGGTAAGTATTTGCTGTTTTATAGAGCATACATTACTGTTGGATATCTATTGGGTATGTGCTAATATAACCAATAGGAACCGCAAATATGCTTGAACTTCGTCGATAAGTTCCTAGACTGGCTGGTAACCATTGTCACCATCGATGATCCTCATGTGGTATATCGCGCCTACTACGGCGAACCATGGACAAGCATTACCGTGACGTGTCTTGGACGTGAAGGCACTTTTCTTATAGAGGATTACCTGACATCAGAGGAATCATTGTCGGTATAACATCACACTATAGCGCAAATCATTATTGTCAAGTATACAGTACATGACTTTTCCAACCAATTATATTTCGTTTCAATGACTTGTTCCTCTATTGGTTAAACCAGTTTACACTCTCAAATAATAGATATATCTTTCTCTCTTCCTATTGCCAATTCAATTCATCTCTATTGCTCTTCCTACTATTATATTCACAATGACGCTTTGTGCCAATAAGGATTTTATCATACATCAGCTGCGTATTAACTATTTACGCCATGTGGAGGATAGAGCGGCGGACCGAGTGTTCAGCTTCTTACCAGAAGAGGAATTACTCCAGAATCCGTTTATCAGAGCGAGCGACGACCCATTCAATGAAATGGCCGTTTGCTACTCTCCCGATTTAACGAGTGTGCTTAGTCAACGAATGAGCGCGGACTTTCTAGGTCCCAACGGTAGACGACGTTCATCTGTACGACGTAGCCTACGTAATAGTTACGCTAATCGTAACGGTGCAACCGGACAGCGTGGTAGAAATCCGACACTTAGTCGACGTACAGAACGAACCTACGCGGAAGAGCCGGAAATCGATCAGGATGAAATGGATATTGAAAAGCCCGTGAACAGGCAAGTAATTAAGCTAGTTTATGTAACAATTACGTTATTAATAATATACACATAGGAAACCATTATTTACGAAACGCCGAATACAATCGGATGCAGCATCGGCGGATGCAAAAGCGGCAACAACGACAAATAATACAGGGTCATTACAAGCAGATGCTAGTGGCAATCAAGAACAACGTGCCGAGGAACTGCGTGGTCCAGCTAGAGTTAGACCGCCCACACTACGTCAACCGGGATTACCGGCTGTACCGGAGACGCAGACGTTAGATACACGGGAAATGCAATCGAATGTCACTGCCAATTCCATGGACGAAGAAGAGCAGCATGAGCTTAATCAATCTACATGGACATTACCAGCTACGGGTGCAGCATCCCTACCTACGAATAATGCTAAATCAGCACTTACCGCTATGATTAATATGCGTCGTAGCGTTGTTAATAATCCATTAGCAGCCGAGTATGCATCAATAGTAAGTTGTAACACGATCATTAATATCACATTAATAGCCATAAGCCTAACCATTACCATTACTATTATTATTATGTTATTAGGGCGGCACGAATGATGATAATATTCAACTAAAGATATGGCTACCACATTCGAGCGAGCCCAATAAACCCATGACAATATGTGTCAAGAAGGAGGCCACCGTGGAGGATGTGGTGGGCTACATCCTTTACCAATATATCGACCAAAAACGACAACCTAGTCTTGAAGGCAAGCTTAGTATTGTCTTTTGGAATATGCGTATAGTAGAGGATGACGGTGAAATTGACGAGGATTTCCCAGGTAAGCTTACCATTTATACGTATTACTATTACTATTAACTTAGGAAACTATGACAATTACATGTATTTCAATGATAGCTTTGGAGCGTGGACGTCAAATACAAAAGTTTGAATTTGGTGAATTTGCCCTTTGTTTAGCGACACCAGAGCAAGGTTAGTTTACATACAAACACACATACATGACGAGTAATTAATGTATTTATTAGTGAAAACAAATGAACAAGCATTACGTCTTCATAAGCCAAGCAAGGCCGATCTACTAGTTCCCATGATGAATGCGAATGCTATCTCATCGACACATAGCTTTGGACCCGCTAAATCCAATACAACTACCGGGACAAGATCGGATACACTCACCTTGCCCGCAACGAATCAGGGCGCGGCAGGCGATACAAGTACATTGACCGCAAATACCTCGACCAGCTCAGGTAGAACCTTGCAGCCTAAAGCATCAAACAATAGTCTCGTGCCAACGACAGGTGCATCAGGTGATGCGAGACCTCAGCGTCAATTAACCATTCATCTACATAATACGCTTATTGGTTATCATACGGCATCGGTGTCAGTACCATTGAACATACCATTTGCCGATATACTAGTGGATATTTGTCGACGATGGAAGTTGGTACCACGCGAATACGCGCTTAAATTCATTGACACAAAAACAGACGTACCCAGTGAAATTACTCTGGAGCAACTTCCCGATCTAACGGAACTCGCACTAATGAAGAAAGGCAGTCGAGCCAGTGGTAAGTGTCATTGTCATTATTATTATTATTATCATTTGATGTCTTCTTAATATATATTAATCATCAATCGTTATTGGCATTTATAGGAGAGTTCGCCTTTTCCACACCAAGTGATCATCATCGTATATCGCGTACTAAGCCCAAGCTTAATATTGCCAATGGCTTGACCTTTATGTATCAGGTAAGATGATCGTCGTATTATTCATATGTAATTATTTATTAACATATATGTGTATGCATGTATTAAATAGCGATTTACGGTTACACGTCGTATGCCCATGCTAGTTGGTCGACATGAACGAATACTGGCCATTGATGGCGAGTATATTCATATTATGCCACCGGAGAATCGTAATATGTTCGATAAAATGAAGACAACGGTAGGTTAATTCAATTGTTACACCATTGCCTATTGGAATGAAGACTCATATGTCATTTGTAATTATCTAGTCATCCTATCATATTAGTTCGGTGTTGTCATGCAAACAACACGGTAAGGTCTCTACTAAATTCAAACTGGTCGTTTATCGCGATCGTGATGTTAAAACGTACGATCTTGACGGCGCCACCGAGGAGGATGCCGGTAAGTGACTAATTACCTTCTAGTAACCGGATATAACACTAATCATGTGATGAAATGACGAATAGTGGAAATTTGCGCACGTATCAATTTCCTGATGCGACTACATCGTGGAGAGTCACCATCCGCAGCAGCAGTCGCTCCAGCTGTCAGCGGAAAGGGTGCGCCGGCCAATGTCGTTCATGCTAACTCGGGATTCATGCTAGTACGACGGGAGGATGCATCCTACGACTTCCAATGGTTCTAGAGGTTGCACTCGATCTCTGTTTATTTACTGTTGACTCCATTGTTATACGCAATCCATTGTACTGTTGTAATTCCTTCTCTGTTGCGCTTCACATTTATTTTATATATACATCGTACTATTTTATCTATAATAAATATAATTTGTAAGTAGCAATCATTATGAGTGTAATAATCGATACTGCTTATTATCATTCTAGTGTATGCATATTCAACAATGTAAGAATAAAAGGGCAAAGGTAAGCTTTATTCCTATTGATCAACAAACAATCCATGTATTAAGCAGAATTCAATGGCTTGACTGCCTTTCCTAGCTTGTTAAGAGCGTACGATAATGTAACGGAATGTTGATCAAGGTATGAATCATCTAGAATGGCTTGTTAGTATACAGCATACATATGCTACGTTGCAATTGCTTATCCTGTTCCTTATCATCTCATTCTAGCATAATAATTGTACGTGGATCAGTATTGCTCTTTGCATTTCAAGCACCATCTATCGTAAATGGCATTAGTTAGTACGAATTAATCAATAGACCGATTGACCATTCATACTTGTCCAATCCTCGTATATCATCAGTCAATACAATGATGATTAAGGATTGATGTTGATACTAGTGTATACATGTACTCGTGCATAATGAGTAAACTGCTATCAATAATGCCGATTAGTGTTGTCTACACAATCATTCAAACACTAGTGTACATTGATGCGGTAGATACATGCGACGTGCAGCAGAACGTCCAGATCAAATTGTTAATGGTGCCATGATGTGCTATTGAAGAATACGTATCCGTTGCAACTATCTCTTTTTCTTTCTCTCTCTTTTTCACATTTGACTACGTCCTCCGTAATCACTTGTATGTGTATCGAATCGTGTTTTCACCAATCCCATTGCTCACTGTTGTCATCACTCACTTCCATGCTGTTGTATCGTTTAAGCATTAAAGTATAGAAACGTAGACGTTATCTTTGTTCCTAGCATTACAGCAACACTAGACATAGTTATGACACGTTGTAATCCAAGTGTAATGACAATATGTAGGAAGCATAGTTCTAAGGATACTGACATATGTGATGAAATAGCACTTGTGTAAGCAATATTCGACGACCTCACTCGATATACAATGCTCATTCATGGCACACGATAAGTAATAAGCATAGCTGGAGTAGAAGAAAGAGTCGAACGAGAAGTAAGATAAAAGAATGCCCTATAGCAATACATATTTATTCAATCAATGAACCAGCCATTAGTTGATATTTATGTAGTAGGACCATGGATGAATAGACGTAAGAGACTTGTAGATACACTTGCTGGATCAAGAAATAATGACTTGCATGACATGGACACAAAAGGGTCTTGCACCAATACATTCTTGACTTGAATACCTATAATATCTACTTGATGATGTCCTTGTCTTGCTCTAATTATAATGGATTAGTATGAGTATGATCATTGTGGATTATTACTTACTGCTTAACTCTAGCATTTAAATAATGCATGTCGTATTGTGGTTAGTGCCTCATCCATTACAGTCAGAGTGGTGACTTACCCACTAGCATACGCAGACATATGTGAATTATATGACATATTGGTATTAGTACCTCATTTCTTACGGTCAGAATGGTAACTTACAGCCTGTTATACGGGAACATGCGTAAATCGTGTGCCACATTGGTATTAGTACGTCATTTACTGCTATCAGAATGGTAACTTACGATCTATCATACAAAAACATATGTGGATCACATTGTAGTTAGTACCTCATTTATTACAGTTAGAGTGGTAACTTACAGGCTATTATTCGTAAGCATACGTGGACCGAGTGACATATCTGATTAGTACCTCGTTCATTACAATCAGAATAATGACTTACTTTCTATTATACAACAACATACGTGGATCATGCGTCATACTGTAGTTAGTACTCATTCATAGATTACGATCAGAATGATTACTTACAGCCTAGCATCCACAAGCATACATGGATCATGTGTCGTATTAATATCAGTACACCCATATGTTATCATCGGGAATAGTAACTTACGCACTGTTATCCACAAATATATGGAAATCATGTGCCATATTATCATTAGTACATCATTCGTTACGGTCAGAAGAATGACTTACAGCCTAGTGTATGCAATATATGTGAATTATACGCCATATTGGAATTAGTACGCCATTCATTACTGTCGGAATGGTAACTTACGATCTATCATACAGGAGCATAAGGAAATTATGAGCCACGTTACAATTAGTACCTCATAGGTTACAATCAGAACGATAACTTACGCGCTATAATAAGGGAATCATGCGTCACGTTACAATTAGTACATTCATTCATTGCAGTAAGAATGATTACTTACATCCTATCATACATGAACGCGTATTTGTTATGGATTATATTGGAATTAGTACGTCATTGATTAAGAACAAGTGGTAACCTACGGTCTATCGTACAAGGGCGTATGCAAAACACATGCCATATCATAATTAGTAAGTAATGCACTACAATCGTGATGTTAACTCACCTCCTATCATACAGGAACATACGCGGATCATGTGCCGTATCATAATTAATACACACATACGTTATCATCGGGAATAGTAACTTACGAGCTATCATATGCAGACATAGATGAAGCGTGTGCCACGTTATAATTAGTATTCATTCATTCGTTACGGTCAGAATAATGACTTACGAGCTAGCAAACACAAACATACGCGGATCATGTGCCATATTATAATTAATAATCATATACATTATCATCGGGAATAGTAACTTACGAGCTATTATACACAGACATAGATGAAGCGCGTGTTACGTTATAATTAGTGCACCATTCATTACGTTCAGAATAATGACTTACGTCCTATTGCACAGGAACATACAGGATCATGCGCCGTATCGTAATTAGTGTGCCATACATTGCAACCGAAATAATAACTTACTCTCTAGTACACACAAGCATACATGATTTGTGTGATATATCGCAATTAGTATCTCGATCATTACAATTGTAATGGTAACTTACTTGCTATCATACATGAACATATGTGGTAATGAGCCACGTCGATATTAGTACATCAGGTATTACGGTCAGAATGGTAACTTACGTCCTATCATACGAGAACGTATGTGGATCATGGGCGATATCATAGTTAGTACATCCATTCATTACGATCATAATGGTCACCTACACACTGTTATGGGCAGATATACGTATGGATAGAGGGTCAATTATCATTAGTACACCATAGTTTGTAAATGGAATGATAACTTACACACTGCCATACCGGGGACATACGTAGGGATTATATGCCATACTACAGTTAGTATCCCCATTCATTACTGTCAGAGTGATTACGTACCATCTATCACGCAAAAACATATGTGGATCATGTGCCATAACATGATTAGTATGTCATTTGTTACAATCAGAATGGTAACTTACTTTCTATTATACACAGACATATGTGGATTGCAGGACATATTATAGTCAGTATCTCATTCGTTACGGCTAAAATGATGACTTACTCTCTATCATACAGAAATGTATGCGGTTCATATGCCATGTCATTATTAGCACGCCATACATTCAGCCAAAATGGTAACTTACAGCCTGTAATAAAAAACGTATTGATTACGAATCATATTGCAATCAGTATCTCATTCATTGCGGTCAGAATGATAACTTACAGGCTGTTATACACAGACATACGTGAATTATATGCAATATTGTGGTTAGTATCGCATATACGCTGTAGTCAGAACGGTAACTTACGTCCTATTGTTCAAAATATGTGTGATCGTATGCCATATTAGGATTAGTACGTCATTCATTACGGTCAGAAATGTTAACTTGCCCACTAGCATGCAGGAGCGTATGTTAATCGTATGCCACACTATCATTAGTACATTTATTCATAACACTCAGGATGATGACTTACAGTCTATAATTCAGAAATATATGTGGATCGTGTGTCATATTAGAATTAATATACCATAGATTGTAACCGAAATATTAACTTACGAGCTATCATATACAGACATGCGTTAATTGTGTGCCACGTTATAATTAGTGCCTCATTCATTACAGTCAGAATGTTAACTTACCCACTAGCATACAGAAACCATGTGCCACGTTATAATTAGTACATTCATCCATTACGGTCAGAGTAATGACTTACAGTCTATCATACAAGAAATCATGTGTCACGTTATCATTAGTACGTCCATGCGTTGCAGTCAGAGTGATTACTTACGCCCTATCATACAAGAACGTATATGAATCGTGTGCGATATTAGAATTAGTACGTCGTTTATTGCCATCATAGTGATAACCTACGCACTGTGATAGGCAAGTATATGGATTGTGTGACAGATTGCGGTTAGTGTACCATGTATTACGATCAGAATGGTAACTTACAACAGCTTGAAATGATAGTCACATATGATGTTGGTTTGTATTACAATTAGCACAGTACTTGTTATGGTCAATAGAATAGCTTACGAGTTTTTCCTAACAAATTTATAGATGGCATAAACATTGAAATGTGATTAGCATGTCAAAACAACCATTTAATATACATGAGCTTACCAGCTATCGGTAATCATTGGTAGACAATGAAACAATAGACTACGATTAGTACATCAATTGGTAGGGTCACGGCTAGACATACCATGGCTGGTCCTCTTGCGCTTAGCTTCAACGGCGCCCTGACTGGTGAGAGCGACAACGGCGACGGCAATAGCGATAACGGCAGAGAACTTCATGTTGATGTTGGCCTAGTGGAATGGATAGATAGCTCAGCTGACTAGAACGAGAGTAGAAAGTAGAGAGAGAGAGTAGAGTAGAGTAGAAGAGAGTAGAAGAGTGAATATGAAGACGACAAGTCGAGTGTGTCAAAAAGTGCTCGATTTATAGCCGAGATGATGCTAAACATCTAGGTGGAAAGCATGATGATGGCTATCGTGGCGTCATTCATTATACACGCCAGTAATTCCCCTAAGCATCTACTCCACATGCCGACATGTTGTAACGGCATGAAATGATAATGTAACGCTGTATTACACATTTCACTACATTGTTTTAGCTCTAATAGGCCTTCTCTCCTTCTTTCCTTCACCTGGGATTCTTTTCAGGGGACTTTGTAACCTAATCCTATGTTGCCATCCACTATTTCCTCCATACTTGTCACTCCCATTTCTCCTTTTACCTGTTAGTTCCAGGAAGAAACATTCGCATTGGGATTATTTTGGTGGTGGTGTGATAGGGGACATTGTTGTTCAAAAGTAGCAGGACTGGTATTCGAATAGGCCAGTTTTGTAAGAAGAAGCCGGAAGGTCCCAGCACCATGGCTTTTGTCCATACGCTTTACAAACCCCACATGAGGGAACTGGACAGGTATTTGCTGGTCAAGGATTAAGCAGCTAACCTCAGTTTGAGTAAAACATACCAGTTCAACAGAGCGTATTACAGCCATTCCACTTTTGAATAGAAGTCTGGGCTAAATGAATAGAATAGCCAACCATTTAACGAGGAATGAAATAACCGTCATCTACGATACAATGGCACAAATGCAAGCATACAACAATGTACAAGTGTTTAATGATATCCGTTGCTTTCAAAGTGATCGGATTGGTCAGTCCAATGTAAGCAAGCTGGGGAATATGAGCATTTGTTGAAGGAGGGAGTGTTTACTTGCTTGTAATTATCGAATGCAACTATCATTAGTATAGGAACTGACGTATCTCGTTTACATCCACCTATTTGTTCGACATCATTCTTCCCGGCCAATAAAAGCACTCACTTCCATCTTCACTTGTTTTAACTCCTTAGTCGCACATTTCACCACCATTAGACATGATGCTATGCTCGGATTGTTATGCGTATTACATGCATGTGTGGTGAGGATAGTCGGCTGTTCGATGAAGTCGATTAAGAAGTGGATAGGTAAGAATAGGAAGCATATCTGCCTAGTTGGACAGTGATGGCAAATCAAGTTGAATAGCCGATATTGTGCTCTTTTAGCATAGAAATACGTGCGAATTACGAACAATACACGATAGCTTCCAATAATAGAGCGTGCATGTCATTATTATTCTGACTTGATTGTCACATCCATACAAATGTCATTCATTATCATGACATCTACATGACATGTTCATTTGTATGTCATCTATCATTGCTCATTCCATTGTCATTTGACGTGATTGGTACTAATTGCAATCTGTCACGGTATGTCATCGAATGATCTTACAATCATATGGACATGAACATACTTGATGGTATCTATAATGCGATACGACATTTATCCAATCAATATGCTCTATTGTTGTATGTACAACGGTCATTGATCAGTAGGATACAATTGGATACCGAGATAGTATGCCTAGTTTATAATAATTGAGGTGCGTGTATATTCTATTTATGATTATTATTCGAGTATGCTCATGCTAAGTGATGAGCGGTCAAGCAATTGCTGCTTGGTATGACACTGACTAGTTCATTGTAGCTAATTGACGACTACTGATACTATTACTATTACTAGTATTGACCACATTATGTAAAAAACATACTTGACGATCTAGTAAATTCATTGACACGCACCTTTGTGTAGCACCTACTGAACCCTATTAGTGCAATTACTAGCAATGCCCAACACTATACCACTACCCTTTGCCACACTTATCTATTGATAGTTGAATTAACGTTGCAGCAAAGGATTAAAGGCATTAGATGATACAAATAGCATGCGCGCATTCACGATATTCCACTCGAATACTGTCTCGCCTATGCAATAGTTATACTGACTATTATTCAGTCATGCACAAACTATTAGTATACCGATCTTTATTGGCATTCAACGCGTTAATTATACAATGATGATGATGATGGTTATGTTGCCATTCAATATATAGATGCTATGAACAATCCATGGCTGCTTTTAATCATGAAATGGCAACCAATCTGACATGGAACCAAGCATTTGATAGCTACTTGTCAATGGTAATGATAGACATTCAAGCATTGAATACTATCATGATAAACATAACCGCACCTTTACGAGAAATGAACAACTAAAGCAAGCTTATTATTGTAGTATCCCTTCTCTATACAGGCTATAATCGGAGATAAGAAACTAAACATTCGAAAAAGTGAAAAGTGGTCGGTATTTTACACGATGTCAGCTATTTTTTTAGCTATGCTTTATACAGAATGATTTACTGATAACTCCTCCTTTTATTCTCCTTCTCCTTCTCTTTTTCAAGTGTAGTTTTTGTTATAGTCTCACGCTTTTCTATTGTAATCTGATACATCGACCGTTATAACTGTTCGCGAATAGTAGAACTCGACAGTATGACTATTTATTTATTGGATTATGGCGCGGGTAATGTGCGCAGTCTAGTCAATGCTGTAAAGCGTCTTGGCTATGAAATGGAAGTAATTAAGACAGCCGACGACTTTGACAAAGCTGAGGTAATAATAATAGTAATAATAATGCTATTATTAAGCAGACATATCATAGACGATTTATTTACCAGCGATGCAATACAAATAGAAAATTATATTCCCTGGTGTAGGCGCGTTTGGACCAGCTATGGTGGCCATGCAGAAAAAGGGCTATATCGAACCGTTAAAACGCTATTTGGCCGATGATCGACCATTCTTCGGTATTTGCGTGGGTATGCAATGCTTATTTGAGGGTAGCGACGAGTGTCCCGATGAACCTGGTATCGGCGTTCTACCGGGACGCGTTCGTCGTTTCTCGAGCACTACGAAAACCGTGCCACACATGGGATGGAATGGTGTGCGCGCCCCGAATGGCTCACTAAAATGGACGGGTATCAATCAGGAGCACTTTTACTATTTCGTTCATTCATTCGCCGTGCCTTACACGAAAGCATCGGCATCGACTACATTGACGGTGACCGACTATGAGGATGAGACATTTATTAGTGCCGTGAAACGTGGTCAATTAGTGGCGACGCAATTTCATCCGGAGAAGAGCGGCTATGCGGGACTACGCCTGTTACAAGCATTCCTAAAGGGCGACATTTGTGATGCATCCGTGGCACCCAAACATGATGACACGCATACACAATTGACGCGTCGTGTCGTGGCTTGTCTCGATGTTCGTACCAATGATAATGGTGATTTGGTGGTCACTAAGGGTGATCAGTACGATGTGCGGGAGACTGCCGAGAATGGTGGACATGTTCGTAACTTGGGTAAGCCCGTTGACTTGACGCACCGCTATTTCGCCGAGGGAGCCGACGAGATTTGCCTGTTGAACATTACGAGCTTCCGAAACTCGCCACTGGCCGATCAACCAATGCTGGAGGTATTGCGCCAAGCATCGGAGCGTGTCTTTGTACCATTGACCATTGGTGGTGGTATACGTGATCTAGTTGAGCCTGATGGTACGGCACGATCAGCACTAGAGGTGGCGGTGCCTATTTTCGATCTGGTGCCGATAAAGTATCCATCGGTGGTGATGCGGTATTTGCGGCAGAAGCCTATTGGAATAGCAATCGACAGTGTACGGGCACATCAGCTATTGAACAGATTTCTAAAATATACGGCGCACAAGCCGTTGTTGTGTCGGTGGATCCACGTCGTGTCTACGTGGATTCACCGGAAGCCGTTAGCGCTGCTCATCGTGACAATGTGGTACCGGCCAATCCTCATGGTCCCAACGGTGAAGCCTGGTGTTGGTACCAGTGCACCGTGCGTGGTGGACGTGAAACTCGCGACATTGATGCAAGACAATTGGCCATAGCGTCGGAGGCATTAGGTGCTGGCGAACTACTCGTAAACTGTGTCGATCAAGATGGAACTGGTCTAGGATTCGACCATGCATTGTTGACCAATCTACGCAATGCCGTGCGCATTCCCATCGTCGCATCTAGTGGTGCTGGCTGCTCTGCTCACTTTGCCAACGTATTTAACGAGTGCAACGTAGAAGCTGCATTGGCAGCAGGTATTTTCCATCGACGAGAAGTGGCCATTGAAGAGGTCAAGGCTCATTTGCGTGATAGCAACATTATCGTACGTAATGCAGAGTTGCCTATTTAGATGAAGTAGCGATCATTACTGCTATTCTACCATTTTTCTTCTCTAATTATTCAATAACACACAATGATTACAAATTTACATGTTTATCCTCGTTTAATCCATTAAACATTACAAAATGTTCATATTAAAACAAGCGTTACGGGACAGATTAAGTAAGCATTTAGATTGCAAAATAGCCAAATATGCTTTGAATGTTGCCCGTATTATTTCGCAGTATTGATTTGAGATAGGTGTAACATGCGATTCGTTTTAACATGGTGTTTTCTCCTGAATTTAACACGATTACGACAACAATGACTGGTCAGTATTGTTGTAACAATGGCCCTAGTCATAATGGTTAGATTGTGTTTGCAATTAGTTGTACAAGAGTGCTTCTTACCAGTCCATAATAAATAAAATATCCTGATTAATTAATTTAACTTGAGAAATAATGAGAAGAGCACAAGTGATATTGCATAGCAAGGCTAAGCACATTGTTTGTATGCCTTCACGCGCTAGACGTTTCCATAAGTCGGAGCCGTATAGCTGATATTGCTTGTAAGCTACGTAGCAGAATATAGTAGAGAATACTATGTTGAATGGGATATTGATAGCCACCCAATACCACAGTATAAAAGATGGATAGTACATGGTACATCCAAGATTTGATTCTATCCTAATGAAGCTGTGAGATATTAAAATAAACGGGTAAGCAATCTGTGGCAGCGTCAATAGAACTCCAACGTATAGAACCCATTTACGCTTCATTAGCACCAGGTACGCCTTATGAAGTAGTATTAGATTGTTGCAAAGTATAGAAATGCCTAAAGCGACATCCATTCCCCAGACGGTTATGCGGCAGGTGAGATTCCTCGCTAGCGGCATCAATAAATAGACCATTGCCATTATTACACTAAAGAATGATGACGAGAAGCAGCACCACGAAGGCAATGTGCGTGACTTTGATATGAGCATCCTTGATGCCATAATGAAGTTTCGAGCAAATAGATATATAATAAGTACACTAGATACGATTTCAATCTGCAGGCCAGTCAATCGTTTACGCTGCTCGAGCAGATCCCCTGATGCTGCCATGTAATAATCCGAGATGCTGATTTCACCTGCTTCATGCACTGGAATGCCAGCTATCGTACTGGCATTCTTCATCCATCCTGTATTAGCGGGATCGTTGTAATCGAGACCTGGCATAGCGATGAGAATATTATACAAGAAAGAAGATAAATGAGATGTGAACAGACTACAATTTAGGAATTAAAAAATGGCCTGATCCCAATTCGCCGTTGCTAGATTATAATTGCGGAGTGTACAACAACTAATAAGGCATGAAGTGGTCTTTGTAACATCCTGTTTCTTCATCAACAATATACACTAGTGCATTGTTAACAGAATAGCGGTAGACGCAGTGGCCAACTGGTTTATGCATCACGCAGCAAAGACGACCACGTGTCACCAAGACGTGAATTGATGGTGGACAATGCCATGACTTAGTCTCGAATACCGTCACATATCAGTGTACTTGGTTGCCTTGTAGATCATACAAACGATAACGGTCATTCATTTGTACATACATTAATAGAATGGGATAATCATTAATCCATGTATAATCAAGTTTAGTAATAAAATAAACATTTTGTATTAAGGCTATCATATCATTTTACAGTATCAATCTCGGATAGATTGAATATATAGCTTGTTTTGATGTGACGATCCACAGTGGATCTACTTCGATCACGACAACAATGGTTGGCCAGTATCGTAGTGACTACAGCCCTAATCATAGATGGTTAGATTGTGTTTGCAATTAGTTGCACAGGAGTGCTTCTTACCAGTCTATAATGTAGAATAGGTCCATATTAGCGCCATCAACATGAGAAATAACGATAATGATACAGATTATATTGCATAGTAATGCTAGACACATTGTTTGTATACCCTCGCGCGTTAGTCGCTTCCATATGTCGGAACCGTATTGATGATACTGTTTGTACGTAGTATGGCAGAAGATGGCAGAGAACAACACGTTCAATGGGATATTAATGGCCACCCAATACCATAATATGAAAGGTGGATAATTGGCCGTACACCCAAGTTCAGACTCTATCCTAATGAAGCTGTTATATATTATAATAAATGGATAAACAGCTTGCGGCAATGCCAGTGAAAATCCAACGTATAGAATCCATTTACGCCGCATTAATACCAGGTACGCCTTATGAAGTAGTATTAGGTTGTTGAAGAGTATGGAAGCACTTATACCAACATCAATTCCCCAAACAGCTATCCGACAGGTGAGATTCCCCATTAGTAGCATCAGTAGGTAGATCGCTACCATTATTACGCCGGATGACGATGACAAGAAGGAGCACCATGAAGGCAGTGTATGTGGCTTTGCTATGAGCATCTTGGAAGATATAATGAGATTACGAGAAAATAAACATATGAGAAATATAACAACTAGGACTTCCACTTGCATGCCAGTCAATCGTTTACGCTGCTCGAGCAAATCTCCTGATGCTGCCATGTAATAATCCGTAATACTGAGTTCACCCGATGGATGTATTGGAATGCCAATTACTGTATCGGCATCCTCCATCCATCCTGTATTAACGGGATTGTTGTAGTCGAGAGCAGGCATAGTGATAATAATAATAATAATAATAATATGAACATGTATATATATATAAGTGTGTATTAAGGAAATAAAAGAGACGTAGCTGTGCTATTTCTCCTTGATTAAATGGCAACATGGTCAAAAGCTGGTGCATGGGCTTTTTTGCCCGGGCACGTATCATGTCGTGTTGAACAGTATCCGGTTTTTTGTCGAGTGGCATTGCCTATATTAACGTTATGCATGCGTCCGTGATTCTAGACCGATTTATGCGTCACGCTGCAAAGTAGCCATGAGGCGTGTAAACGAGCAAAGTCGGCGTGGCCACTCAATATTATCAGGTGCAAGTTATTCCGAATACAGAGCTACATTGACAGCCTTATGAAACGAACAATCCGTGAGGATATGCAGACATTGTTGTACACGCACGTATTTTATTTCCATACTATAACATTTCCATCAAATGACGCAGATAGTAAGCCGACTTCTTTGGGATGAGTGGCTACGAATGATACGACATTGTTGTGTCCCTTTAATCTTCTTACTTCGTTACCCTAGTCATCATCGAGATTAGTGCAACAGGGCGCTAACTCGATATTACTACACTACCTCAAGTAATCCCAAAATAGAATGGATCCGTCTTCCGACCCACTTATCACGTGCGTGTCCATTGGCGTGAGACAGCTGCGTAAACGATACTCCTTGTGTTGATGCCCGGAATACCTGGATTGCCAGCAATGATCAATACCCGTTCTATCTTGTAGTAATAGCTAAGCGGACAACACTTACTCGTTAAGTAGACCTCCATTCTCCTTGTCCAACAGGCGTATCCGTGCATCTAACGTGCCCACCAATACACAATTGCCATCACTCGTAAAGTTGACCGAAGTAACCGGATCTAGAATGGTTGTGTACCATTTCAGTACTCGTCTTTGCCCTCTACTCAATCCGATAAACAAAATAACTCACGTCCAATCTCATCCGTGTTAAGCTGTCCCATTCGCAAGTCGTAGCAGCGCACCTTGCCATCCACGGAACCAGTCAATACCTCATGACTAGATACTACCAAGGAGGCAACGCTATCTTTGGCATCTTTTAGTATCTGAATAGGTGCACGCGATGCAGCACTATATGAAATCAGCATAGCACAGTATCATGGTAATAAGCAGCAAGTTAGACGATATAAGCAATGCCAATGGATACGTTCAACTTACCGGAGATCCCATGCTCGTACTGTGGCATCATAAGAACCTATAGATATATATATGACGATAATTGGTATGATAAACGAGTAAACACGCAAGTTATAATTCTATGCTTTACCACTAAATAGCACCGTGGCATCGGCATTAAATCCGACGCAATTCACTCGCTAATACATCCAGTTAATTGGATCATATTTGCATATTTATAAGGAGAAATACTAATATCTTACCTGAAGATGGCCGGAATATCGACGAGTTACGTGACCAGCTGTGACATCCCATAGAAACACGGTACGATCACCACCACATGAAGCGAAACGACTATTGTCATAGGAGCTGAACAATACGCTGACATTAATAGACTGATCTAACGCAAACTACTGCTACTGCTACTGCTACTGCTAATACTGTTACTATTACCTGCAAATATCATATACTTCCCAGCCATGAGCACTATACTTTTGAATGAATTTACCACTTGCTGGATTCCATAGTCGAACGTCTTTGTCTTGTCCACCCGTCAAACAATACGCGCCGTCTACTGTATAACGAGCGACATTAACCGCACCTCTATGTCCTTGTAGTGTATGTAGCTTTTGATTAGGTAAGGGTAGAGGAGCTTGACTCGAAGACATGACGAATAAGTAAAGGCAAGGGATAAAACATTGATCAATAATAATGATAATAATAATGGCTTTAATAAAAATAAAGAGTAATAGTACTATTTAGTCTTTCCACGATGAGTCAGTTTCATGAATAGAAAGGCGATACAATTCCAAGCAATTGTGATCAAGGCTAGCATGATCAGAGAATAGTTATAATTCTTTAGATCGTAGTTGTGTGGTAGTTGATCCGCGTGAATCTCCTCGAATGGACGTGCGGCCACTTCCTTAATAAATAGCGCTTCAATGGCGTAGCGTGGTGCGGATATCTTCCATAGCCAGCGTATATAGTTGTACGTATCATCGGTGTTGACATCGTGCAAATCTGGAATGACACCCGAGAGAACAATAGCCCATGCCAGAGCAAATGCCGTGCCCACTAGACCGACCGTCTCCTTCTTGACAATCATCGAGATAAAGTAGCCCATGGCAAAGGCGACAAAGTATAGCATCACGATAATGCCAAAAATGTAGACGTAGCTACTTCGATACGGGAAGAAGATGATGAACGAGAGCGAGAAGCATAAGGCGGCGATGAGACAACGCGGTAGATCGGCCACCACTTTAGCCAGGTAATATGGAATGGACCGCATGCCAGCTGCGGTATCACGCCAGAAGACAACCTTTTCATTACCGAATGTGGCGGCACCCACACTAATACCAGAGAATAGAACGCCTAGCGACATGAATACGCCCACTTCGGCAATGTGATCGGTTGGCGTGTTACACTGATACTGCAGGGCAATAGGTGCGATATTACAGATCGATCGAGGTTGTCGTCCAAGATAGTCGAATTGTCGCGATGCAATACTAATAAATGCACCACAGCCGAGATGTAGCAACTGATCGTAAATGAACTGACCTTGCGATCGATAGATTTGCATCCAGGCTCGCTTTGAGCACAGCCAGAACACGACGAAGGCATTGGGCGTAGAACGAACCGGATCACTTCGACAAAAGATGATGGTGGAAAAGAGGAAGCCAAAGAATTCCGACAAAACATCCACCACGTAATAGTAGGCATCGTTCAGACCGGCCCAGGCTGCCCTGACAAACTCGGACAAGAGCCCGCCGAATCCACGTCCCTCCTCGTCCCGCGTGTCGATATCCAATCTAGCACCATTTTCCATAATGGACATACGATGGAATTTACCACCACTGGACGATGGTGTAAATGGTTCCTCGCCACGTTCAAATCGTTCCCAATACGTGAAAAGATCTTTTGGATGGAAATCGGCCGTAAATGCCGAGCGTACCTTACCCGACGTGACGCCAATGTAGAAATCGGCCGGATTCTCGTCAGGTGGACACGTAAAACCGATACGATGGAAGTAGTCGAGTGCCTTGTCGCGAGGACCGAAATAAACGACACGTCCACCCTTACCGAGCACAAGAGATCGTCGAATTGATTGAACGCTTGCGGTGATGGCGAATGAATGACCGCTGCCACTGTTAATCGTTGTTTATGCGCAATATTACGCAAGAGCGAGCATACTTCATAGGAGGTGGCCGAATCCAATCCTGAGGTCGGTTCATCGAGGAAGAGTACAGATGGATTGGCCACCAGTTCCATACCGATATTGACACGTTTACGCTGTCCACCCGATATACCACGCGTTTCTTCATCGCCAATGATACTGTCCATGACGTGTCCCAATTCGAGATACTCGATGGTCTCGAGCACCTTCTTCTTCTTGGCATGCAACGGTAATTCGGCCGGCAATCGCATTAACGCGGAATGAATCAGAATATCACGTACGGTCAACTCGCGTAGCATCACATCCTCTTGCGGTACGAATCCAATCAATTTGTTGTATTTACTTAATGCCTCGCTAACACCGTTAATTCTCACTTGACCACTTGTACGTCTTGCCTTGCCCGTAAGCAATGACACAAAGGTCGTTTTACCGGCACCGGATGGACCAAGAATGGCACAGCAACGAGACGACTTCAACTCGCCCGATACACCACGCATAATCTCCACGCCCGACGGTAGGACTAGACCGAGATCCGTGAAACTAATATCGAATGTACGCTCCACCTGGCCCATGTCCACGTTGGCCGATTCATCCTGTGCACCATAGCCATACTGCAGCAAGTGTTGATACTTTGATTGTTTAATGCTGTCTCTACGATTTTTAACGGCAAATATTGCTGCAATCACTAATACCAGCGCGAGAAACAGACCGAATACACCGAGTTTCGAGACAGTCTTTGATCCTTCCGGACATGACGCTAGAAAGTGGCATCCTTGTGTCTCGGCGCTGCCTTGCGGACAAAACTTGCCCTTTGGACAAATACGAATGGTCGAGGGATCGGGACAGTAGTAGCCGGCACAGCAATACAACGGTTGTGCCGTATTCTCTGGACAATAAAGCCCTTGGGACATCTTTCCTGCTTCCCTTGCGCCATACAAAAGGAGCCCCGTGGACAGTTCCAACTAATGGGTGAACCACTGCCTGGTTGCGGTGTAGATAAGAATTTACATGGTGATGGATATTTCTAGGTAACAATAATCAGAAACGATCTATCTAATCGATGTTCATGTTCTCCTTATACTTACCGCAGTTTCTGGTGACTCGATATACTTGAAGGAATTAATGAATGATTCAGGGTCAAAACCACCAACGGAATTCTGCGCATTAGTGACCACTGTCGTGGCTACAAGTGCCGTACCGATAAATAAAATGCTTCGCCATAGCGAATAACCACGCTTTGTATTCATGATAAGCACCGCTTATCATAATATATGCGTATGCGTATATGCGTATGTGCGTGAGTGTGTGTCAAGACTGGTATGTTTACCATACAATATAAATGAGAAATGAAATGGATAGTCACTTCTTTACACTAGGCAGCTTGAGAAGGACCCTTGTAATGTAAAAGTATCTGGTCAATAGTTGACCTTGCAATAATGGTATCCGATAGGCAAGCAAGTAGACCAGATGTATATATAAATATGAGCTATTATACTATACTATACTATTGCTTAATAGAGCTAATGCTATAACGCTAAGCGCGATGTAAGATGATGAGAACCGTGCTATGAAAGAGAGAGAAAAGAAGAAGAGGAGGAGGAGTATAACACGCTTATGGTATAACCACGCATACACTGATACTTTTATAAGTGATAACAACGAGAGATACAAATGAATGTCCGAATAAGAAAAAGGAGACACTGCTAGTTTGTATCGAGAATTCAAAGGTGCTATTTAAAGCCCTTTAGCAATGATCAATCCATACAAGGCGTGGTTAACATTCCGTGCGCTTAGCGTTGAACTACTAAGAATAGATGATGGATGAATGAATAACAAACATATTCACCGGCCATCTAACTGGATGTCCTTATACATCCATGAAAGGTCGGCATGCTGAAATGAAGTAGAGAAACTACACAATCAATGCGGCATCAATTATATCCTTGTTGTTGACACGCATGGTCAAGTGTTTTATTATAATTCAACAAAGGAAGGCTGGTTACAACCAATTCTCCTGCAATATGTCAATGCGTTCGTAACTAGTTCATGTATCAATGCAGCAGGATGTTAGCCATTATTACGCATGCTACATTATACTGGAACTAGAGTAAAGCGAGATGTTTGATATAAGAGATACAGTAATAAGGATGATAAACTCTAGCTGGGTTACTTCTATTTTTTGATGTGGAGTCTACGATCCAGTCTCCGACTTGGCTTGACCTGATTCGAATTAGGCAAACTCAGAAATCATCATTGTCTGTCTGTGTGTGTGTATAGGTAGACCAGTAATTGCGACCATGAATGATGTGATGCCCACGTCAACGTACAAGTCTACTCTGGCTTGTAATGCGCGAGTGTGTGCGCGTTTCTTCTCTTTACAATCCCGTAACCATCTATTACTTACTCATCTCGTTTAACCGTCAACTCTTTAGTTTACTGTGTCTATTATTGCACATACGTTCTCTGTTCTCGCTCACTTGTCTATTCGCAGGGTGCATATTTACTCAAATACCGAGTAGCGTGGTGGAGGAGTGCAGACTATCCTTTGGTGTACCAAGGAAGCATATTCTTCCGTCGTGACCAACCACGACATACGCACACATACGCACATACGCACACACACACACATACACACATAACTGTGGTCATCACACTTTCTTATTCTTACTTCCTTTCGCCCTCTCTCGCTTATTCGCTTACTCTCTCGCTCTCTCACACACACACGCACCTCAACCCAACTCTTTCCTCTTCATCTTTCATTTCGATAGTCGAACCATTCGACTTCGGGATCCGCCGATCGAACTTAAGGTATGTTAATAAAAAAGCAAGATGATGCTCGTGAGGACGTGAGATGATGAAGCACATCTTTTCGTGATCATAAAACAGTATCGAGTCTTTACCTTTTTGCTTTTATGCCATCGGATAGCTATCCTATCGCTTTATTATATAGAAAGATGCTAATTCATATTGCATTATTAGATAGTGTTATAGTCGTTTACTTATACTATGAGCATGGAAGCAACCGCGACAGAGGCGCCGATTAACGCCGTGGCTCCCTCGGTAGTTCCTGGGGGAGACGTCGACAATGTAGATGCCTGGATTGCCATGCTAGAACAGTGCAAACTGCTTTCAGAAAATGATGTAAAAAAGCTATGCGACAAGGTAAGATGACTACTGCTGCTATTACTACTAGTATGATCTTGATTATATCTATCTATCCATTGATGAATATACGCCATTCTTGTACCAATGCTACTATCCACTAACTAATCAACTTTCATTGTTGTGATTCGATTTAATTTGAATAGGCACGCGAAGTATT
Organism: Syncephalis plumigaleata; assembly: GCA_025201365.1. Taxonomy (NCBI): domain Eukaryota; kingdom Fungi; phylum Zoopagomycota; class Zoopagomycetes; order Zoopagales; family Piptocephalidaceae; genus Syncephalis; species Syncephalis plumigaleata. The sequence goes on from JAIXMF010000010.1 coordinate 381,989, forward strand.
GATGACAGAATCCAATGTACAACCTGTACGGTGCCCGGTCACCGTATGCGGTGATATCCACGGTCAACTGCATGATTTGCAGGAATTGTTCCGCATTGGTGGTAACTGTCCCGATACCAACTATTTGTTTATGGGAGATTACGTGGATCGTGGCTACTACTCGGTCGAGACGGTAACGCTCTTGGTGGCCATGAAGGTGCGCTATCGTGATCGTGTCACTATTCTACGTGGTAATCACGAGTCGCGTCAAATCACACAAGTGTACGGCTTCTACGATGAATGTCTGCGTAAATACGGCAATGCCAATGTCTGGAAATACTTTACCGATCTATTCGACTATCTTCCACTCACAGCGCTCATTGATGATCAGGTATGTTTTATCCACCGCCGCACACTACGATATACGTAATCGTAGACCACCACCCAATAATACTAACCGCACGAGTAGATCTTCTGTCTACACGGTGGTCTCTCGCCATCAATCGACACGCTGGATCATGTCCGAGCTCTTGATCGTATCCAGGAGGTACCTCACGAAGGACCAATGTGCGATCTGTTATGGTCCGATCCCGATGACCGTAGTGGTTGGGGCATTTCACCGCGTGGTGCCGGCTACACGTTTGGACAGGATATTTCCGAGTCGTTCAATCACAACAACGGCCTTAATCTTATTGCACGCGCACATCAACTGGTGATGGAGGGCTACAACTGGACACAAGATCAAAATGTTGTAACTATTTTCAGCGCACCAAACTATTGTTATCGATGTGGCAACCAGGCTGCCATTATGGAAATTGACGAGCGAATGAAGTATACATTGTAAGTGACATGCGCATCATCGTAGAAAGAAAGAAAGAAAATAACGATTCATCTTACTAATTGATATCATGTTTATTCATCTATTCATGATCTAGCTTGCAATTCGATCCCGCGCCACGTAAGGGAGAACCTCATGTGACGCGTCGTACACCGGACTACTTCTTGTAGCGTTGTGCACATTCTAATACATTATTTCGCTTGTTTATGGTGTAAGCTATTGGACTAGGCAAATGAAAGTATATTTTAAAGTTTCTAGTTACAAAAAGAAGTTACCGCCAATAGTAAATAAACATTGGCGTTTACAGTGGTAAATACGTGTGATAGATAAATACGCCGCCGCCAATAACCATATAAATTGTAAATTGTCGTAAAATGGTCAAGTCATTCTATTTCTGAACCAGATAATGTAATCAGTGTATAATAGTATACAATAGGTGAATGCACAATAAAGGCAATGTAGAGTATAACAGCGGTGGTTACATGAAACGCTCTGGTGGTCTTACCATGCATGGCGTTTCCACTACCATGTGATGCATAAACACAAGACTTACGTTACTAGTGCTCCATGAAATATTCGGCACTACGTAATTTAGCGAGAAGGGAAAAAACAGGATTTTCATGCTACCTCGAGCCTTTATCTGTCTAGTAGCTAATCACTCCATTGTACAATAAAGGCAACCAGTGCTCCCCTCCCCGCGCACCATCCTGTTGTTTAATTTTCAAACAACGGTCCGTTCGCTTCTTTTTTTTCTAACACTTTTGCGTTACTCTATTATATCTATTGTATTGCTGTTGCTATCATCATCACTATGCCAGTTATCAATTATGATAATCCACAGGAGACGGAGTGGATGAAGACGGCCGATAGGATAAATGGTATTCCACCACATCCATCGGGTGAAGTTGATATTCCAATTATTACATGGCAGCATCTGGCAACCAGTTGAGCAACGTATGCGACTAGTTGGTATTCAAGTTGAAATCGTATCTAGTGTATTTATTGCATATCTATTGTACGAATCTTATTATGACATTGAGAACTCTATTGTCGAGACATCGTAACCTACCTTTATGGTGTTCCTTTTTCTCGTCACTCTTTGGCGCGTTAATGATAATTGGCCTCTTGTTACTGCCATTGACAAAGGTACTCAATTGTCGACTAGCCTTTTGGGGAGTGGGATTCGGCATGAGTGTCTCCATGGTATGCAGTAGTACAATATTGCTACATAAGGCTTATTTGGTACTATTCAGGAAGAAATGGATCGTCTACATTGGCGTGCTACTCATAATCCCGCAGGCTGCCTACGGGATCTTGATGGTATTCTACAATCACATTATGCTGATACCAGGTGTGGGATGTGCCAGCTACTATCCGTCTTTCATGCTATGGTACTGGATGGCCATGAATTCCATTGAACGTGTTGTTCTCTGCCATATTCTGTCATGCCACGTATAAGCAGTACCAATTGTATGGTTCTGATATGTGGAAACGCTTAACTCGTGAAGGCATACAAACAATGTGCTGGCCTTGTTATGCAATATTATTTGTGCTCTTCTTATCATCATCAAGATTAATGGCATTAATCTGGACCTATTCTACACTATAGACTGGTAAGAAGCGCTCTGTATAACTAATGACAAATTAACTAACTAATGCTACAATTAGGGTTGTAGTCACTACGATACTGGCCAACCATTGTTGTCGCGATCAAGTAGATCCGCTGTGGATCGTCGCGTCAAAACAAAATATATGCAACGCTTATCACAAATTGATACTGCAAAGAGTTAATCAATATAATAACTATGTTGTTGAATTTCTAATTATTATCTCTATTAAACTATTATAATGCAATGTCAGTGTAAACATTCTATCAGTTAGATAATCTACTATGATTTACTCAATACCTCAATGATGAACTAATTAACTAACTAGCAATTATGGTATGAACAGTAGCAAAAAGGCCACTTTAATTTATATAAATGTTTTGGATGAACAGACACGCATGTTATATTACTACTAGAAAGAGTAGGTGTAGCATCAACGAATAATTATGCCTCGATATCCTCGTAGTTCTCGTCGTCATCCTCGTCATCTTCCTCGCGTTCGAGGACAAAGTTCAAGAAATCACGCTCCAAAACATCGTCAGCCTGGTAGAGAGCCATCATGTAGTCCTCCTTCTTCTTCCATTCTTCGACCACCGCCACACACTCGTCCTCGCGCTTCAAGTAGAAGAGAGCCTGAGCGAGACGCAACTGAAGGGCCGACTCGTCACGCTCCTTTTCAAGTGACAATGCGGTGCGGTAGAGCTTTTCGGCTTGAGCCACTAGCTCGGTCTCCTTGCCCTTGTGCGATGGCAATTGCAATTGCGAGCGACCGAACGTGGCATCGGCCAAGTATCCGTGTAGCGACGAGTTCTCTGGATCGACCTTAAGCGCACGTTCAAATTGAGCTGTCGCCTTATCGTAATAGGCAACGATATCGGATTCGACCACGGCAACACGAGCATCGATCATGGCACGTACACGCTCGTCATCCTCGTCCTCTTCTTCTTCGTCATCACCACCAAGGGTAGCCTGAGCCAACACGCTATTGGCCATGGTAAGATAGAGTTCGGCCAGATCGATGATCGCCTCGGTACGCGTAGCATTGGCAGCGATCGACTCCTCGAGCTTAGCCACCGCTGGATCGTATAGGCTGCAGTCAAGGCTCGACTGTTGATCTTGCAGGTAGTTTGCCTTTACTTGCAAGGCATCGGCCCATTCCTGCAATAGTTCGGCTTTACGTTCCGGCACCATGGGCAGGGCTTTCTCCAAACGAGCAATGCCTCGTCAAATTTGGCGTTAGCCTTGTCAGTTTCAGTCTCTATACAGGCAATCGAGGTGATTGACTCGGCGATGGCCGAGATAATATCTACAAGGTGGCTTGGGGTGTAGGCTTCACCCTTGGTATCGACGGCACCGCTAGCAATTTGCTGTTCACGTAGCGGATAGGCACGCTCGTAGAATTCAATGGATTTTTGGAGCAATGGTGCACCGGTTTCCGTGTCGTCGAGCTCGTCGATCAACACACCACCCTTGATGGTCAAAGCTTGACCCAAATGGTAGAGGATATCCGCGTTGTCCGGGCTTAGCTTCTCGGCTTGCTCCAACTTCTCGATGGCCTTGTCGAGTTGATCCATCTTCTCCTCGACACCTTCCTCCTCGATGTCGACGAATTCAGCGACGTGAATAGAGTGCGACCCCATTGGTAAAGCAGTGGGCGTCATCGGACTTGAGGGCGTGAGCCTTCTCGAAAGCATCGGCAGCTTGAGTGGCGAGTTCTACGGCAGCCTCAGGATCATTTCATCTTCATCTTCAACTTCATTTGCTTTACATATTCCTCGGCCTTGGCCATCCATTCTTCGAAAGTGGTAGGAGTAGACATGATGATGTTAATATATAACTAGAACGATAATCGTATCAATAATAGTAGTATAATAGTAGTAGTAGTAATAATCCAAAAGGAAATACGAACTAGCCACTAGAGACGAAGAGCGAGAAAGGAGAAAAGCAGAAAAAAGGCAACAATAAAGACGACACGATGGCAGACACAGGCAGCAACTAAACAAGAGCGACACGACGGGAACACGGCTTATTTGTACTCGAACGGGAGAGTAGGGGATGACCGATAACGATGATGATGCTGGTGATGATGATGATAGTGGTAATTGTAACAAATAGGACGTGTCGTCAGCGGGGTTTCACCTTTTAGTTTTTTTATTTTTTTTCTTCTTTCTTCTTTTCCAACTCAATGTTAGCATGGCAATCCATGACACACTAATACCGGCGACTTTCCATTCCTGTAATGAACGAATAGGCGCATTCTACGTAGATATACACATATTACTCGTACACCGCGTGTTCCCCAATGGCAATGACGTCGGAGCAAGCAAGTGTCAAAGTTGTCCGAATATTGAACTACGCGCATTTGTCGAATTTTTCTTCTTTTTTTCTTCTTTGAATTCATTGGCTACGCCCTACCATCTGTAACCAATCATGATGTAGGCTAACATGCCAGTATATGTTGTACTGATCAAATATGGTGACGACAAATTGGACTGACCAGTTTTGTCAATGTCATAAACGAGTATTAGCTTGCTCTCTCTCCCTTTGTATTTGATGTATCTGTATAGACTACTCATGAACCCATGCTAATTATGGTGTATCTAGAATGATAGTAGATCACATATACAAGATGATACACCATTGATAATAATGCTAGTTTATTTGGTGTACAGTTCAATAAATGATATGGTGATGATGGCATGCTCAGTTGACTACTACTACTACTACTACTACTACAATATCAGTAATGCATATGATAAACAAATAGACACAAAACTCATCCCACTTATTCATTTATAAATTCCAGTTGTTTCCTCGCATTCCTTCCCGTGCTAGTCTCCAATCGTTGTAAGCACCTTTTGTATTGTCTTTCTTTTACTAGTATTAACTGCCGTTACCAACTACATCAACACCGTCATCATGTCGAATCCTAGTACGTTCGAGCAATGGATGGAGCAAGCGGCCAATTTGGAGCGTAAAGTAGAAAATGAAGAGTTATCCGAGATGGAGGCGTTTGACGCCTATACACAAGCAGCTGCAGCCTACACGGAGGCCGATCGTCTACACCCTAACGACACCGCTTGTCTTTATAACTGGGGTAGGGTTCTATTTATTCTGGGCGGATTCGTTGACGGCGACGAGGATCCCGATGAGAAGCTACGACATGTAAGCCTGGCCATCGAGAAGTTCGAGCAGTCCGTGAAACTGCAGCCTAACAACACGGATGCATTGTTCAACTTGGCTCAAGCACTTGCCACGCGGTGTGATCTACTCGTGGACACCGATAACGACCGTGCCACCGGTGAGCCATTACTAAGGCGAGCCATCACGCTATTTGATCAAGTGTACGGTTTGCAGGAGGCAGCAATTGCATCGGGTGGTAACGAGTCAGCTACAGCTACAACAACAACAAGCAGTAGCGCCAATACCGAGGATAGTAATCAAACACCTCCCACTAAGGAGGCACTAGTGGATACCGTGTCGGCAGTGGCTGAATGCGTCACATCGCTTGCTTGTCTACAGGAGACGGCAGAAGAGGCCGACAAACTATTCGCCGATGCTTGTTCCCGTTTAGAACGCGCCCTCCCATTAAGCGAGGAACGCAAAGCGGACATCCTATGCGATTGGGCTGCCGTACTCGAGGCCAAAGCTAATCATGAACAACAAAACACTACCGAGTGTATGAACGCCAAGTTGTACGAGCCAGCGATCGCTAAGCTTAAAGAAGCGATGGCAGCCGGTCCGACTTTGGCCGATCCACGCTGCGATCTCGGCGATCTCTACTTGGGTATCGCCCACGGTAAACTTGTGGAGGCAACCCTCGACATGGATGAACAGGACGAGTCGAAAATGACGGAACAAAACGAGGCAGAGTTGAAACGACAAGCGGAAGCACGTATCGCCACCATGGACGGCGAGATTACACCGTATTACGAGAATGCTTGTGCGGCCTTTAAGGAAGCCGCTTCATTAGAACCGAGCAATGCCGGTATCAAACAGAAACTCGGCGATATTTACTTTGCACGATCACGCTTACCGCTTGATTCAGCCAAGGCCATTGAACAGAAATTGTTATCGGAAGCGGAGAGCTGGTATCAGGCCACCTTAGAAGTGGCGAGCGATGATCCAGAACCGATGGTTCGACTAGCACAAGTCTACGATGTGCAAGGTCGAACGGAAGACTACGAACGACTGCTCAATCAATGGCATAAGTTAGAAGGCACGGTAAACGATTTATACGAAGAAGATGACGTATTTGAAATGGAATTTATTGAAAAAGTAGCAAAATACTTGGAACATAAATCTTAGTAGTAGTAGTAGTAGTAGTAGCAGTAATAATAGTCGTCGTGATGGTGGTGATCAGTCAATGTAGCCATACAACAACAACAACAACAACAATTACTACCAAGTTTATCTCAGATAATAAAGCGAAAAACAGTAGTATAATAAATGATATATGATAAATGATAATCTGCAAATGTTATTAGTACTTGTGGATGATGATGTACTAGAATACGACATATTGAAATGGTTATTATGTCGATGTTGTCGCAGTAGGAGATGATGTCTGTGCAGCTGCATTAATATCGGCATAGTTATGCAATCGTTCTCCAACGAGGAATTCCTCCTCGAACACATTAGCCACCCATCGTTGAATGATAATACGACCGAAATAGTAGACACTCACACCGAGTAGGGTAAGCATCTCCACCGGGTAAGCCAATAGATAGAATTGCTTCTCTACAATCTCTCCACCTATACCTGTATGTAATATCTGATTAGAATACACATCTATTATATACACATGTTTATATTAGCTTACCCCAATAGTTGAATAGTTTCAGTATAATAGGACCAACCATATACGGTATGGCTAGGAATACGCCAATCAAAGTGATAATAGGTAGGCGAAATAGATTAACGCATTCCACGTATTCCATCGTGCTACATTGCCCGTCAACACCTAAAGTGATCGATTACAGTTCATTGTATTAGTCAAATCATTCATGTGTATCCAATAGTGAGCAAACTTACTCTAGTAACTGATCGACTAATAACGTTCTCGGGGAATAGTAGAGCTACTTGAATGGCAACCTTACAATAGAGTATACCCAATGCCCAATCCTATTCATAATGATTAGTACTATTATATATATGCATATATGCACATCTATAGCACTATGTCATCTTACCTGAAGCGATATAAGTAATAGATTTCGTTTATCATGTAGTGTAAATAACGGCAGTAATAAGCATCGTTTAACTACGATAGCCATAAGATACGGAATGACAATACCAAATATCACAATCAATGTAGTGATTTGTACCATCTATAGGAAACAAAAAGACAACAACATGTTATACTCACAAATAGTAAAGCATTAGCAATATTAACTTACTAGATATACGTAGCGTAGCAATAAACGAATGGTACGTCGCCATCGCATACGATGTATTCGTTTAGCAAATTGATAACTGCGTTTTAGCATATCAATCACGCCAATTACCATGGATATCAACGAGATACCCACGAAGAAGGTGTAGACATCATGTTCGGCACGATGTGTAATCCATTGTTCACATAGGAATCGGCCAATTAATACTAGATATCATCATGAATAAAGCGTATTTTATCTCTATAATATATGTGTCTTTTACTTATATGGTCCTATGGTCAATGTTAAACCTACGATGGTACCCGTTAACCACATTAGAACTAGGAATAGACCAATCTACAATAGTAAATAAATAAGATATGATGATTCATTACTATTATTCATTAGCGAGTTACTTACTCGTGTACGGAAGTAGCTTGGTAGATAGATGACAATACCACGTTGTTCCGTCGGTACCGAGTCATCTTCAATGATCGCTCGATCCTCGGGATGAATCGGTTCACCTGCTTCATTCACCGGAATGAATACAGATCGTTCAAGCCATGCGGGTATACCATCATAACTAGGAGCGAGTACACGTCTACCCACTAGAACGGTCGTGTTGTCATTATCCGCTTGGATTCTCGTTATCTCCTCATCGACATAACGACCACCGAACATGAACGAGGAGAGTCGTAGTAGACGAGATGCCATACGCCACCAATACGTGAAATACGTGCGCAAATGTCGTTTTGGTCTTGCCCAAGTAACGAGCATCGGCACAACAAGATGTAATACCAATAGATCGATAGGGAAATCAGATATAGGTTTACTATTGATACAAGCATACATATATATATTTGTTAGTATAGAATACAATGCCTAACATGATAGTAATCACTTACTCGATCGACCATTTCAATGGTAAAATTCCCGTGGTGTATCGTTGAACACCGTAGATAGTCCCACCGAAACACACTAGAATAATGCCGATATACATGAGACCAGAGGCAGCCACTCTTCGTAGTTGCACCCATGCCGTACGTTCCAGTATCTCCTTCATGGGATGGAAGCGTGGATCATTCGGATCACGTATAAACCACATGACACCGGGACGAACAATCTTACGACATAGAATGATGAAACTAGAAAAGAAATACATGAACCCAGTGCCTACAAACCAATGCAGGAACACCGAGGTAAACGGTGCATCCAATTGGAATTCTATACGCGTGAACAGCGTAGTATTAGGGAATAAAGGTAGGGTGACTAGATCGAGCAGTATACCACAAGTAGTAGGGAAGACAATCAACTCGATAATGACAAAGAATATCACTTTAACCACGAGGGCAGCCATTAGAAACCTTGTTGCATAGCATTACCTACAGCATGTCCATAGGCATTACGTGTATATGCCTTATATACACCAATATTAATACGGTAGTTATCTCATACAAATAGACTACTATCACTTACCAAGTAGAGTACTAAATCAAAACCAATCACCATATAACCAATGGCCACACTAAGGAAATGATCAGCTGGTGTGTTGCCATAGGCAAATGATTGCCATCGTTCTTGTAATTTCACAACCGTCTCATGTTGTGGATCACCTGCTAATAGCCAACCTGCCATAGAGAATGTGGCATTAGCGGTGGCACCCATCATCGAGTAACTACCGACACCAGTATTCGTAGTGCCATCAGTAGTAATAGTACCAGATGCACTAATAAGATCATGATGCAGTGTTTGATCCATCTTGATGGCATGCTGTGTAAATGCCTCGATACCATACTCGATCTGTTGACGTAATTCATGAATGATAATGTCAAATAGTTCGTTGAATCGAACGAGTTGCTCCATTGCTTGTTTATGAATTGATTGTATGAACACGGAATCCATAGGGAATATCGAGTTATTATCTGTGATGATCGATAATAGCTTCAACCATACTTCACTACTATAATAGATAATGCTCATAAACAATTGGAAACTCAATCCAAATACGGTCGTGATAGGACGTAGTAGAAATAGACAAATACGCCAGCATAATGGTAGCCATACATCTAGGGTGAAATCAACAACAGGATCTGTGATAAGACGCAAGACACGTAATGGTAATGTGATATAATCAAGTGGGCTCATCTATTCATATATATATATATATATATCATATATGTGTTACTAAATAGGTATATATCTATTTGTATGATTCTACTTACTAGTACAAATGTTTTACCAACAATATACGGCATCCATGCTGCACAGGCCAGTGCCAACATAACAAGAATGGTCATTAATGCGGCATTTGGAATAGTAATCCGACAGGACCACGAATACCCATGGCTTCTAGTACACCATCGAATTCTTCACCTGCCATTTCATTGAATTGTGGATCAAATTCGGCACCAAATTGATTGATAAATGCATTATTGTTATTGTTGTTGTTGTTGTTGTTGTTGTTGTTGTCACGTAATGGAGCAGCAGGTTGATTTGCAGCAAGCTGATCAGCTGGATTGTTATCGTTGTTATCATTCTGTATCTCTCCTGCTAGTTCATCATTGTTGTTATTGTCTTCCTCCTCTTCCTCCTCTTCCTCCTCTTCGTCATCGTCGTCTTCATCGTCATCATCTAATCGTTCAGCCACCCATGCTTGTACTTGACGGAAGAATCTAGGCAGAATATTGTTCATATGTTCCTCTGCTTGCACTTCAACTTGATCCACTTCATCTGCTCTAGGTATGGGATGTTCCTCTGGTTGTGCTGCTACTGCTATATTATCTACATCTGGTTCTTGTTGATCATCTACCAATGGTTCATCCTCCATAACTGGTGTGATAGCCTGATCAGTATCAATATCATCATGTGCTGCTGCTGCTGATGATGATGAGGATGCTTCTTCAACTACATCTGGTACAATCTGTTCCGTTGCATCAAATGAGGGATGACTACTATCAATCTGCGAATGATTGATGTATTCCTCGATATTTACATTATTGTGAAGTTGACTATTTGATGCTGATGGTAATGAGGGATCCTCTGTCTGCTTACTTAACTCATCAAGTTCTTCTTCAAATGTACGTGGTTGCTCCGTCTCTTCAGTCAATCTAGTCATTGTTGATGCTGTTTGAGATGATATATCGTCATTAGCCTGATCTTCATTCATTGATCCATTAAAGTTTGTAGCTGTTAATTGAGAAGTGACATCATCTATTGATGTCGATGTTGTCGTATTTGGATATAAATTAATCGACCAGTCACGACGTAGTCCTACTAGATTCTCATTGATTTCATATGAGGGCGTTGACATTGTCGACAGTAGCGTGCAATCGAGATTCGTTTCGGTGATCGACGTGCCACACTCCAACGTATATCGGCTGTCCATGCTTTTCCAATATGTCTAGTATGATGTACGGGCCATGCTACCACGCTTGTCGGTTGATTTGTCTCTTCAAATGTGAAATGAGATACCCGAGTTTTGTTACCCTTCTGGAATGGTTTCAGCCAGACAACGATACGTGCCTTTGATACCTTTGAATATCGGTCATTTTCATGGATTGATTAACTGCTCTCCATTGTATGGCGTTAGATTCTTTATCCAACTGGTTAGATTTTAATAATTGGACCGATCTGGAATACCGATAGCGTCGATTCGATACTATTCGGTAACGACCACAAGGTGCATAAAACTGCTTAGCATTGGATTGTCGTTGTGTTAGCATGGCTGATTTACGTGATGATGTTTCAAGACGTTTAGCGGTAGAGGCAGAGGCAGCCGCAGCAGAGGATGATTCGCCATTGGTGTGATGTCCTATAATTGGTCTAGGTTCTATGTAAATATCGCCTACAGGATTACGTGCTGGCAATTCATGATGTTCAACTCTATTGGCCAAGGGTTGCACGGGAGGTAATGGTGGTTGTTGTATCGGTGCCGGTGCAACGGGTGCATCTACATCGGCCAGCATTTGTAATTCGACAGGTGGTGTGTTCTGTAGAATCCACTCTCGTAATAGAAATCCGGCAACAAATATCACCACGACTAAGCATGCGATAATCTGTCCCTCGAAACAATCGGCAAAGAAACGACTAATAACAAGAAGCAGTTGTCGTTCATCGATACCTTGCACGGGAACAGTCGAGGCATCCGCATCAAGTGTCGTGTTGAACGCGGTGATATTCTTAGAATCGGCCTGTCTAATGCCATACATCGCGGCATCAATCAGCGCATACCATAGACCGTTGGGCCCATTATACGTGGCATTAACTAACGAGGACGTTGACTGGTTGGCACGCATCTGTACGATATGCAAGGGCAATTGCGCTCCACTAAGACCAAGTGCCACATTCTCACCGCTCCATAGTAGTGTACGCAAGGACCAGACGGTAATATACGGCAAGACGATAAGCCACACGGTACTCGCGAGTATAATACGTAATCCAAAGGTAATCGAATGGAATATCCGCTCGAGACCACATCGAATAAGTAAGGTTAGCGGTATGGTTTCTGGCATATCCTCTCGATAGACTAGATGAGTTCATGATATCACATCAATATTAATATATATAAATACAAATACGCTAGTATCACTAGTAGTGCTTTGTATGATTACTATACCTCGAGTAAATGAGAATTGAAATTTGCATAATTCACAATGTCTACGAGTTATTAGATAGATTAATTAGCTGCTAAACAATAATATAGACACTACAAGACTTACCGTTTGCCGCTACGTGATAGCCATTCTTTTAAGCTACAAAGTTATGAATAAAGCATATATACATACATGTATTAGTGATTAGTTACAAGCAAATATCAATACAACTCGTTATTACCAGTCTTCGTGCACGTATTTAATACTGCCGGAACAACGACACGGATGGAATAGCGGTTGATCGTCCGTGGCTTCACAACGACAGACACGACAGATCTCTATTTAATCGAGTACAAACAGATTCATCTCATTATTAGTATTTAATAGAGACTGAATACCGTATATCTATATCTATATGTATCGGTAAACATACCCGCTTCCTCTTCACCGCCGTCCATAAATAGCGACGGCGATCGAGACATGATGATAGAAGAAAAGGAACGGCAAAGGAAATAGGGAAATGATACGAACTCTTGAACAACAACGAGAGGTTGTAATAGTTGGAGGCATTTAGGGTTTAATCCTGAGGCCACACACACATCCACACATCCATATGTGTTGACATTGAATAAGATGATTTGCGTCACCATCATCATCAATGTGCTCTCTTCCTATTATTCATTCAATTGACATGTTTGCATCCCATTCACACAAATACATGATATAGCATAAGCGTCGATTTAGATGTATCATTTTATATATAATCAAGATTGAGTTATTTCTTTATGTTAGTATTACGTGACATATTCATATTCAAGTATGTTCAGTAGACAATAATGATTTACTAAAGTTGATTATTATTTTACTATTTCCACTAGCATGTCTGCTAGACCATATGCGAACTGATGCACTAAAGGGCGATAATGTATGGCTTGATAATAAAGAGTGATTATGCTTCTTGTGTATAGAATTGATCGTAAAAGTCAAATATGACATGAAATGACGATGTTGATGATGATGATGATACGAAACGTAAGGTTTAACATATATCAACATGGCAGTAATATAAAGCAAGTGCTAATATACTAAAGCAAAAGTAGCAACTTTCAAAGTAGATCTAAATTGTATCAATAAGCAACTATGAAAAAGTAAGAAAATAAAAAGGGAATACCAAATAGCCAAATGATGAAACAATTAAATAATCGTAAAAGAGATTATTGCGATCAAGGAAGAATAGAATAGAGTAGAGAGAGATGCAAGTAGAAATAAATAACGATGAACATGAAAGCTGTAATGATAATGATAAGAGTAGTAATAGTAGGAGTAATAGTGATTGCTGTCATTGGTTGTCACCTTGACGCTTACGAACATCATTTCGAATAGGAATCTTTAATCCTTGCCTGGCAAATGCCTTTGATAACTGGGTTGATTCCGTCATACCAGGGAAGCGTTTTGCTGAGTATACCGTGAATGGCTCCGAGTATACCTCGGCCACCGTATGACCACTACATCCGTCGTCTTCCTCCTCTTCGTCGCTTTATCAAGGAGAATATATATATATATGTGTGTGTGTATGTGAGTTATTTGATGGATATTAACATGGTAACTATGCTTACTCGTTCATCTTGACTAGCGTAAATCGTAAACGGTATTCACCCTCACAACGAATACTAAGATCGGGGAAACAGAAGAAGCAACCAGTATTGCCCTTGTCGTCTTTTAGCACACTGGGCGACGATACGAGTGTTCCCATCATTACACGGGTTGTAGTAGTGGTGCGAGTATTCCCAGTTGCACCACTACTACTACGGCGCGTAGACGATGATCCAGGTTGTGGTACCTGCGTACTATTGGTTGGCATACTATTCGCGTTACTTGTATTGCCTAAAACAGGATCAGCATTCTCACGTAATACATTGGATAATCATGGCATGCTTACCTGATCCAGATGAATCGAGCTGGATAATATCCAAAGCAAACCGAGGATCTTCAGCTGGCCGTAGTGTGACATGAACGACAAAGAACGGCGAACGCTCCATTCTAATAAGAAGAAGTGGTGCAATAAATATTAATGCTAACAATGTTTACAAGTATATAATAAAATAGCAAATACTACATACTCTTGATCAGGATGGCCTGCCTCGTTTAAGACAGTCAATTGTACCACGGGTGGTGGATCAACGGGTCGTCGATCCTTTTCACCAAACCCGCACATACGAGCACGTACTGGCTGTTGAACCACGGTAAGATTGTATGTGCTAATAGATAATCAGCGAGTGATCCAAGCATTAGTAAACAATAGTAGTAGGATACATACCGTTTATCAGATGGCACACCAGCATTACTGTGCATACTGGTCGTATGATTGTACCGCATGTTATGCGGCGGCACTTGATGAGGAATATAACTTGCATGCGTAGTAGTAGTAGTAGTGGTCATTACACCCTGTGGATGATGTTGAATCGTATGCGACAATGTCGTTACTGATGGATGTGATGGATGTGGCGGTAATGATTGATTCATGGCACTTGGTTGACTTGGGTGGAAGTGCTAATTGCAATCAATAGTTTTAATACACGATAATGTTGAAATTAATAAGAAGAATATCATGTACACGTACTGTAGTTCGATGTGACGATGCTTGAAACGGCAAATACGCGTGTGGGGCAGTCATGGTCATGGAGGTCGACGTGTTCCTACCCGCCAATGAAGGCACATCGATGGTCATAGACGAATGTGGCATCGGCCGAGATACTGATGATGATGATGATGATGATGACGGCGGCAAAGAAATAGGCGATTGCATATGCGTGGACACCGGCAATCCTCTCGATGCTGCGCCATAGTTGCCGACAATGGTAGAGGTGGCGTCGACATCATGTGAGGGTATGTCGACGTGCTCGCGATCGGCTCATGCCTGTAGGATGTATTGTGCGGTAATGAACGTGGATCGCTATACGGATACGGCTCGTAATGCGAACGCGGATGAGAGTGTGGCCAATGTTGCGATGTATCTCGCGCGTCCATGGATGGCGGCAAGGGACCATGCACAGGACGGGAGGAGGAGGAGGAGGAGGAATGGTTCATTGAGTGAATAAGGGAAACCTCCGTGGAAGATCTATTATCCTGTAATGAACCGCTATAATGCGTGTGATCTCCCTTTTCCGATCGAACGGGATTATTAACCGAGGGGTGAAGGGCAATGTTATGACTATTGCTACTCCTCGATGATGGCGCACTAGAAACACTTGCGGATACACTTGAGCCGAAAGTATCCTTACTAGTTGACGCGCTACTATAATTATTACGAGACATATTGGGCGCGTTTGACTCGATTAATTGTTTTTTTAAGTGAAATAGGCACACACGCACAGCGTATTTACCGCTTTACAAGATAGTCAAGGCAATAGAAGGTGAGGAATAGATGAAGACAGCACGAAAGTGAATAAAGAGAGAGGGAGAGAAGAAGCGGGAGAGAGCTTTTATGCTAAGTACTTACAAGAGAAAAGAGTTATAAAGCGCTTTTAAGCTTGATATACTTGACAGTAAGCAGTGCGACCTTTAATAGCAGCAAACTAAACAGAAAGGTTGCTTCTTCTTTTTCTTGTATTTCTCGTTTGCTAAACGGTCTGCAGACGACAAACTCGCGCGTCAAGACTATCAATATCAATCGTGCGTTAGTCAACAGTTAACAAGCTCGGAGTTTAGAATGGTGAGTATATGTCGTTGGTTAGAGCAGGCAGGAAAGGAAGAACGTATAGCTACAATACGCGGAAAGATGAAATCAAGGGGCGTTATTATATGATAAAAAATATTTTCCAATATAAAAAAGGGCCAAATTACTAGCACGTATTGACATCCACGTTTTTTCGCGGAAGAAATAACCGAACGGTAGAATGGAAGGCAGCGCGGAAGACATAAAAATAGTATCAGCCGGAGGACGCAAGGATTAACTGCACAAAAAGTTTCTGTAAACAGATAGACACATGTATATTGCAGCATTCTGCGTCGGTACAAGCCCGATGCAAAGCCAATTGAATGGGTTCTGCGTGTGTTTAGGCTAGTCTTTTTCCAAGAGGAACACAAAGAAAGTAATGTGGACATGAGGGATTATGGCTATTATTATTAGTACTAGTACTGTTACTGCTAGTGCTGGTGCTAGTGCTAGTGCTATCATTAGATGGAAAGAAAAAGATACAATGGCACATGCAGCACGCAACGGATCAGCATGATGATGATAACGATGATGGTGCTGATGATCAGATGTTCAAACGATGTCATAAGATCTAGGAAGCGACAGAGCTTTATCCATTTCTCTACCGACTGATGCCCCTACTGCATGACGGCACGTGTAGCACGCCTATCGGTCAGCCGGCTGATGCCTAAGCTATGCACCATATGTGCGGTCGGGCCGCGCTAACAATTTGTAGGCCACACAGCACTAGCAGCGAGAACACAGGCGTATGAAGACAAATGGCGCTGGATTGGCCAGAAAAGGGAACGCTGATGATGAATCGAGACGCTAGAATGTTTTCGATACCCAATAAAGGACATACTAGCCAGACTTACACAATATTTGATTGCTTTTGGATTAAATTTGGTAGGAAGAAATAATTGATCAAACTAGTATATGTAAACCTTTTTCTATTAATGAAAAAAGCTTTAAACTAACACTAGTAGTAGCGATATATAGAAAAGAGAGGGTAGAAGTTAATGATAGTAAGTGTGAGCGCGTGTTTATAGACGAATGGGCGAATAGGTGAACTAGCCGATAAGGATATGACTGTGTATAATAAACGAAAAAAGAAAAAGAAAAGTCAATTAGGTAGGTGGAAACACAATCAGAGTAAAAGGTTCAAGCGAGTAGCGATGATGGTATCGATAGGAAGAATGGTAAGAGAGGGAGAGGGAGGGAGATAGATAGAGAGAGCGAGTATGTGTAGGCGTGTTAATAGAATAATATACACGCATTAGAATGACAAAGCACGACCTCTTTATAGAATATTTGCGCGCATTTTAATCCAAAGTAATCATTGTTGAATCTAACAATGATTTTCCATGCTATACCGCGTTAGATCTTTAGCTAACCATTCATTCATTCATTCATTATCGTTTCTCCTTTTACAATGCTGTAGTTGTCTGAGGAATGGCATGAGCCATCACACCTATGTAAGCATAAGAATTTAGACATCAGCCACACAGAGTACATTAGCAGCATGGGCAAAAAAAAGAACTGGCTTACAGACAGGTCGAGTCAGGTGGAGTGAATAGGAAGCAAGAACGTGTTCACGTCATGATTTGCTTTACGCGGAACATTTCGTTTATTGGCATAATCTGCACCCGGAGAGAAACAATGATAAAACGCGAATACCCGTCAGCAACTAAGCACACACACACACACGTACACACATACACACATACACACACATGTTATGAAGATGGAAAGGAGAAAAGGCATGGATGCCTGCATCGTGTGTACACGTATGTATCTATGTGTCTATCAGTATGTGCATAAATGTACGTGTTCGTGTATATGTATATGTATGTGTGCGTGTGTGTGTGTGTGTGTGTGTGCGTATGTGATGGGTACATGTTTGCCGCTGCAATGATGAACGACGATAATGAGCATGGCTGTAGTTAGCGCCGGTTAAACTGATACGTGTAACTCGGCATGAGTAACATGACAAATGGAAGAAGGCAAGTTTGGTAGAATGATGCTTGATATCGCTTTAATCGATGTTACCATCATCAAATCATTATACAAGGCTTGCGCATCCATTAATTGAATGTGCTATGCGAGTGTGTACGTGTACGTGTGTGTATATGTGTATATGTGTGTGTAGACATTAGACATGAATACCATTTTAGAAGAATGAATGGACGGATGATTATGCGTGGATAAATGTGAATGGTATTGACACGTATGCATGTTCACAGCAATGCTGTCACGTCGTCCAATGCCAAGATTAGCCAAGTAGAACGACGTTTATCCGTATTGTTACGGTAATACAATCAAAGTATGATGACCAAACGTGTCGACTTGTAATGGATGAGAAGGTCTGCATCAATGCTATAGCATGGGTGCGCGAGTGTATGAGTAATAACACTACCGGTTATGCATATTTATATATGAGCATTGCTTATAATAGGTCCACGTATTACAGCTTCTACTTTGGCGTAAATTATCCTTATTCAGTCGCCTATCCTCAACATTCAATAAATATTTTTGAATAAATGACGTCATAGTCATCTTCAATCGCGCAGTACCATTGAGGTATGCAATATTGACGACGGACTGAACAAACAAAATGCAGAAGACCGCGTACAAATGCACGCTTCAAACAGCGAATGGAATGTATCAATTGCAAGTATAGCGGCGAGCTGGTCGTTAAAAAGACATACGCATACATATACACATACACATACATATACACTGGTTCACACATACATGTGCATGCATTTACAAGTACAAGGACAGCGCCCGCACAATCGTTACTACTGAAGCTTAAATGGGTACTGACGGATTTCGTGGAAACGTACATGTAATAACACGCTGAATTGTTATCATTGTCGCAATCGCATTTGTAAACAGGCTATTCACCTATTCACATGCATGGAGGAAATTGGACAAGTATAACGCAGATGAACAGAGTGATTGCATTATTGAGTACACGATCTTATCATCTATTCAAGTAAGTACAAGGTGGGAAAAACAGACTTGATGGACGATACTGTATACTAATGTGTCATGCTCGTACAGCGAGATGTGTGCGGCCAACCATTAGAATGGACATTTTTGTGCATTCAACTTACATCAAGTCAAGATATTAATCGAGAAAAGAAAGAAGAAGGAAGAAAGAAGAAAAGAAAAAGAAATGATGTGATTACGCCAAGCATACGCATGACTACATAATCAATCAATGATTAGGATGAAGATGAGATATCCATGTGTGCATCATGAAATGAGTAAATAAGCATTGCTTATTACGCACATGCTATAACCTTGTCAGAATTGACATTGAACAATGAGAACAGCACGAATCGTGGGATAGTTTCACGAGAGTAACAGTAAACATCAGCACTGCTGCTATCATGAACAATACTCGTTAGACAACAGTACGATATGAGTTGAAATCAAGGAAACTATATGAGATTTACTTGACATCTCGATTAAATACTAGATCATTGATGATGTGGGCTAAATACAATAGTCGCGGACTAGATTTTAAATCAAATTGAGATGAAAGTACAAACTTACCTATCTGTATTTGTTTGTGGTGTTTATGTTCATGCAAGACTATTTAATCGGAGGGGACACAGTACAACCGACGAGCTGCGATATGGTTTTTCCGTGATAGAAAATGGAAATGCCGCCGATGTAGCACAGAAAGACCGCAAAGTGCGTAAACAAGAGACGCACAATTGAAGTGTAAAACAATGGGGTATGGCGATGATAATCCAACAGCAATGTTACTAGTAGCAAGAGAATATTAAAGCTTGAAATGAGAAAAGCAACAATATTCAATCAAATGAATAACAACGGAAAGAAAATATCATTAGCGCTGACTGTGATATTATGTGAAGACATCCACTGTGGCTAAAAATAAACCTGTACCGAGAATACGTTCAGTCACTCATAGGTGTCTAACGTGCAATAATAGCACAAACCATTTTACCGTCCAAATACGGCAGTATTCATGATGCTTGTTCGAGTGTCAACGTCAATAACCAATCATTAACAATAAACTGCTGGTCATTTCTTTGTCCCCTTGTAGTAGGATCTGCACCACTGTCTTCTCCCGTTAACGCTTGTTCGCGCGTACATTTGCACCCATCCGCTCGAATGAAACATGCATGAAAATGATCGCGTGTACATTGCTTGGCTTGTGTCCTGGTTAAATTTACTAGAGCGCACGCCCACACACACGTCCATACACGCCATACTTACATGTGGTCAATAGGTAAGGATGATGGATCGACCAGCAGAGCAATGCTAGTAATAATAATAGTAACATGCACAAATAGATGCCAGTTTGTTTGGTCGAGTTTGAGAAATTGAAACGATTATGCAACCAGAGATACGATATGCACTGAATCGACTAGATGACCACATTCTTCATTTTAACCTTGAACAAAGTAATGATTACGACGACGACCACTGCCATTATTATTACTAAACCATGCTCATTCATTGCTATTTACATATAGCATAGAAATAGAAATAAAAGACAATAATCAATGCGAATGAATATAATTAAACTTTGGAACAAGCATGTTCTTCCGAATAAAGAATCACATTATTGCTATTCTTGTTATTGCAGCAGTCGTTGTTGTCTTCGTTGTCGAACAACCGCATGCAATTGCTCAAGCGATCAAGGCGTGCACATGTATCAGTCCACGTCATTACGCATTGGTCAGTTTCCATTGGGACCATGCCTGTGGTTATACAAGTGCTCCCCGTCTAAATCATGCAACAACATTGATGCCGGTTTAGACACAAGGAAGACATGCACACGTACATACATGACTGTGGTAGTGGTGCGCATATGTCTATCTCATTTATGACAAAGCTAAACTGGTTTCTGCAAACCTGTACTACCACCAGGCTTAATGGACATCATGCTATGTATCCAATAATAATTATAATACTAATGGTAGTAGTAGTAGTAGTAGTAGTAGAAATGGCACAAATCAAATCAGTATGATTTATTGTAATTGTCGCCAACGACGGTAGACATCATCTTCCACTAGAAGTGGACTATCAATAACCGCATATCCAGTGGCCACACCACCTTCTTG
The DNA here is from genome assembly GCA_025201365.1 of Syncephalis plumigaleata. Lineage (NCBI taxonomy): Eukaryota > Fungi > Zoopagomycota > Zoopagomycetes > Zoopagales > Piptocephalidaceae > Syncephalis > Syncephalis plumigaleata. Next base: position 403,179 of record JAIXMF010000010.1, read on the forward strand.
CGTATCTACTGATTTAGTGCGTAGTAAATGTCCCACTGGTTCATTAAACACCAAATGATGATGATGTCTAATCAATTTGTTGATTAGTAAGTTGCCTCGCTGGATGTTCCGTCAAATAGGAATGCACTTACTTTAGCCAAACACCATAAATACCTAACTCGCTAACCACATTGGCCTTGCTTGCTTCTCCATCTCGTACAAGCCAGTTCTGCAGATGTGGTGGACGTATTAGATCCATTAAGATATAAGCTGATCGTTCTTTGGCCGATAATGATCGTAAAAGAGGCGGGATATCCTGACCATAAATGTTATTGCCTATGGATGAACATAGGTTACTAAAAAGTGTATGCAATCACCTCATAATAATGATAACACTTATAGTGTAATATGCTTACCTCCTCCTTCACGTTGTGGTTTAAGGACAAAGTCATCTGGATTAGCCAATGCCATCTTCAGTGTGTTCTCGCCCTCCTGCGTGTCATCTAACGGATACATGCCAGCAAAACTTGCTCTCATACGTCGACATGCTTCCTCGTCATCAGGGAAGAATCTAGCGTCATCGAGAGTGTGAGTACACGGTATAAATGAGATGATGAACAACAATGTGTATAGTAGTAGATTACCGTTCTAGCATGTTAGGCATAGCCAATACTTGCTGTACCTTTTTGGCTCCAGCCAACTGATAGGCCACAGTGGGACATTTCACGGCTCTTGATTGTTCCAGCATTAAACGAGTAGACCATGCCTATATCATGAGATGATGACAATGATGATGAACCGATTAGGGATGGTAGATCACGTTTAACGTACTAACCGATTCAGTCGTGTAATCATCAGGACCATAGGCTGATCGGAAATAAATTACCGAGATCTCCATGCCATCACTAAGAAGAAGTAGCATAGTATAGTGTGTATTATTATACGTGCGTGTATATAGGTACATGTGTGTGTGTGTTTACTGCACTTACATGGATAATGCTTTGGTTTCCGGATTCAAAATAGCGCGTGTCGATAGGTCATCCAGTGTACGACGTATCATTGGCACTTTATGACTAGATTAACCTATTCGTTAGCAGTATCTCATGTTATACGCAACTATCATTTACCTATCCCATAGTGCATATTCAATGTAGCGCTGATCAAATCGATTACGTTCACCCGGCTGAGTGACCATCAACACATAGGAACTACATGAACATGATTAGGAATGTTATAGCTGCCATTAGAATGATCTATCACTTACTTTGGTATATCGATAAGTTGATGCGCTAATGCCAATCCTTTGGCTAATCCTTCATAGGCTTGATTCTCGGGTAGATGATGTTTCAATGAAGTGCCCAGCTTAGTTGCATTAAATTCAGCATCAAGACCTCGTTCCATGACGAATCTACGAATAATAGCAGCTATTAGACAATATATACTATGCATACCAATGACACTTCTTACTGATGCATTTGATTTGTCTTTACGGCTAAAGCAGCGAATGATGCGGCAATCGTATTGATTTCCACTTGACGGATAACAGGCCGTGTAGCATCGACTGGCCAGTGTAGTAAATAATCAGAACGATGTATACCCAAAGTAATAAGCTAGTGAGTAAGAAGTATGAATATCTTTTTAGTAATCTGCTGTATCATCAATCCAATAGCTAGCTAGCTAGCTTACCTGTTGGCTATTATGTTCCTTCACTTTCTTATAAATATCATAGAGATGATGCGTAAATGGATCAACTCTTGAGACACTACATTAATGGCAAGTTAGACGAATACGATGCCAACGATTATTAGTGGCAATTATTAGCCTATATGTATATGTGTATATATGTATACCTTTCGAATATATCAGTAAGAAACTCATCATCGCTGCTACCCGATCCATTAATTCATTAAACAACGCTTGTAACGAGCGAGCCTCCTCGAAACATCCACGAGGAAAGGGTGACGGCACTAGAGCGAACGGTGCATGCACAAGTCGTTGCACCGGTTCATTAGGCGCGCCCACTATTAAACCATGAGCCGAGCCCCAGTCCATGGAAGTGGCAAGTAGCTCATTACGCTGATTGCTCGATAGTGTTGGAGGATAGCTGTCCATTGACGAAGTATACAGTAGTATATCAGGACTATCGACGGTATTAAGAAGTAGAAACGGCTACCCGTACTAATTGACAATAGCCAGCTAAGACGCAAGCAGTATAGCGAGTACTACAAAGTAAAAACCCTTACTAGTGCAGAATAAAGATACGACAAGAGAAGGTGTGGTTGTTTTGGCGTTCCAATAGTTGCGTTGACATTTGAGAAACAAATATGTCCTCTGGCGTATCAAACAAATACACCAATGAATATTACTAATTGGTGCATGTTCTCTATATTCGCGAATAGATGACAAATTCATATTACTTCTAAAATTCGAATTAGCTCGAATCAATTAGATTAACAATAAAAAAGAAAACGAGAGAAAATAAACACGTTGTTGTTCAATAACTTTAATATTAGCTTGTCATGTTCAACTACCGGACTATATTCCGTACGGCTGATCTACACGGGTTAACGCGTCGAACACTAGTAGATCACGTCTGTATACACGGAAACACGCAAGTACGAAATCATGTCCGTAAATACTATGCGTTACGACTGTTCACCACGAGCAACTACTGCAATAATAGACAAGAATTGCCCTTTCTACCGGAAACTCAGCTGAACATGATACAATCGCTAAGTAGACTATCACCTGTGGAGCAACCAAGACCTAGCAAACTTGGCCGTGGACGTAATCCAAAGATACGTCAAAGTATGCATGCCAAAAGCACTAGCATACAAGGAATAGAGAGCAATCTTCAATCCACCGACATATCGCCTATTTCCAAGCGTCGGATTCGTCAATTGATACGGGCGGTAAAAGATCATACGCTCTATGATTTGGACGGCATATGGAATGCGTATATGGCTGTACATGCTGATTCGGCGGCATTAAAGCAAATTCCTGCAGTCATATTTGCCGCTATACGCGAGTTAATGCATCAAACGGTCGATGTATTGGGATTGTACAATGCTGCCTCACGCGTCTGTCTAGTTAGTAAGGATCAGGAGAATGTTGGCATCGCCATGAGTCAGGTAGATCATACAATTCACATGTGGGGATTATATCAACTTCGTCGTTACAATGAGATTGAAGCAAAGTTTGACGCGCTCTTGAATCAGGATAGACAATCGAATGGCCCACCATTGTTAAACCAGGATATTTGGCACTTTCGTCTAACCGCCCTATTAAAGGCGAACAAACTCGAACGCATGATGGATATCGCGAGGAAGCGCTATCGTACGGAGCAACAACCGCTAGATGCGAGTACTGCGGCCAGCCTACTTATTCATATCATGCGTAGGAACCAGATCAATCGTGCGGTTGCTTTATTGCATCAAATGCACCCACTACCTGAACGTATTTTACCGAAAGACATCGAGCAGTATGGAGAGCGTATAGAATTCAATCTGGACAACTCGGTGTTTGCGCATAACATATTGTTATCAGAATTCGCCAAACGGGATTGTCCAGCCATAGCACAATGGTTTCTTACACGTATGCGAGAACAACACATTAACGTGCTACCATTCAGTATCACATCGATGTTAAATGCCGTGGCACAATCGAAAAAGGTCACTAGTGCTATGCTTCAAGTGTTATTCGCGGAACTTACCGCGCTCTGTCCAAAACTTGACGCGTTCGGGTACAACACGTTCACCTATCATTTTATGGCGCGTGGATGCAAGGAGGAGGCGTACGAGGTATTGGCGAGAATGCGCGAGGCAAACATTTATCCCGACGAGTGCACCTTCTCCATCCTGATACATGCGTGTGTTAAGCAGCAAGACTGGCAGGCTGCAAAGACACTCATAGCCCAGATGCGTTCGCTCAACTTGACACCCTCCCCCGATCTCTATGGTGTTCTAATGGGTGGCTACGCTAGGATTCGCGACATTGACGGAATGACCGAGACGTTACGCGAGATGAGCGAGAACAATGTTACGCAATCGCTAGTCATATGGAATTGTACTCTTTCCATGGTGGCACGATCCAATAATCTGCCTGGAACACTATACGTATTCAATTGTATAAGAAAACTAAGATTACCACTCGACAAGTACACGTTCTGGTGGGTGTTCTACGTCTATCGATGGACGATCTGTCGTGTACAGCGTGACTTTAATCGCACTGAATACACGCCTAAATCATTCGAGAGCTACAACATTAGCGATAACGAACTGCAACTGCCATTCTCGCTTCTGGCTGAAATGAAAGAGTTGGACATTACCATTGACACGAAACTCGCCTATCTCATTAACTTTGTACTTTATCGCATCACGCAACTACGTCGACTAAAATCAACTCATATTGACATGAATACCATTGCTGATCAGTAATGCACACAATCAATGTAATATGTAATAAAATAATATGTATGATTTATTATAGTGCTTTGAAATAGAAATACAGTAATAATGAAGCTATAAGTTCAGTAAAATGAAGGATTGTAAAGGAGTGATGCATGGTCACTCTACTAATAGAGCGTTGCATTAGTATATTAGTAGAGTGATTGTGACAGATGATGAGTTGGCGTAAAATGGAGTCAGAAGTGATACGAGCAAGAATCGCACATAATTTCACTCCTCAACGGGAAATGTTTCTCTTTTTATATTAATTCTTTGATTGCGTACATTTGCCTAGTACATATCCTAGCAGCTACACGGTTATTACAATTATACTATTCTACATTTGTAAGGGTAAGTGTTGTTATATGACGTCGCGACTATATGCGTAATCAGCAAGTATTAAATATCAATGGTCTGATTCGCAAACCTATACTCTTTCATCTAAATACAAGAATCGTGAATTGTATAGGATGCTTTCAGCACCTGGTATTGGAGAGTCGCCGATATCGTCCTCGTCGAGTGTCACCGATAACCGGCAGTCATCGAGTGACGATAACGGATCTCAGGATGAAGTTGCTACTAAAACGAATCAGACTACGGCGAAACGTGCCCGTGAATCGCCCCTATTGCCGCAGGGACAATGCAGCATCGGTGTAGTGGATGCCGACAGCAACACTGCTGCAGCGTGGATGGACGTGAACGAACGAGACACTCGGAATCGGGACCCTCGCCTAAAGTGGCCGCTAGTCATGGATTTGAATTTGGCAATGTGGCTGCTGTAGCTACTAGCGCCGAAACTACTACTACTACTACTACTACTACTACTACTACGTCGACTACATCCTTGTCATCCATAGTCGAGGTAAACACGCCTATAGCATCTTCTCCGGAAAACAATGCTCAGTCCATGTCAGTCAGCGGTGCATCTGGACAGCAAACCACTGCTGCTGCTGATGATGATGAAGATGTCGAACTGGATGATCTACTCGAGCAGCAATTTAACAAGTTGAATGACTCGACGGGAGTTAAGCGGCGATCATCATCCGTGGCATCCAACATCGATCGTATTATGTCGGATAGCGAGGAGTCCATACCAGCGGATGAACCTATTCCGCCATATTCGCCTACTGTAACGGCACCTCCACCAGCGGAACAACTTGCCACGGTGACACCAATGCTAAATCGACCATTGCGTGCCAAGGAGACATGGTGTTTAATAACAAAAAAGTGGTTGACACAATGGCGTGCCTACACTCACTATTATAAAATTGCTAATGGCGATGCCTCTGCTAATGCCTCTGTTACTGCTGCCGAATCAACCGCGAATGTCGATGCACCCTTACCGCCAGGACCTATTGACAACTTTGTACTATTTAAAGATGAAAATTGCTCGGAACTAGCGATACTTGAGCAGCCAGATAGGTTATCGACTATATGCCGGAAGATGCGTGGAATCTTCTTACTAGCTGGTAACTATAATGAATGAAACGAGTTATAACCAGTTGTAACAATATTGATTGCTAACTAGGTATGGCTGTAATACACCGGCTATTAAGAGAAAGGTAATCCAGGAAGCTGACGATCAACCGGGAGTAATCGAATTATACCCACCGATCTATACATTACTACGCGTGTCATTGCAAAAGGCAGCTAGCACGATATATGTGTTTCGCTTTTCTAAAGGACGTACTTTTCATCAACTGGAAGCAAGGATAAAGCAACTAATGCAGATAAGCACGGATGTACGTTTGTATAGCGTGCCAGAGTCATTAGATAAACAAGCGACCATTGTAAATCCATCTAGACTCTGCGGGATACTACGGCTCAATAATGATCCCGATGAACTAGTATGGAGCAATAGCTATTTATGCGAGGATGCACGTATTGCGGTGGAAGTACCGCAAGCGGATGGTAGCTGGCTTGTACCCGATCTACCAATGGCTATTACGAATGTACCTGCGCGTGCATCGACATCCTACATGCGAATTCATGATGACGACGACGATGATGACGATGATGACGATAGTCAGAATATGGAGTTGGAGAAAATGTTCTCCACGGATCCTTATAGCAATTCTAGTTCACCGGTGATGAGCTATCCTCCTAGCAGTAGTACTATTACTAATTTCAAGATGAGTACACCTGCCACTTCATCTCGATTCGACTATTACGGCTATGGCAGTCAACGGAAGCGTACAGGTCCGGTAGGAACGACAGGTCTTCAGAATTTGGGCAACACTTGCTTTATGAATTCTGCCTTGCAATGTCTAAGCAATACACGAGCATTGACGGCGTTCTTTTTAGGTAAAGCATGATGACTGCGACTATTATACGCGTATAACTTATTGTGCAATTAGATGGAAGCTATCGCAAAGATATCAATCGTGACAATCCGCTTGGTATGCAAGGTCGAATTGCCGATGTCTATGGTGATCTATTGAAGCATCTATGGAAAGATAGTGTGGCCTATGTGGCACCGCGAGAGTTCAAGGTATTCTATTGATTGAATAGTAGTAGTAGTAATAGGAAGGAAATGAATGATACTAACATAAAGAATTGCTCAACGTTATTAGTCGGTGTTGCAACGATTTGCTCCACAATTCTCGGGTTATCAGCAGCATGATTCGCAAGAGTTCATTGCATTCTTACTTGATGGCCTACACGAAGACTTGAATCGTGTACGAGTTAAACCTTACATCGAGATTCCAGACGCAGACGATCGACCTGACAACGAGGTAGCCGAGGAACGCTGGCAGATACATAAAGCACGCAATGACAGCAAAGTGGTCGATGAATTCCAAGGGCAGTATAAGAGCACACTAGTCTGTCCGGAATGCAACAAAGTGTCAGTCACCTTTGATCCCTTCATGTATCTGACACTACCGGTACCGGTCATTAAATTGCGCAATATTGTATTGACATTTGTTCCATTGTCGGCATTGGCACGACCAGTTAAGGTAATCTAATTATAGTTCATTTTTATGTTATATCACCCACTTATATGTATATGTATATAAATAATAGATCACCATATCCGTGCCATCTAATGGGACCATTCGTATACTGAAGCAACGTATCGGTGATGCAATGAACGTGGATCCTGATAAGGTACATTATTGCATAGTAGTAGTAGTAGTAATCCTGCTATTCTTCGTATGTTATACTGATTCATCATTTAATAGTTAGAAATACTTGAAGAGTTCCGTTCAGCGATGCATCATCAATTCACGAATAGCGAGCCATTATCGCAGATTCAATCAGTAGACGTTATTTACGCATACGAGTTGCCATGTCGTTATCCTCCGTCTTCAGATTCGAATTGGGTAGTATTTTCAGTAGTCAATCAAAGACAGGGTCGATTCAAGAGCACTGAGTTATTTGGCGTACCATCCATTGTTGCCATTCCACGAGAAGACACCTACTCATTCGATAAAGTGTATCGAGCAGCAGTGTGTGCCGCACAACGTTATACTACCGCAGACTTGTTTAAACCGACAGAAGAGGCATTGAATAATGACGATGACAATGACGATAACAACGATGATAAAAATGGAACTGCTCATGATACTGGTGACGATCATGATAGCGATGCAATGATTACCGAGGAAACACCGGCATCAGAAGATCTTTACAACAACAGATGTATTCGACCATTGCGAGGTCTATTCAAAATGGCACTTGTTGAGGATCGGTATAGTATGCTACCTAGTTATCGACAATCATCGCTTGTTTGTGAATTGGGCACATTACAACGAAGTCGTACACAAGACATCATTGATCCTAATGCAATCAAAAAGGAATCCACTACTACTAATACTACTGCGACAACTGATATTATAGCGGTAACAAACGGATCAACTGTTAACTCGCTGACTACCGTATCCCCACCTATATCTGATAATGAAGATGAAAACAAGCCAGTCTCTTCTACGGCTGACAATGATGAAGCAACTATGATGGAAACAGAGCCTGTTCCCCTAGTTGAATCCGGTAGGACCATCATACTCAATTGGGCTGATCGAGCGTGTACTCGTTTCTTAACTACAGCGTCATTCCATCAACTGCAACACAATCTACCTAGACCACGCTCGGTGACAGGTGATGGATCTGAACTATGGAGAGTGAAGGATCAGAAACAAGTGGCATCCGTGCAGGATAATAATGCACAAGGACCACTAACGCTATATCGATGCTTGGACGAGTTCACCCGTGCAGAACAACTAGGCGAGGATGACTCGTGGTATTGTCCGCAATGTAAGGAGCACCGGCAAGCAACGAAGAAATTTGATTTATGGCGTTTACCGGATACATTGGTCGTGCATCTGAAACGATTCGGACAAGCGCGCGGTTGGCGTGATAAGATCGATGATCTCGTCGAGTTTCCTATCGAGTAAGTGATTTGTATGAATAACAGGTAGAATGAATGTAAATACTAATCATTTGATGTTAATAACTAATGCAGAGGACTTGATCTATCAAAATGGATTATTGGCGAACAAACGAGCGAGGATAATCTGCCCATCTATGATTTGTACGGTGTATCGGTAAGTTGATCAATTTACATGTAGAAATATTTACTTAATATATGATCATTAGAATCATTTTGGAGGATTGGGCGGTGGTCATTACACGGCTTATGCTAAGAATATTGCCACCAATGCTTGGTATGATTTCGATGACTCTACGGTGACACCCATAGCAGAGAATCAGATTGTTGTAAGTGATTAGAGTAAGGATATGAAATAGACTATGTATATTAATTTTTGTTTATTTGTTTATTCTAGTCACAATCTGCTTATTTGCTTTTCTATAAACGTCGTAAATCGACAGATAATGACAATGACAATGACGATGACAGCTGGTTAAAGAATCTAGAGGATACGACGAAGCAGTCAGACGATAACAACGGTAATCGCGATGAGGACACACCTATGGATGGTGAATCTGCCTCAGATAATTGGGGTTCACAGTTGCCGAAATCCACCTACGGACCCTACTCAGAGGCAATGGGCGGTGGTTGGTCGGCCAACATATCTTCTATGGTACCGTACGTACCTGCATCGAACACATCATGGATGCAAAGCGGCACATTAGCCACTACTGATAGAAATGTACTCAACAGTAGCAGTAATAGCAGTAATAGCAGTACAGGTGCTAATTTAGGTGAGGCGATGGAGGAATTTGATTCGCCATCCCTTAACTACGTGACGAGATCGGCGTCTGTCAGTCCTGCACCCGATGATGGAGATGTGCCGATACATACAATGGATCAGGCATCTTCGGCGATGTCCGATGAGCATGCCGCAGAGCTAACATCGAACATTCGACGTGATTTATGTTTGGATTAGCAGCACTTGTATCTGTCTCACTGTGTTTACGCCATCTTACCGTTTCATTATCGTTAATTGAATGAATGGATGAATAGATGGCTGTGCTAGCTGGTTATTTATCCTAGTTATACCATCATCAATATACAATATCATTGCAAGATAAAAATATAATAAAATATTGCAGGATAGATGCACTATTATCGCCATGATCTCCTCCGTTTGCCGCAAACTACCGACGGCAACAATGTACATAAATATAGCGATTTCTTACTAATTATTACATTTACATTATCAGCATACAATTATATGTATATTATCCATTCGTTACAGTTAGTTGACAATCTATTGCACGTTACCTACCAGTTGTTTAACTGCTTGTTCTTATAAAAAAAAGCCGGCGTAAGGCACGTTTTTTTTTTTTATTATAATCCTGGGCCGTAGCCTAATTTTATTTAATAAAGAAGACATGGCACAAGATCGCGTAAATATACAATACAATAGTTGTAGTGGAAGTTAGGTAGGTGCTGGACATACGTGGCTGTTAGGATAATGGGATCGTGTGGAACTTCAACGTTCCTGTATTCGGCAGCCCGCCAGGTTCAAAGGTGAACCATTGGCATTGAATTTTTGTCCAGGTTTTTTGGAATGTACTGACGGATTTGTGTCGTATAGCGTGACGTAAATCCGCTTCTATTTTCGATTTTATGGCTGATTGCCATCTAGCAAGGATCGTAATACTAGGTGACGTGACTTGGCGTAACGCGTGCTCCACTTTTGCTCGATGGACTTGCCATACTGCTAGTGCGTGAAAGAGGCTGACGTTTGGCACATGTGATTGCCATTTTTGTAGGCCGTTCGTAATATCGTGTATGTTAAGCGATGTGTCTGTCGGGTGATTCGGCGCGATCGCTTTAAGGAAGAATGTTGCTAGTTGCCAGAATTCTGTTATGCGAGGGCATTCTAGAATAAAATGACGTTTCGTTTCTACGTGTTCTTGACAAACTGTACACATGTTAGAGTGACCTGGAATGATGTGCATCATTCTATCCCCCGTGAGGATCGCTGCGTGTTGAAACTTCCACATGTACGAGCTGTGCTTTGGCTCGATTGCTTTGTCGAACGTCTGGGACCATTCCATCATCGATGGGGAATCGTTCTGTATTTCTTCTTGGGTGTACCATCTTTCGGTTCTTGGTGGCGTGGTTTCCTGGTCACATTGAAACAGGCGGCCGATTTTCGGTTTATAGAGGTCCAATTTGGTGTCTGCCATCTTCAGGAATCTGAAGGGTACCGGCGTTTTTTTTTTTTTTTTTTTTTTTTTTTCTTGTTAGAACATATTTGGCTATATGCCGTCTTTTATTATAAATGAATAAACCAGGGTTATAATAACAAACAATTTTGACAAACAGCCCAATGCCCACGGAATGGAAATGTGTCTTGCGAGTGCAGACCACGGTTGTGTAGCAGAAAACCAACTAGCATATAGTCGGTAGGTTAATAAATGTCAACATTTCTGTTAACTAGTTAGAAATGATACCTGTTAGCGTAAGCAATAAACGATGAGGTCTTTGACCTGGAAAATCAATTTGAAGTTATTGTAACTAACTCGAATAAACAAATAATCATATAAACAAAAAGAAACAGTGGTGTAAGTCCGTCTACACCACAATAATCTAGCAAATACAAGTCCGTCTGTATTTGCTATTAAAGCTAAAGAAGCTAAACTAAACTGAATAAAGGGAAAGAACGCTTGATGCTTTATTTAATAATGAGTAGGTAATCATATTTATAGTGGGATTAGTGAGACAAGTGTAACATATTTGTATGTTAACTTGTCGTATTCATAACATCTCCCGGGACCACTGAAGAATACGTCCGCGTATTCGACCACTCGGGGTAGTAGGGGCGTAGTCGATCACGATGAACATACTCAGTATGTCGTCGTCCGTTTATTAAGGTCTCCACTACAAATGTGCCATTGTGGAAATCACCAATGATAGTGGATGGCCCTCTCCATAAGGGACCTAACGTATCTTGTTGTTGTTGTTCAGCAATATTCTTCTTGATCCATACTTGTTGTCCGACAGTTAAGTTATCGGGGCCGCGAGGTCGAGTTAACTTCTTCTCATGACGCATTACCGACTCCTGCTGTGTTTTGACTTGTCGTTGACTGGCCGCTTCTCTTATTTTATTTACATGATCGGCTCGGGACCAAGAAGAAATAGTATTAGCGAACTCATCTTGTTGTTTCGCGATGGTGTGTGTAGGGAAAAGGTTATCAGCCGTAGTACGAGGTGGAATTCCATATACAAGTTCAAAGGGTGAGTATCCTGTCGTACTTTGACGGCGAATATTATAACAGTAGGTGACATGGTTTAGCATTTGGCACCACTTGGTGGTGGATGATTGACTAGTAACATATTTAGCTAAAGCTTCTTTCAACGTACGGTTGACACGCTCCACAAGACCGTTAGACTGTGGGTGATAAGGACTTGAGTGTACGTGGGTTATATCGTGTTTAGCTAATAATACTTTGACAGCACCGGCGAATTCCAAGCCGTTATCTGTGTGTACTTCGGAAGGGATGCCAAAGCGGAATAATATTTGTTTACGAATGAAGTCGGCGACTCGAGCTGAAGTTTTCTTCGCAATCGCACAAGTTTCTACCCACTTAGTTAAGCAATCGATTGCTACGATCACATAGCGTTTACGCGTGGCGCTTAAAGGTAAGATAATAAGATCAATGCTAAATCGATGGAACGGAGCGACTACCGGAATGGGAACTAATGGTTGGACCTTTTGTGATCGAGCGCGTAGTTGACAAGCGGGACAGCCACGAATATAAGCTTGTATATCTGTCTTCATATCGGGCCAGTAATAGTTTCGACGTATGAGCTCCATGGTACTTTGTAAGGCAAAATGACCGGCTTCATCATGATGTAATTTCAGAATAGAATGAGCTTCTCGAAAGGGAACGACGCGAAGTAAGGGTTTAGGGGGAGGTTGAATAAAAAATAAAGAATTAAGACTAACGGAATAACGCTGGGATAACTGAATAAAATTGGAAATGTTTTGAGGTAAGATATCCTCGGGCAGCTTCCGATGCTGCAGGTATACGACGAGACTAGAATATAACTCGTCGTCCATCTTGGTTTACTGGGTAGTAAGTGGGGTTTTACCGGTTGACCCAAAACCATTAATACCTCTTGTAGTGTCGGACAATTCATTGACTTCCCTCGCTTCTGGTGTGGCTACGGCCACGAGTACCATTTGTGCAATTCGATCGCCTTGTTTGATATCGACGGCTCGGTCACCAACGTTGAGTAGAATAACATGAACGTTACCGCGAAAATCAGGATCAATGGTGCCTGCTAACGCAATTAGACCATGTCGATAAGTCAGACCACTTCGTGAACGAATTTCGCCCATATAGTTTTTACTAAACTCGAATGCTAAGTCTAGAGGGATCCTCACACGTTCGCGGGGTAAAATACAACAATCGGTAGCGGCACTCAAATCGTAGCCTACGGAGTGTGGCGTAGCACGTATAGGAGGTGTTGCTCTTTCCGTCAATCGCTTATAAAGGAGCAGAATGACATCGTGAGCATCAGTAGCTACAGCACCGACGAAGGGTGGACGTGATAATGCATCGGCATTGCGATTCTTCAAGCCTTTCTTGTACTCGATAGCAGGTCGAAATTCATCTACATGGAAGGCCCATCTAGCAAACTTCCTGTTAACCGGCTGGTTTCTGGCGATAAATTCGAGTGCTTGATGGTCAGTACGAATTACGACTTCGTTGCTGAGTACATATGGCCGAAAGTACTCTAATGCCCAAATTACGGCAGCTGCTTCGAGTTCTGTAGCCGTGGCTAGGTTCTTCTCTTCCGGTCGAGTCGATCTGCTGGCGTATACTACGGGATGTTCCTTGTTATTATCGTCACATTGTGATAAAATTGCTCCAAAACCATCGTACGACGCATCAACTTCAATAATGAATGGCTTGTCGAAGTCGGGATACGCTAGTATTGGTGCTTCCGTAAGGCACTGCTTGACCTCGTCGAATGCCGCTTGTTGATCGGTAGTCCATTTCCAATCTACGTTCTTTTGTAACAGGACTCTCATTGGTGCCGTGAGTTTAGCAAAATTTGGCACAAAGCGTCTGTAATACGAGGCCAATCCTAATATAGAACGTAATTCGGAGACATTTTTAGGCGGACGACAATTGACGACAGCTTTAACTTTAGCTTCATCGGTCTTCAATCCTTCCCTCCCAGTACGGAAGCCTAAAAATGTGAGCTCACGTTTACCGAATGAACATTTGCTTAACTTTAATTTCAAGTTAGCAGTTCTCAGACGTTGAAGCGCTTCATCCAATCGTATGAGATGTTCTTCAAATGTTCTCGCAAACACTTGAATATCGTCCAGGTAAACGAATACCGATACCCATAGTAGTCCTGAATAAACCTGATCCATTAATCGTTGGAATGTAGCTGGTGCGTTTGTCAAACCGAATGGCATTACATTGAAGCGATAAGTTCCTTGTCGAGTGATGAAGGTTGTCTTATCCTTATCTTCGTCAGACATTTGCACTTGCCAGTATCCCGATGCGAGGTCGAGAGCTGAAAACCAAGTAGCACCTCGCATAGCATCGAATATCTCGTTTATTCTAGGTAATGGATACTCGTCTCGCCGTGTAACGTTGTTCAGCTTACGATAATCCACGCAAAAGCGTAAATCGCCATCTTTCTTGCGGACGAGAACTACGGGAAATGCCCATGGACTAACCGATGGTTCAATAACACCTCTTGTTAACATTTCCTGTATTTCCTTCTGTAGGAACTCGTTGTCCTTTGGGGAATAATGATATGGACGGCAGCGAATAGGGGGAGCGTTGTTTGTGTCGATTGTATGTTGAACGAGGTCTGTACGGCCTAGGTCTTTCGAGTCCCTAGCGAAGAGGTCGTGGTTACGCAGCAACAATTGTAATAGCTGATCTCGCTGTTTCTCCGTGAGCTCCGAGTCCATTTGTCGAAGTATGGCTTCTTTATCTACTTCAGGTAAGACGTCCTTTGCTAATAATGTCGTAGCTGAATCCTGTCCGTTTACCATTGTTGATAAATACACTTCTATATCGGCTTTCGATCTAATGACTTTGGGCGACTCGGTGATAACATCCATCCATCCTAATCGAGTATTTGCCGGTATTGCAATACTTTGTTCACCATTATTGATGAAAGGTAACTGAATGGATTTACGTGGACCGTATGCGAATAGGGGCGTTACTCCTAATGGCAGCAATGTCGCTTGATCAGCTTCAAAAATGTAACTGACTTGTTGATGTGGCGCATCGAAGGTAGTATTACGTAGCGGTAGGATCAATAGACCATGCGCCGCAATATTGATAGGCTGTAGGTTACGGATCTCCTGTATAGTCGTTGGCTTGGGATTGCTGACAAACACTTGGCCTACGTCCTCTTCTTCACGCCATATCGGTTGTGTGACACGTTGCTCGTTAATAGAGAGTTCAATGTATTTCTTGCCCAATGAAATCGTTGCATCATGTTTCTCTAACCATTCATTACTAATCAACAGCTCCAAGTCATTCGTGTCAATTACCGTAGCGTCAATAAAGGCTGTTTGAGTGCTAAATTGTACAGGTAATTGCTTGACTTCTCCCATCGTTGAGACGACGTCGCTCGTTATGCCACGAATGAGTGTAGGGACAGGATTCGTAATGGTGATACCGAGGCGTTTCATAAACGTTGAACCAATAATACACGATGTTGCACCAGAGTCGAGAATAGCTGCTACCTTCTGTCCATTAATCGTGACTAACGTCTTTGTAGGTGTCTTCCGCGGGATACTCAGAGTGGTGAGTTCGTCGGCTACTAGGACAGTCGCACCGGTATTCGGATCTCCACCATTATTGGTATCGGCGACACCAGGTAGCAAGTCCACATTCGGCTGTTGAATGAACACTGGCTCGTCGTCGTCATAATTGTATCCGTCATCGTCATCGTCGTACTGTGGTGTGTTACCGTCATGAGTCGTGGGTGGGACCTGTGTTCTTCCGTTAGCAACAGTCGCGACATTCACCGTCACTGTCCTCCGGTTATTGTTGCTATTCGTTGGGCACTGATTGGCGAAATGACCGGGCATCTGACATTTGAAACAGTGAATTTTGTTCGGTTCGTTACGTCGCGCGTTGGGGCGGTTTGTGGCCTGTGAGTGCGATTGTCGTGTAACGTTTCCTTGGTTTGTGACAGGTACATATTTCCACTGGACGCAATAACATGACACTGCATACTTTGTTGACTTGGGTGGGTTTTCTATCTGTTCACAACTAAATTCGTATTGTGTCACGCCATTGACTTCTATGAATTGAGACTCTGCACGTTTCGCCGCTTCCAACAATGTACTGAATGGAATCTTGTTTGAGCTTTGTGTCCTTTGAATGTGGTGCAGGTCAGAAAGCAAAATAGATTTTATGCCCTTAGGTAGATTTCGTCGGAAATGAGCTGTAAGACCTTCTTCTGCCATGGGAATACTAATACTGCAGCGTTCGTGTAATTCACGCAACCTGTTGGAAAAGGTGTTGACATTGTCGCCACGAACAAACTTAGCAGTGTAATATTGGTCATGCCACATCTGTTCCATGCTAGAGCTTACAAACGTGTCGAGGAACTGCTTGCAGAATGAGTTTTCCGCCATTTTACTTCCACCGTCCGTATTTCTCCAACATGTCATGGTAGCGCTGCTCAAGTGGTACCATTCTAGAGCGCGTTCTTCTAGATATAGTCGTACGTAGTGTACCATTTGTTCCTCCTTTATGTTTCTGAATCTTGCATTTGACTCAAAGGTTTTCAACCACTTGATAGGATCTTCATGTGGTATACTACCATTGAAACGGAATACATCGGGATCAGCGTGGAGGTAGTTAGAACGGCAACAAGTAGCGTTGAATAATTGATCATTTGTGTGTTGCGCGTTACGAGTGGTGTGATGTTGGTGAGGGCTATCACTGTGCCCGTTTGACGAAGTAGTGTCCTCCTGCTGTGGATCCGGCTCGTTCCTAACAGAAGAAGCTCGTGATTTACCGGTTACACTTCCTTCGTTGTTGACAGCCCGTGTTAGATGGTAGAGGTCTGGCATCTCAGCAATTGGTATTGACTTTACACGGCACAATGAGTTAGTTGCACCACAATTAAAAAACGCTTCCACTTCCTCCCATTCTTGATTGTACGCTATGAATGCGATAGAGTAAGCTATGGACGCTAAGAACCACTTAGTTGTGTCCGTATTTTGCTGCTTGCTATACCTATTAAGCCCATTGTGTATGGCATTCACTGCTTCGTCCAGCTTGTTTTCTCTCTGCTCTGTTTGGAAGAAGTCATACCATCCGCGGATAAATGGGAGAGGCTGTGAATCATTCGTGGCACCAGGGTGATACGCTTCATTTTGCTGACGCGGAAGTTGGGGTGGTGGTTGGTGCGTATCGAGTTGCACAGAATGAGGTGGTGATTGGTGTGTATCGAGTTGCACAGGATGAGGTGGTGATTGATGTGCAGTCTCCTCCAAAGTTTCCTGTATTGGAGAAGTTGGCGCTACTTCGTATGTTGCTTGTGGGTATGTATTCATGGGCAATGAAGCGTCCTCGTTGGCTGAATCATGGTCGGATTGAGGGCTTGGATCATGACCAGGAGTGCTTCTAGTACTCATTCTCCGTGAAGTTGACATACTGAAGGAGCTAATAAGATAAATAAAAGGATAATGATAGTAATAATAATAATAATAATAGGAGTAGAATGAAATGAACTAATAAGAATATGCGGTATACGGGCTCGTGGATTATGACTAAACCCGAGGTGTGCTCGCCATATGTTAGCGTAAGCAATAAACGATGAGGTCTTTGACCTGGAAAATCAATTTGAAGTTATTGTAACTAACTCGAATAAACAAATAATCATATAAACAAAAAGAAACAGTGGTGTAAGTCCGTCTACACCACAATAATCTAGCAAATACAAGTCCGTCTGTATTTGCTATTAAAGCTAAAGAAGCTAAACTAAACTGAATAAAGGGAAAGAACGCTTGATGCTTTATTTAATAATGAGTAGGTAATCATATTTATAGTGGGATTAGTGAGACAAGTGTAACATATTTGTATGTTAACTTGTCGTATTCATAACAATACCTTTTTCCCTATGACGGGATTGGCAGGAATCGAACCCAGGACCTATTCGTCCGAGAAATAGAGCGTAACCACTTGGCTACAACCCCATCCTCCTGAAGGGTACCGGCGTTTTTTTTTTTTTTCTTGTTAGAACATATTTGGCTATATGCCGTCTTTTATTATAAATGAATAAACCAGGGTTATAATAACAAACAATTTGACAAACAGCCCAATGCCCACGGAATGGAAATGTGTCTTGCGAGTGCAGACCACGGTTGTGTAGCAGAAAACCAACTAGCATATAGTCGGTAGGTTAATAAATGTCAACATTTCTGTTAACTAGTTAGAAATGATACCTTTTTCCCTATGACGGGATTGGCAGGAATCGAACCCAGGACCTATTCGTCCGAGAAATAGAGCGTAACCACTTGGCTACAACCCCATCCTCTCTGAAGGGTACCGGCGTAAGGCACGCTTTTTTTTTTTTTTTTTATTATTATAATCCTGGGCCGTAGCCTAATTTTATTTAATAAAGACCGGCGTAAGGCACGCGAAAAAAAGGACACTTTTAAAATCTATATATTAGGTAGGCAAAATTGGTCAAAATTTCAGCGAGCAATTGGATTCGCTAGTTTTCGTGGTGTAGTCGGTTATCACGTCTGTCTAACACACAGACGGTCCCCGGTTCGAATCCGGGCGAAAACATCCTTTTGCTCCAGATTTGTTTATGCTATTTGCTCCTTTAGAACAGATTAACGCTTTATTTTTGCACTTCTAATGCTTTAGAATCGTGTAATATGTAGTTTAGAGGCGTGTAGATACAGTTTATTGATATTATACTAAATAGATACCTAGTAATAGTGTTGTTGTCTGCACATCTTATTGGTACATTTAGGTTTAGGCATCCTTCCAATCATTTCATTTCCGTTTCTTATCGTGCATGTGTGTGTGTTTACCCTCGCTACAGCTGCATAGCACTCTTCCTTCTTCTTAGCCATGCTCGTACTAGTCGTTTTCATCTTGTTTGCCGTTGGGCTTTACTTGCGTATTGCCTACAAGCACCCAAAGCTACCTATTACCTTTCTACGCAATGATCGAGGTGTCGAGGAGAAAACACGCGTCCTCTTGGTTACCGCGCATCCCGACGACGAGTGTATGTTTTTCGCGCCAACTATTCTCGCGCTTAACCGTCAGCCCGAAGTAGAGATTCACTTGTTGTGTGTTACTAAAGGTGTGTTGCCCGTGTATTCCGTGTCAGGTTTACTGCTATATACCGCAACATATAACTAATGCAACCGTGTAATAATAACAACAATAGGCAACCACGAGGGACAAGGAGAGGAGCGTATGCGAGAATTAGAGAGGAGCTGCTCCGTTCTAGGCATCGATATCGCTAATGTTGTCGTTCTCGACCATGCAGACTTTCAGGATAGTCCGAATGCTCGTTGGAATACTGCATTCCTCGGTCGAATCATAGAAGAGCACGTTACGCGGCATCAAATATCTCGACTGATCACGTTTGATTGGCGTGGTATTTCTGGCCATTTGAATCATATCGCGCTAGAGCGTAGTGTTCGGTAAGTGATACTTTTTATTAATTGCAACTATACGATAATAACAATGGTAAAACTAGTCATATGCTGGTAACATCGCAACGTCTTAGTTCTATAAATCTACCCACCTACACGCTAGTGACCGTGCCTTTGTTGCGCAAGTATTCAGCCATGCTAGACATTATATTCTCAGTTCCCATTCGTTATGTGATTGGAGCGTCACTGGAACGGGAGGACGATAAGCTATTGTTTGTATCGTCTATCGAAGATTATAGACGTGGTGTTCAAGCGATGCGAGAGCATTCAAGCCAGTTCATATGGTTCCGTCAGTTATACGTCATATTTTCACGCTACATGTTTATCAATGTATTGCATCGCGTTGATTAATAGAATAAACAAACAAACAAACAAGTAAACAAAGAAATAAACAAACAAATAAATGTGTGATGGGCAATCATATGAATGATATATTTATTCCATGTTTGCTTATGAGAGCGCTTCAGCGGTTTCAATCTTGACTTCATTCTTTGGGCTAATTGCAGTAATAATAAAAAGAGTTAACATTATATCGTATGATGGTTTATATGATTACTTACCGATCCTCTCTACCTGTCTCAACTGCGCCCAACTTGTTGACGACATCCAAACCGCCGATGACCTTACCGAAAACGGTGTGCTTGCCATCCAACCAGCTGGTCTTGGCAAGGGTGATGAAGAACTGGCTACCGTTGGTGCCTGGACCGGCATTAGCCATGCTGAGGATACCAACACCGGTGTGCTTCAATTCTGGGTGGATTTCATCCTCGAATTTCTCACTGTAATTAGTTTTATACATATACATGTGTCAAACAAATATCAATTAGTTTATCATGTAGTAACGATGATAATGTAAATGACTCGGATGAAACTTACCCGTAGATGGATTGACCACCACGACCGGTACCGGTAGGGTCACCACCTTGGATCATAAAGTCCTGTTATATTGGGAATGAATGATTAGTATGGAGGAAGGGAGATGGCATTATGGTAGACTTGTCGTAACCTACTTTGATGATGCGGTGGAACTAGTCATTATACAATAAGATATAATTAGCGAATGGCATTAAAGCATAATCGATTGGTATAGCTAACTTACGATGACACCATTGTAGTAGCCTGACTTGGCCAATTCATAAAAGTTCTTGCAAGTCTTTGGGGTCTTATCCCAGTAGAGCTCGATGCAGATGTCACCCTATTGATCATCATATAGGTTAGCAGTTTGTTTATTTATTTATTAGCCATGGCTAGTTGTGCCCTACCAAAGTGGTGTGAAGGACAACTTGACGTGGGTCGCTCATGATAAACAAGGTATAACTGAGATAAGCTAACAAGTGGCAAGGCTACAAGTAGAATAGAGTAGAAAAGAAGAAGAAGAAGAGGGTAAGAGGGTAAGAGGAAGGTGACGTGTCATCGTCATGGTTACTATTTATTGAAACACAAATGACGATAACACCACTCTGAGGAATGCTATTTGATTGGTGATGTTCCAGGGTTAACATCTACTAGGGTTGTAAAAGCTTGAAGTGAAATGGCCGTCCTAAAGAAGATTCTAGAAGGGTTACACGTGCTGTGTCCATACAAGTAAAAGTGGCTCACACCGGCGTGTTACACGTTGTCAAAGGAGAGAAAGTAATTGTACTGCGTAGAAGTAATCTAATATCACCGAATAAATGTTTATTCATACTATAGCATAAAATAAATAAATAACATGTTATTGTACAGGCTTTTTCCATCCAATTTGCGCAGTTAGCCTTCTGTTTTTACGAATAAATAATAGTTAACACTTACAAGTATTACTACTCCGTATTTCGGGTGCCATTGTCGTTTGGGCGACAGTGTGGCGGTTGACGATACAACCTGGTTAATTTGTAATTTGTTGTTTGGATCCCTCTTGATCTTGATCTTCATTTAGTGAATATTTTGCGGACGTACTAGGCTCAGGAGGAGAAACGGCACCTCGATGGAATTGTGTTGGAACACCCTTGTCCTTACGAACACTGCGAATAATCTGAATGAAGTTCAGACATGCTGCCATATCCCGATTCCATACATGATAATCAATAGTTACTTGTAAGTGCATGACATGGCAATATCCAACTATACTTGTACACTTGTATCATCTACCTTATAGAATTGATGATGATAGTTATCGCTATCAATAAAGGATCCATTACTAATACTGAATTGTTATTATTATTATCATGCTATATCAATTGGCATATCTATGCTGATAATAATGTTAACAATTGTGTTAATCTATCTATTAGTAAACTGCAAAAGTTAAAGGATAAATGCGCAAATTGGATGGAAAAACACTGTATATTTTATTGGTTCAACGTAACACATATATAAAGAAATTTTTACGATGAGATTATGACGAGTGAAATGATAAACCTTGCCAGGTATGAATAAGAATGTCTACCAGCTGCGGTTCACGTACAGCCACGCGTACAAAGGTGGGGTGGTGGTAGCCTGGACGACCACTGCGTACGGGAACACCGGCAGCACGGGCCCCATCCACCATGGCATCGGCCAGTTCCTCGCTGCCTACGTCGAGCCAGACCCACGAGAGGAATTCACGACCACATACCCGCCATTCGGCACCACCCAATTGTCGATTTAGCTGCTTTAGCTTATCAACAAGCGAGGCACGCCACTCGGTCGTCACTTGCCAGGTCTTCTCGAGGTAGGCCGTGTCTTGACAAACGTTATTTAGAAATGCCAATGCCATACCATTGACCGACCATGGTACTTGGTAGCTTTTCAGGCGTTGACAATCATCCGCGGTAGGACACACCACCGAGCCTAGGCGCAGTCCAGTGCATGACCATAGTTTAGTCCACGAGTGGATGATGTAGAGTCGGATACCACGACGCTCGTAAAGTTCCGCGGCAAAGGCGGGCACCGAGGTGAGCGAGTCTTCTCGGAACTTGGGACCATACCACGGTTGCATCGACTCGTCCACCATGACGATGGCTTGATCAGCGGCGTTGGCGGAGATCCACGTTTGCACCTCGTCTAGCGACATGTAATCACCGGTAGGATTGCATGGATTCACTAGACATAACATATCGGCAGGTGTCGCACTGTCGTCGGAGGCGAGAATCTTGCAACCAGCGTTCACCGCAGCTCTTTCGTATTCTTTATATTGTGCATCCCAAGGACCGGAACGCCAACGACTATTCGGTGCAGCAGTGCGTGCAATGAGATCAATTAGCTCGCTCGCACCATTACCGATGATGAGTCGGCTATGACCTTCCGGTACTTCTCCCGCTGTGTTCGCGTTAGAAGCAGAAGCAGAAGCAGAAGAAGGCCATAAAAAGTGGGCCAATGCAGTTTTGGCGGGTTCTTGATCAGCCGGCGGATAATGATGACAATGATTGAGCTAGTATTTGCAATGATAATCGTTATATATCAATCTATATCAATCTACGTACGCCATAACTTACTGCTTCATGAGCTGCAGCGAGAGCGGGTTTTGGCGTTCCTAATGCATTGGTAGTGACGCTGAAATCCTCTTTAAAATTAGCTAGAAACTTCCAGTCTTGACCGCCATGAAATTGTTGCGTTTTCGTATCCCATACTGTTGGTAGCATCGTGATGGTGGCCGTATCAAGCAGATAGAAGTAGTAGCAGCAGAAGTAATAATAATAATAATAGGAAAGTAATAATAATGTGTTGACAAGTAAAACTAGAAAAGAGCTTTATATCGTCTATGAGAAACGATGTTGATAACAATGGCGAATAGCAATGTGCTTAGTTGTCAAGGCAGACAGGCAGGCAGACAGGTATGCGCCATTACCCTTCCAATAGTAGTAATGATTCCAGTAGCACATCCATAGTTTTCCCCAACCAGATATCCAATGTAAGGCATGTGAAACAATCACACGTCTATTTTATGTGAAATCACATGTCAACAAACACTACTACATCGACTACTACTACGACGACGACGACGACGACACGCGATTCTATAAAGGAGATGGTTGCTGCTATGCAGGATGGTAGTCCCATTGTCTCTCTAATGAAATTGCACTCGTCATTTTTGGCGAAAAAGAGGATTAGTGGCATCAACCGCATCTAAAATATCTAATGGTCTATTGTAATCTATGCTTATTGTTTTGTTACACTTGTACATTCATGAGTATGGATATCTAATACGCGTTATCATTTGCATTGAATAAATCTATTGGTATAGTACGCGTTAAAATGCGCACATTCTACTTACTTGTGGGCTTTTGATCTTCGCGTTTATATTTCTACTACTTTTGTGCGTAATTTACCATGTAAAATTTTATCGATTTTTATTCATTCCTTGAGCGTATCTTTTATCATTTCGTTTACACTTTACAATAATGACTCGTCCTACCGAGAACGAGGTTAACGTCGTGAGACGTGTTGTACTCGAGCGACTAACGGAACGGTCACTGCCACATTGTCTCATTGGCTTGGAACCAGAAGAAAAGTGGGTAACCTAGTGTTAGCAAGTAATAAGAAGTGGCCACCTTCTAATTAACCTGTAAACCAGTCGTATGTTTGCTCTACTGGAACGTACCGTATTACGCGGTGAAAGCAATTCTGTTCTATTAGTAGGACCGCGTAGTTGCGGTAAAACTACGGTAACAAACTTTTATCGCATTGTTATTATCAGGATGGTATAATAACAATGTCGTTTTATTTAGTTAATCAATCGCGTATTACAACGATTGGAAGAGCGTTGTGCCAATTCATCAATGCTACTTCGGGAGGAATTACCTGGCACGCCATCTAAATCTCGTATCATACCATCTATAGCCGGTACACCATCGCGTATATCAAAACGAAGAAAAACGCAAACAATAATGGACATGTCACTAGATGAGGATGATGATGATGATGATGTATCGGATGCGGATATACCCTCGTCATCAACGACATTGAACAAGATGGTCAGCGCTGAACATCATGGTTCATCGAGTGAGTTTATTGTAGTTAGACTGAATGGCACGGTGTTTCCCGATGATAGAGGAGCCTTACGGGATATTGCTCGTCAATTGGGCGTGACACCGGATGGTCGAGGATTTGTAAGTGTATTCATGGTTACGACATTAAATGATAGCGTTAACTAGATTACTGCCGTTAGTCATCGTTCGCCGAGTGTCTATCGCATCTGTTAAGATTATTCGCTGCCGGACAGACTGATCAGACACGACCCATTATATTTATTCTAGATGAATTTGACGCGTTTGCACAACGACCCAAGCAAACCCTACTCTATAATCTATTTGATCTGGCACAGAGTGGTCGTGCTCCCGTAGCTGTCATCGGGCTTACATGTCGTATGGTGAGTGACATGCAATTGAATGCAAAGGAGATGTCGTCGATGATTAACGAACAATGATCGTATATAGGATGTGGTGGATACACTGGAGAAACGAGTAAAGTCACGATTCTCACATAGGATTATTCACCTTAGACTACCCGATAGTCTTGATGATTACATTACCATTGTCAATGATGCACTAATAGTTACGGCTAATAGACTGCCTAATGTGAAAGCCAGTTATATTAATGCTTATAATGAGAGTGTGAAGGTAAGTGGCAATATATACATATGCCAGTTGATTATTGCTTGCTTATAACAATGACTTGTATCCAAAACAGCATTTATTAGATGATGCACTATTCATTGATATAGCAAAACGATCATTCGAGTTGACCAAAGATATTCGTAGTATATTCCGCGTTTGTGTAAGTAATACTAGGTAATATTATATTGTCGAATGATGATGATAACCAAAGGATGATGATCATAGATTCAACTAGTAACCAATCTTTCATTGGATCAGCCTTTATTGTCAAATGACGAATTAACAAGGATCACCGAGGCACGACAGAATGATAGAAAGATGCAACTATTACAAGGTAATCTAACATAACCTATCATACACACACACATATATATATGCATATATATTGATAGTCATTGGCATATGATTACTATCACTATTAGGTGTATCCGTGTTAGATCTTTGCTTGATGATATCAGCCAAACGATTACTCGATACCTCTCATGTGCAGATCAACTTTGCCATGATATTCGACGAGTATTTGCAGCTATTTGCCACTACAGCCACCGGCGGTATGAAGCATTATAAGCGAGAGGTGGCACTCAAGGTAATTATCCCATGATGGCATTATTGACTCGTAGCCATTAACATATACACCGTATTCACCGTATATAATAGGCATTTGAACGTTTAATTGAATTGGAATTGATATTGCCAACGGAACATCAAAAGCCATTGCCCAAGGAGTATCGTATGACTAAGTTGGCACTACATCCGTATCAAGTGGTAGAAGCTGTAAAACAATATAAAAACTGTCCCGACCATTTACGACGTTGGGTATCCTTGTCTGCCACATCATAATGTCATAGGATTATATATATATATATATATATATATAGCTAATAGATGGAGATGACGCTGATTGTTGTCTATTTATATTTGTTGTTAAGCGAATAAACATATTATCTGTTTGTATCTACATGATTACCATTTGATAGACAAGCATAACCTATATTCAGTTCATGTATTGCACACGAGTCAGAAACAGTTTATTTAATGAGCAGAACGACGATGTGCCTTGGTCGCAGCAGCTTGATCAGTTGCTAGGACAAGTAGATCGGCAATCTGAACGTGTTGTGGACGTGTAGCAATGAACACAGCAATTTCCGCTAATTATCAATGGTTAGTATGCCATTTGTATATCTATAATGGATAGCTCATTCATCAACTCACCGATATCTTGACCCGATAGTGGTGTCTAATAGAATGTAACACATTGCCCAACAAATAATTAGTCATTATTACACGCTAACATGCACGTAACTAACTTACCAAACCCTCGTAGACTTTGTTGGCACGTTCTTTATCACCGCTAAAACGAACAGTTGAGAACTCCGTATTTACCAGACCTATTGCCAATTGTGTTAATCTACATGAACAGCCAACGCCGTGCTTGCTTCTATTAACTACGTACCAGGTTTGATCTCGCTAACACGAATCGGCGTGTCCATTAGCTCGTGACGTAGTACTTGCGTGATGGCATTTAATGCATGCTTAGTGGCGCAGTAAACACTACCGCCGGCATAGGCTTCGATACCGGCAATCGAGCCAACATTAATGATATGGCCTTCTTGACGTGCTCGCATACTCGGTAGAATGGCACGGACGAGATTGAGCGGTCCACGGATATTAGTGTCAATCATCGTGTCTACATCGTTAGAGTGAACGAGTTCCGTACGATCTACACCGATCACCATGCCTAATTGTAGTGTATCGTTGTATACAGGTGCATTAGTCGTTTAGCTGCCGTCTAGTTCGCGACATCAACTGGCGACAAGCACATACCCGCATTATTAATGAGCACGACAACATCTCGCACTGATGGCGGCAAGTTATCAACGCATGCATGAACACCGGCATCGTTACGAACATCCAATTGAGCACAATTAATGGTTATATTAGGATACTGGGATTGTAGTTCGGTTTTCAAGTTATCAAGACGATCGAGACGACGTGCCGTCAACACTAGGTTAGCACCTGTCTTGGCGAATTCACGTGCACATGCTTCGCCAATACCAGCTGAAGCACCCGTACTGTACTAATGGTTATTCCTGGATGAATAGAAGAGTACGAGTACTTACATGAATACGCATTTACCGGTAAGTGACGTCATAGCGTGATGAGTTTGTGATGTCGAAGTGGAGGACGAGGACGAGGAGGTAAAAGAGGAAAAGTTCCGAATACTAAAATTCGACAACGAACAAGTCTTCCTAGAACGGGTGACGTCAGCATAATCATATTGGTGGTCAACGTAGGGAGATATTGATGGCCTAGTCGACAGAGTGGTGGTGGTGGTAAGCATGCGAGCATGACCTGACAACCATGGATGGCGTATGACACGAACTAGTTTCTGACACGAACGAGTGTATACGCCATTTGATCGAGAACTGACGACAGCAAGGGAGCGTAGTAGCATGTTACAATACTATTGTTTCCGTTTACTAGTGCAAGTGTATAGAGGGATACAAATAGGAAAAGGATAGAATGATAAATTGAGTAACTATCATGATGACGACGACGCTGATGATGATGACGATGTAATAGACGACACTAATGACGTTAATCTATACACATACACACAGACACATATACTAGCTTTATTCCATCTTTACACTCTTCTTGATATACAGGCTTTTTCCATCCAATTTGCGCAATTAGCCTTTTGTTTTTACGAATAAATAATAGTTATCATTAACATCTCCCTCAACTGCTAGGGCAATGATAACTACTCAATAATAATAGTAATGCAATAATGGTGTTAACAATTGTGTAAATCTATTTATTAATAAACAGCAAACGTTAAAGGATAAATGCGCAAATTGGATGGAAAAACCCTGTAGTTACTATTGGAAACACTGACAAATAAAGTAATCATGTAGGCTAGACTTTTTATTACAAATCCCTTTGTTATTAAATGATGATACCTGATTATATTACCAACTCATGATGTCATTCCGTTGAATATACATTGATCATCATTTACTATTGATAATGAGCATTGCTTGGTTTAAAAATACCCTGACTGTCCTGCAATTATGGATACACAAATAGTTATTATTAGTTTATAGGTGCAGTCATTATGATGAACTAAGGCTGTAGTCTTGTGTTTGCATATAATTTGCATGTCAATTAGCTAATAGGTTGCTCATCAACAGAAGGATAGAGATAAGACTAGATAGTCGTGATCAGTTTGCTTTTTCTTTTCTGTTCATGCTACAATTACCAAATAGGTCATACTAATTTATTTAGGTGTTGAGAACGTGTTAAAGTCGTCATAGATATTGTAGATTAATTCGAACCACGATTTATGATCGGACTTGCCTAGGCAAAAGTAAAAAAACCAAGGAATCGGACGGTTTTACGATTGTTTTTTTTCATAGACATGACAACATGATAAACAACCAAATATAGTATGTAGAAGATGGTTTAATGAAGAGGAAAAAATACAGTGAATTTTACACATAACATTAACGCGTTTGTTATTCGCGTGTCATGAGGCAACAAGACTGGTAGTGGAAGTAGTAGTAGTAGTAGTTAGAATGAAAAAAGAATGAAACAGTAAATCACAAAATGACCAGAAAACTTGACGAAAGCAAAAAAGAAAAATAAATGTTGAATTACATGACTGAATCGCGGCTGAAGCTGCCAACGAATTAATAAGTTAGGCCAGGCATTGGGTATAAGTATACCGAGTTGCTGATCGCGTCTATACTAATAATAATGATGATATTGATTGAGTTGTATTTCACATAGCTGCTGTTGCTGTTGCTGCTGCTGCTGCTAGTACGATTATATTATTATTGCTGTTGTTGTTGATACAATAGAGGGCGCAACACATGATAAGTATTTTGATATTTCAATCATGTCGAGGGTATTACATACACACATTGATAGATGAACAAGTAGAGATATAGCCTAATTAATAATGCGGACAGTGGTGTTTCGGCGGGCCACCTGCCTTCGAGGATGGAAGAAGGCAAGCGTATGAACCATGGCCAATGATGCGAATCGTGGCGGGCGAAGTAATGAGCTTGAGACGCGCGATGAGCTTTTTAGCTTTTGTTGCTTCTGCGGATGTTGGTGGGAGGAGGGAAGTTGCTCGACTTCCTTAGCATCGACCACCTCCATATCCATTTCAGTTTCCTGCAAGTAATCCAGTTTGACTAAACTATGCGACAAACAAAACGATAATTGACAACGGTGCAAGATAGAGATAACACAAGAGTATGCCAGTATAGGCACGACTAAAACCACCACAACGATGGTGCAAGATCAGATCAGATCAGATCGACAAAGTACGAGCAAGTAAAATGGCAAAATATTGCTTCGTCTAATACAACTACTAATTATTATAAAAGTAGTTAAAGTCTGATACTGGTTAGTAACTAGATAATAGATAGATAGATAGATGGATAGATAGATAATCAATAGCACGATGGCTAACAAAAAAGATATATGAGCAACAATTAGTGTTAGGTGTGGCGCGAATATAATCAAGGGTGGGCACAACGCGGGTTTTTGTACTTGACCGAATGCAAGGTAGCGCGCGCACACACACACACACTCACTCACTCACACTCACTCACTCAATGGATGGCCTCGTGCGCGCGTGCTCCCCTTGAGGAATGCCGTGCAAATGTGTGACAATCAGACGAATTAAATGAGGCAATCTGACAAAAATGTGCTATGCACGCGTATGTACTCGCTTAGTAGTAGCTAGCTAGCTAGTTAACTAACTAGTTGTACAATATCGATGGATGTAGAATCACGCTGAATACAGTGTGAGCGGACAAGTGATAGCAGCATGAGCCAGAATGACTACACTAAAAAAACAGATGAGGCAACCGAATGACGCGGCAACTGACCAGACAAATGGCTGCAGGAGGCCACGTATTTGTAACAATGTACGAACTATTTCTTTAATTACGGGAAAAAACGGAGAAGTGTCGGACTATCAACATGTCGATTTCTATTCTTGCTTAATCGATATCGTAAGGCGAGTATTAGTGCCATTTTCATCAGTATGACGAATCGAATAAAAGAAAATAAAAATTTTGTCACTTCCATTTGAGTAGAATGACAGCATGGTTTTGCAGAAAGCGGTTATCTTGATCGACCTGTGCCATGACAGCATGGACAACTGTTTATGATGATGGTTGCGATAAGCAAATGCCGAATAGCTAACCGGCTGGTCATGGAGAATGAGGAGAAAATAGCAAAGCAATGCAAAGCAAAGCACAGTGGAACAGCTAGACACTGATCATTAGAGAGGGCAATAATGGAGATACTAAATCCAGTTTCTATATGCGTTAAGGAAGGAAATGGAAAAGGAAGAAAAAAAAAGGATAAATTAACTGCTACCTATTTTGTGTATCCATTATTATTGTTATTGTAATTATTGTTATTGATAAGTCATAATGACGCTTAAGGACCGTCATATTGATATTGGTGTGTGTATGTGTGTGTGTGTACTCGTTACGCGAGAGTACCAACCATTCAGTAATTGTCATACGGTTTCTAAATGATGATAATGAGGATAATGATGATGATCAGTATCATCTGCATATGTGTATGTGTGCGTATGTGTGTGGGGTGGAAGTAGAAAGCCGAGGCATGATGCCTGACATCGGTCATCATCATCATGGTCGTCGTTGTCGTTGTCGTCGTAGACACTGATTGATGCGTGTTTTCTTTGCCGTAAATAAACAGGCAGTGATGAGTGCATGCTGCATACTATGCATCTCGGCTTCTCTTATTCTAGTCGTTATAGCCGACAACGCCATTGACAAGCATCATATGGACATGTGTGCATGTCTACAACTACGGCATAGGACAACAAGCGTGATAGCCATAATGGCATCAATGTCGACAGGCATTACTAGTTTCAGAATTGAAGCTTGGCATTAAGCAACGTCTAGCAAAGGTATATGCAGCACCAGCACTACTGATATTACTATTATTAGTGTTGGCAGTAGGGTTGCTGCCTTCTATACTAGGATGTATTATGTGCTCATCCATTAGTATTTCGCCATTTTGTCTGTAATGTACACATTGACTGAATAGACACACTTGTCTAACAATGACTTATCGATCATTTCGGAATGGACAATGCCATGCGGTCAGTGTCTAGCTAAGGTGTATGTTGTCTGTGCTCGAACACGTGTCTGTCAGGATGTAGAGAGAGTGCAAGAAAATGCTAGAAAGTGTGCACGTATGGTAGTACGTATGAATTGTATGGTAAACGAATTAGTAATGCACCATTAGAAAAAGTGTAGATAAACTGTTGTTCACATGTCTAAACACGCGAATACAATTTCTAACAGGCACGGACAATCACTGACAACTGATAACACGACGGCTTTAGTCGTGTGTTTCAAGGAACCGTAAAGCTGGTTGTAACGCGTGTTTCATACACATTGCACACTATGGACACACACTATGGACACAAACACACATATACACGTACGTGCGTACGTAAATTGCATTGTCTGTTGTTATCGTTTTAGTGTCATGTCATGCCACTTTCATTATTAATGTTTACTCTTGAAAGAATAGCATCTCCTGGTCATGTATTGCTTCATTGATGTTGGTGAATGAAAGTGTATGATAATGAAAGAGAACCTCACTCACTTTCTATTTGAAAGATTGTCGGCAATTTCGTTTACAATCGTTTCAAAAACTTGACGCAGTTTCCTGTATTGTTACAGGTATCAAGTAGTTGCCAATAGGAGAGTTTAGCATGAAACGTCGGCCTATTCCTTGAAATGTATATCATAGAATAGTATTTTAATAAAACTCTAACCGACAAATTAACAACCACATAATCATTTCTTTGCATTGCTTCCATTCCTTTCATTGTCATCGCATTATTTGCACTACAACTTACTATAAGCACTACATTCTATTACTATTATTTATTAGCATTTTCTTTACTTTTTGCATCATTACGCCTTGCATTATTTCTTGTGAGTTAATCCATCATCAACATCATCATCATCATTTGCATCATTATCTGCATCATTGTCTGGGCATGCTTCTAGCTGCAGACTCGTACAGACTTCCTATTCTACTATCATTAAAAACGACAGAAGCAACAAAATAACAAAAAATTAATTGTCTCATTGATCACGCTACCTGCAAGTCATGGTAATTATCGGTGTAACCGAAGTGGAAATCTGGCCTGAAATACTTCAAAGTGTAATTAGCGGTCTGTTGCTTATACTGGCCTTGGCAAATTGCCTCATCTACAACAAACGAATCTACGTTGTAATCGTTCTCTTATGCAGCGGTACGTATTAAACGAGTCTGTTGTATTCTCATGAACGAATTCTGCAATGTACTGACGTATCATATGCTTTCCCCCCTCCCTCCCCTCTAGTGAATGGCTTGGCCTCCTTTCTCCGTATTTGTCCCATGGCTGTAGTATCACGCAGTTGGCCATAGCTGACTTTGTCACAGATCTTGTGCCGCCCTTGTTGATAACACTTATTGGCTGGCTACTTTCCCTATGGTAAGTTTACGTCGGGAATGTACGATAGTGAGTCGCTCGTTGAATTGACATTGACATTGGCATCGACATCATCACGGTGTGTCGTCGGTACCATTCTGTGTCTAATCGGTGAATGACGTGTATTGCAATGACATATAGGTGCACCTCCACTGCCGCCATACTTTCGAAACAATGGCCATCGCGAATCCATCGATTATTCATTATTCTGTGGATATCCATCTTCCTGAGTACATTGGTATGCTTAGTGGGTCACGCGCAGTTCTACCTAATGTGGAGTAATGCCATCGAGGCGGACACGAATGGCGAGCAGCATAATAATTTTGTGGCTTTCCGTGCCTTCTCCACCCTAATGATCCCTGGTCTGATCGCCGTGTTCCTGTGGGTGGTCGTCCTAATCATTATCAATATTGCGCTGTGTCGTTATTGCATGAATGCCTCCGTGAACTATCATCCCAAAGGACTTGCCGATAAACAATGGGTAAGTCACCAGGATGGAAAGTACAACTAAAGCATCTAGCGCTAATATAAACCATTGTGTAGCAACTCTACGTATTACTCGTGTCAAAGATTAGCTGTCTCTGCACCCTTTGGCTTAGACTCATCGTGGTTGCCTCCACACTATGCGCATTTCATGATGCGAATGATTCCGTTCATGCTATGCCGTTATTCGCGCCTACAGTCACCTCACTCGGTAATGATGATCCTAGCATGTTTTGGATTAATTATAGCGCGCGTATTTGTGTACTGATCGGGTTGGCGGGTCATCTAGTGGTATTCGGTCGAATGGGACGTGTGGATAAGCCTGTTATATTACGATCCATCTGTAATGGGCCCATGAACTCAATCAATACCTCAAAGATCTCTGTGGCACCAATACAAGTTGTGATAACCCGTCACAATCTGATCATCATCCGTCGAACAACCAGGATGCAAGTAGTTTGGAGTGTTCAAACAGTATGATTGCCAGTTCCTATTCCTCTAGCAAGATGACACCTATCGATACTACCCTACATACAATTATCGAGTATAGCGAGGATGAAGAGGACACGAATGAAGAGGATGAAGAGCATAGTTGTGAGTCTATTGAAGATCACGTAGAGACAACTAGCGAGGACAATGAGCAACAAATGTGTAATCAACAGCAAGAGCTCAATAGTCCAACATCAGATGTTGCCGTTCATCAGTTGAAAGAAGCCACAACTACCAATAATACCGCAAGCGCAACGAATAACGATGACAATGATTCGTATGAGTTATCTTCTATCCTCTCGGAAGCAATAATACAAGGTCGAAGTCGAAAAACAATGCTGAAACTTGCTACAAAGAGGATCTAATTATTATCACTATTATAATAGAATATCAATCAATTGTTAATAAATTATGAATTAGTAATTTATAGTCCATCATTCACTTTAGGTGTAATAACGAATATCATCAAGCAATGTATGTATGCATGCATGTTATTGGTCATA
Organism: Syncephalis plumigaleata; assembly: GCA_025201365.1. NCBI lineage: Eukaryota > Fungi > Zoopagomycota > Zoopagomycetes > Zoopagales > Piptocephalidaceae > Syncephalis > Syncephalis plumigaleata. The sequence goes on from JAIXMF010000010.1 coordinate 437,292, forward strand.
ATAGAAGGATTCATTTGAAATAAAAGTCATTCTTTATTGTTGCTACCAGAAACTAATGATAACAACTATTCACACTACACGGCTGACAATAGCAATAACAAATAAACACACACGCGCGCTACTACACTGCTACACTGATGCTATTTGCCATTGCTATTAACAACAAATGGACTAGCCTAAGCCAATCTATTTGTGTTACCACATATCGTTAAAAAGAAGGGGAAAATGGTTATAGTTCGAGAAAGAGAGAGAGAGAGATCACCATCACCATCACGATAGTTAGGATACTATCATGATGGCAAGGCTATTCTCGAACAGTCTATAAAAAGTAAATAAAAAAGTCTATAAGGATGCCACAAATGGGCGAGCAATTTGATTAGCATATTTGCTATTGCTGCTGCTATTAACGGCTCATGCTTTCACGTAGATCAGATACACCTAAGAACACCGTCGAGATATCGTTCATCGTGCTCTTGCGTCGTCCATTCCAGCTGCGACAACCGCCAATACCGAGATCTGGCGATGGCATGTAATGCATTGGTGACATGTCAGGCAATGCATTGTCACAGGTGGTCGGCCACAATGGCTTGCAATGCGTAGTAGGGATGCTACGCTGAGTGGCGGCGCGGGTCTTTTCGAGTTCCGCACGATCACTATCTTGCTGCGGGTTCTGCTGGCTGTACTCTTCGGCCTCTTCGATCATCCATTCACGAGCGAGCAATTGACCAAGCGTCTTTTGCATGGTGCTACGTGCGTGGATGAATCGGCCAGGATGAGTACGACCACGAAGGGACGAGGAGAACCGGTCGGTATCGGCGGCGAGGGCACGGGCCGTCGGGGTTGGTGGACGATAAGGATGGAATGGACTGTGACTGCGTAGGCTCAAGCTACCATGGATAGGCTTGGGTGAGACAATAGACTGCATGATGAAATAGTGGTAGTAGTACTAGAGACGTGATAATAAACAGAGAACAGTAAAGCAGGAGATATGTCGTTACAATAGCAAACAAACACAGATATCGGATGATACACGGGGGCAGGAACCGATAATCAAATCGTAATTGCAATAAATCTATAAGTGCCGAAGCTTCTATAAAATGGTTGTCGATTGTTGGTGGTGGTTTGACTGGCTGATGGGCTGGTTGCTTGATAACAAGATGCTACTTGATCAAGTGAGGATACAATTGGCTTTCGTAGAGCGTAGTGAAGACAAGAAGTGAAGATGTAGTGCTGATGGAAACCGAAAGGGATCATAGAAACGACCGCGTATTTATGGCTGATGGTCGAGTGTCGCGCGGGATAAGCAAGAAGATAAGCGGGCAGATAAGCAGGCAGACAAGTGAATGAATGAATGAATGGATAACACTGTGCATGTTTGCTGCACGACCTGCTACGGACGACTATTCGTTACGCGACTACCGCTGGATAAGAAGAGAATAATGCACGACTTTGTTATCGATGTGTTTGTTCTACTTTAGGAGAAGCTGCACCAGTGACTGGTGCAAATGCCAAAGAAGCCCACGCTGGACATATTAACCCAGCATATCGCCGGTCACTGTACAAATATGCTGTACCGCCCCAGTCGTTTCTGCATTAATGTCGCCGTGCTGCTATTGTTGGTGGATGAATAAGAAACGCATAAATACGCATGCTGCGTCGAACAAGCAATGGTAGGTATTGACTGCAGTATCCTGCACCATTCGCAGCATATTACTACGCGCGACATTTCCGCGTGGAGTCCCGTAAACACCAATCAATTAAGCAGTAGTTGTGTCGCTGCAACATCGCACCAATTACATACGTCGACTGTACTCGACAATGACCATAAGGAACATTTCCGTATCGACTGTACAGGCATAATGTCCACATATCATTCCATCATTCCATCATTCCTTGTTTGTACCAATAGTTTATGCGATTGTAGCCAATATTGTGACTTCATCAACTAGAGAAGACTGTCGAATCTATTACGCTTTGCCATGATGTATAGACAATAAGCAGTAGGTCTAATGATGATAATAATAATGAAGATGAAGGTGGTGGCAATGAAAACCAGCAATAGGCATTTTAATACTGCAAGTAACGAGTACTGGCAAATGCTTACATGAAGACCCTAATGAAGTGGGTATATTCCATTGCAAGTACAAAGCTTGATATTAGTCAATCGTATAAGGAATAGCACACTTCTTGATAGTTCTACTAATGCTGCTTCTAATTCATAATAAATTACTTTAATTCAATTGTTACTTTTAATGACAATACAGACTATTTCCATCCAATTTGCGCAGTTAGCCTTTAACGTTTACAGTTTATTAACAAATAGATTAACACAATTGTTAACACCATTATCACCGTAGAAATGCCAATTGATATAGCATAATAATAATAACAATTCAGTATTCAGTAATGGATCCTATATTGATAGCGATAACTATCATCATCAATTCTATACGATAGATGATACAAGTATACTAGTATAGTTGGATATTGCCATGTCATGCACTTACAAGTAACTATTGATTATCGTTTATGGAATCGGGATATGGCTGCATGTCTGAACTTCATTCAGATTATTCACGGTCTTCGTGCTAAAGGCCGTATTCCAACACAATTCCAACGAGGTGCCGTTCCTTCTAAGCGTTCAAAGAAAGAAGGACAAGGACAACGGGGGTCCAAACAACAAAAAACAAATTAACCGCGGTGGTTATCGCCAATTATTCCGCTTAAAAATAATTGTAAGTGTTAACATCATAACTATTATTTATTCGTAAAGACATAAGGCTAACTGCGCAAATTGGATGGAAAAACCCTGTAAGTGAATCTTGAGCATTCCAATAGAGAATATCACGATGTAACAATTAGTGACGTACGTTCACAACACAACTGTGACGATATTTTTGTGTAGACAAGTAAATCATATCGTGTCAATATCGGAATATCGGATTTATCATATTTGCTGTAGCGACAGCTCGGTAGAAGCACTTGCTTATCAATATCTTCTCGCGTTACGGAAAAGATGGTGTATCACGAACCGAGGAACTCCCATGGCAAGGCGCGTAGATAGTAAGGACGATGCCTATAAAGACCCAGGCAAACTCGATGCCCCAAGAATAACAAGCAAGAAGACGCCGATTCCCTTTTCTCATAATAAACCCGTATTATCTTATGTGTATATTTATTATTGTAGAATCCTAACGTATCAACCGAAGGCCTATTAGCACTGCTAAGAAGCTACGGTTACGGAGCTATGTGTGAACATCGCTCTAAAGATTAACACGTACCAGTCAAAACGTGACAACAACCTTTTTCTCCTAACGCTTATTCATCAGTTACTCCTTTTTTATTACTACGCCATTCCTTTTTATCACTGACTACTGACCAATAGTTGAAACATGTATCGTATACCTCAAGAGAGTATTCTTGCCTTAGAACAACCACTACTAAAGGTATTTGCCTATTATTACTGCTTTATTCATTAGTGCGACACGAACTATAGCGTGTATGAATAGATTCCTTATGATCAACTGCGACGACAGCAGCGAACACGACAGAAATACTGCGAAAAGGAGTTTGGCAATCATGAAAAGACTATGAAGAAACTATGTCGTGATGTACAGCAATCGTCGCATGGAGACACGGTTGCCACCATTAAAGCACTTGACAGTATGACAAAGCGATTAGGGCAGCTGAAGCGAAAGGTATTCCATGATATACATATTGGTCGCATTACTAAGTTAACCGAGTACTAATGCTGTTGCTTCAGTTGACTGATATCGATAGCGAACAACAGCAAGTTGTAGGACGTATTGATGCACGACTCGGTCATCTGTCCGATCTCTGTCATGCCGATACGTTCGAGTCGTCAGAATGGCAACGATGGTCAGTTGTTAAGGTAAATCGAGTGCTAGCAGACTATTTGCTACGGGAGAATTGGCATGAGACTGCTGATAAACTGGTTCGCACGAAGCATATCGAAGTAAGTCCATTATACGCGTATTATCGATTGAGAATGATAATGATATTCATGGTAAATACGTAGAAAATGATCGATTCCAATTTATTTGATCAAGCACAAATGATCGCACATTCACTTACCGAGAAGAGTACGACAGAAGCATTGAAATGGTGTATTGATAATAAGAATGGATTACGTAAAATCAAGGTATGAACCCTTCTTATCTATAACTAGCTAGCTAGCTAGTTAGCTAGATAAATAGAGATAGACAAATGTATTATAATCTAATCAACGGATGTTTGCGTAGAGTGTATTAGAGTTCAAATTACGTATTCAAGATTTCGTGGAATTAGTGCGACAACAACAAATGCTTGATGCGATCAAGTATGCACGTACTCATTTTGCACCGTTATTATCGGAAATGTTGACGGAGGGTGATGTCGATCGACATGAAATGCTAATGCGACAAGTACGACAAGCAATGACCCTACTCGCCTATCGTAGCGATGACACGTCGGCACCGTATCATGCGATGTATGCATCTGAACGCTGGCATGAACTGAAGAGTATCTTCCTGTCGACGCACGTTGAACTACACTCGTTGCCGTTACGTTCATTGCTATCGGTCTCGCTTCAAGCGGGATTATCCACGTTGAAGACTACGCAATGCAGTACGATCATCAAGGCACAACGTGATGATATGAAGAAACGTGAGCTGAACAGTCAGCAGCAGCAGCAGCAGCATTCGTATCCGTCAACTATTGATATTGCATCTCAGTATGGCGTTAGAGCAGTGGCATGTCCAGCCTGTGCCATTCCTCTCGACAAGTTAACCATGCATCTACCGTGTGCCCATCATGAACATTCAACCATTGTTTGTCGTGTTAGCGGTAGAATATTGGGTGGATCCGAGTCAGCGTGTTGTGGCCCCAATGGACAGATCTATTCGCGTAAAGCGCTTGAAACACTGGCAGCTCAGAATAATGGCACAATTCTGTGTCCTATTACGGGAGATCAATTCAAGATGAAAGATGTTCAACGTGTGTTTATTATGTAAATAACTCATCCTATAGCCACATCTTATATTTTTTATAATTAGTATTATTATACTTGCACAATAAATAGTTGAACAAAATAACTACACAGAAGGATGATGATCAGTATTAGCAGTACTAGCAGTATCTGCATTCGGTATTGGCACTATTGGCACCATTTCTGATGCCTCCGGTGCATTGGTATCAGCCGTGAAACCGAAACGCCTAAATGGTCGTCGACGTGTAAGATTGCCACTATCACCGTATAGTCTATCCCATCGACGTAGTTCCGTGAGTGTTTGCATTTCCTCCGATGAACTTGGTGCAATCTCCTTCAAGGCTAGTTCAAAGTGTTTACGCATCAGTACACGATCGGCCGGTTCATGCATCTGCTGCATCTGTTGCTGCTGTTGTTGCTGGTGCAATAAATCGAAATCCAGTGGATCCAATTGTTGCGTATCAGTGATACCCGCCACTTGTTCGCGTATAGCCGCCAATGCAGCTGTTACACATAGATTCTTCAAATCAGATCCCGAATAAAGCGGTGTCTTCCTGGCTAATTCAAGACTGGTCATGCCATCCTCTAATTTCTCATTCGCCAGATGTTTATCCAATATTCGTTGTCGATCCTCCATGCTAGGTAGATCAACTGTAACATGATTTCGAGATGATTGCAATAAATTAGTTCGCCATCAATAAGAAGTAGTAAGGCGATACAGTAAACTTACCAAGTATCCTACGTGGCATTCTTCGTAATACCGCATCGTCCAAATCAAATGGTCGATTGGTGGCACACAGCACAGTCACACCTCTATTATGTAATCCGGAGCGTAGTCCATCCCATTCGGCCATGAATTGATTGACCGTTTCACGCTTGCCTGACCCGCCACCCAAGTCTGATCCTCGTGAGGCGAATAACGCGTCCACTTCATCGATGAATATAACGCAAGGTGCCATTTTACGTGCTATCGAGAAAATGGCCTTTACGTTCTTCTCGCTTTCTCCCACGTATTTGTCGTAGATGTCCGAGCCCTTGATCTCTAGCATGGACGAGCCACTTTCTGCTGCTACCGCTTTCGCTAGCATGGTCTTACCCGTGCCCGGTGGACCAAATAGTAGTATACCCGTGAGTGCATGATCCGATAATACGCCATGATTAAAATGATCAGGATAGAGTAGCGGTAATGAAATAAGTGTTTGTAAAGCGCGAATTGTACTAGGTGCCGCGATAACATCTTTGAATGATACTTTAGTGCTGCCTATCCATAAATACAAGTAGATTAATCACTAATCAATTTGCGTATCCTATTCCTTTTCCTCCCCCTTCTTTGACTTACCTGGATTGACTAAACAGTCAACTAAGCGTTGTTCGTAGATGTTGAATTTACCACGTTGTAATTTCTGTGCATGTCGTTCCATAGCCAGTGTTTGCCACGTTTTACCCTCATTGCTCGGATCTATAACTTCCTCTTCCACAGTCTCCATTGCGTAGGTCGTGTTCCCCTTGACGATAGCCACCGCTTCTATGATCTCCTCGCTTGTTACTAATGGTTTATCGGTTGATCTCGCGCTCGATTCGTGCGATTGTTCCGCTAATCCTATGGCTGTATTGACCACGCGTACTACACGATCATAGGGCCATAGCTCATCCGTTATTTCCGGTATGGCTTCTTTATTCTCGGTTAACGCCGATAGAACATTGCGTTGGCGTAGCATACGTTTCATGTTGTGTATGTTTAACTCTGCAATTCGTTGCTGTTGCTGCGCTTTCCATCTACTTGTTATCATCACTCGTGCAGCCTCTATTGCTTCTTTAGTTAGTGTAACAGATGCATCGGTATCACCTTCATTGATGGCATTGGTAGTGGATGGTACACGCATAGGAATAAATGCATCCCATATACCTGCACCTCCATTAAATGAAGCGGATAAATCCAAATCAGATGGGAATACCTCCGAATCATTGCATGATGCTATCAATGCCACTCGCATTCCTTCTCGTCGAACATTGTGAATGGCTCTTAATAGCGCGTACAATGCTGGTTGTCCAATCTTTGTTCTACCCAGATCAATAGCATCTGTTAAATGAATGAGTAATGGTTTGTAATTAGTAGACGATGACGATGACGATGACGATGCCGACAATGACATTAATCTTATAAATAGCTGATGGAATGTAGCCGTCATTTTATCCTCTAACGTGGGTTGTTTCATATTTGGCTTGCGTGCTAGTCTGGTCGTCAATCCGCTCATTGTCGATGTTGCTGATTGTGCATCAAATAGCGCGCTTGTTATTATGCTACCCAATGATTGTTCATTAAGATTCGATATATTCTTGGATGCATACGGTGAATGAAAAGCAATACTGTTGGCTTGTCTCATATTTGCAGTGGCACTTGTATTTGTTATGGACGACACACTACCGATATCATCATCATCGTCATCTTCCTCTTCTTCCTCCTCCTCCTCGTTGATTGCTTCATCATTATCGTGATCAAGCTCCTCTTCATCACCCTCTTCCATGTTATACTCGTCATTATCTGCCTCAATAAACGCATCATCCATGGCGGCCAACGAGTTATCATGAGCTCTTCGTGGATAGACAGGCCATAGATCATCTAAATATATATATATGCCATTGGCATTAGTTATAGTACATTAATGATATAGCTCATCATATAATTTACTACCTGAAGATGTTATTAATGGATCAAAAAGTTCCTGTAAAATCCATGGATTTAACTGACAAACATCGATATTAAGTTCCTTGGCCGTTTCTTGTACCGTATTGATAAGTAATGGTGTGGTATTTCGTGTAGATGGTCTTAGTGCTATATGATCGCGTACATTATACCATGCTGCTATTCCTTGATTAGACGATGATGATGATGATGATGATGATGCAGCAGTAACATTTGATGTCACTGTAGTTGCTGGATCAATGTGCGATCGAAGTGCCGATTTCACCGCTAATGTTAACTCTTTGCAAAACTTTTTCGGTGCAAGATGAAGCCAATTTTGCGTAGATGATTCTGCTTCCGTTTGTTGCAACAAGCATTTTTGTATTGTTTGATCGTTAATCGACACTGCCAATTGCAGGTACTGCTTGTGATTTGTTGCTATATCGCTCTGAATCGATTTGGCAGCATTATTGTTATTGCCACTATTATTACTATTGTCATTATTGTTATTGTCATTACCGCCATGCGAAAGAATACGATGTTGACGACGTCGACCATTCGATCGTGATGAAACGAGTACTGGCGTAGATGGTAGATGTCGCTCTATAGGAATCAGCTTGTCATCCAGGTTGAGACTCGAGTCATCTTTGCATGGTTTACTATCATTGTCGTTGGCGAGTTGTTGAGATTCACTTGCATTAAATGAAATATTCGAATTACTATTATAAGTGCGTAATAATATCGTACTATTCGCTCGATAGTAGCCTGCTGGTTTGTTGATAATATTGCGTGTCAATGGTACACCGTTTGTTGTACGCGTGGCGAACATAGAACGACCAGCTAATCCACGAGTTGCATTATAAGCATGCATAGTTCAAGCTATGACCTATAGAAAGTGCTACAAAACAACTAGACCCTAGATCGCTTCTATTGCTATTATATTGACGTATGCAGAAAATACAACACTATATATCGTAAAGGTGAGCCTAGTGTAATCGTATCTAAAACGTGGATAATAAATGGAACAAGCGGTGGTAATATATATTCACGACAACGACGACAACGACGATAACACGAGAGAGAATAGTTGTGATAGTAATGAGTGAAAATGATGGCTAACTAGACAATCCACTTTTAGACTCCAATTAGATCAAAATGATGAGCCGCTCTCACTGACCACGTGTGGTAGTCCCCCTCTTTCTTTCAACACCACTTGGGATTCTAGTTAGTGCTTCCCGAGCATAGCAACAATCGAGATGTCGGTAAGTATACAAGAGATGCTAGACTCTAGATAGATATATAGACAGACAACTAGTGAGATGCATAGATGGATGGATGGATGGATGCATACATATAGACAATGGATGGATAGGATGATCATGTCACCTACTTAAGTATGATATAGATATATGTATATGCAACTAATATCTTGTTGTTTAATGAGATAGAAGAGACTGATGAGCAATACTATACAGATACTAAATGTGATAGTATGGGTTATTATGTTTGTTATTAGTAGTCTACGCTATTATATTACATATATGCATATACATATTTCTATAGTTGCTTGCTAGATTAGTTTACTACTAGTATAGAACTATTGTATAAGGGTGGTGAATATATGCTCTTGATAACTAATAACAATGCATTTTATTACATTATAGCCCCAACGTTTTGTCGAGGTCGGCCGTGTTGTTCTTGTGAACTACGGTCCAGATGCCGGTAAGATTGCCGTAATTGTCGAAATCATCGACCACAACCGCGTAAGTATTTCTTTACATATTTTCTACACAGAGCAACGTTGTATGGAATCTATGATATGCTAAACAAAACTAACTATTTTGTCATTCTTTTAATTTACAGGTCCTTATTGATGGTCCCACCACCGGTGTTGGCCGTCAAGGCATTGGTGTCAAGCGTATTGCATTGACCCCTCTCGTATTGAAGAAGCTACCACGTGCCGTGCGTAGCGGTACCTTGCGCAAAGTGGTTGAAGCTCAAAACCTTGCTGAACAATGGGCCAATACCGCTTGGGCTAAGAAGCTCGCCACACGCGAAACTCGCAAGTCATTAACCGATTTCGACCGCTTCAAGGTTATGCGCTATAAGAAGCAGGTAAGTAGCACCACATATATATATATATATATGATCGATAGCAATAGATTATATGTATAAGAAATACGTGTTTGTCATCAATTTATTTACATATACGCGATGTCTCTATTTAGGTCCGCAACGTTGTTAACGTTGAAGTTGCCAAGCTCAAGAAGCAAAAATAAGATGCTGTTACTTCTTTTTATCGCTTGGATGCATCGTTGCGTTACATGGCTTTTTGCTTTGCCACACGACAATAAAATGCGTAAAAGCGTGCTTGTAGGCCATTCATTACTATATAATATTGTTAATGTACCGATAAAGGTATACAATAATGCATACATGTTTTATGAATGAATGATTTACAACGTAATTATTGACATCATTTACTAAAGAGTGCACACTAAGTTATTTCGTTATTATGAGTAATATATACTCGTTCTTTACAGAAATACTATTTGAATGGTAAAGAGATAAGCATGCTAGCTACGATTTCCATATATGTTCTCTAGATGGAATGGTCAACTACTAGTTATATCATACCGATGACGTTCTTTGTTGATTCTTTTCTTCTTTATCTCTCGCATTTCTTCATTCCTGTTGGCTTGAGCTTTCTCTCTTTTATTTTTCACTTGGCATCATGGCACTTGACATAATAATCATTAACTGCATTTCAATTCTTGTTTCTCTCGTAACATGCTATCTCTACTTTAAACGGTATCGAAATAGTAAGGGTATCCACTATGCTGGACTGTTGGCTATTTCTACGAGTACGTATATAGAGAGGAAGAAGCGTTACTTAGCGAATAGGAACCAGCCGACTAACTTGCTCTTGTAGTCTCGTTGATTATCGCTATTGTCGCTATCTCCACCAATCGATGGATATGGGAGGCTGATATCGTGTTGGAACTAGCACGTATATTCATCGTACTTCATTTGATATACATTTGGTAATGTATCAACAAAACAAACTCCTCATAATATACTCAGCAACACTGTAGAGCTAATTGTGTGTGTGTGTTTCCCTTTTTTTCCTTTCGTTCTTCCACTCGTTACAGGCTTGGCTCCATGCAAGGCATGTCGGTTCGTCCGTCACCGGCTGTATTGCAAAAAGGTCTCATGGGTCTATTCTGCGTCTACGTGGTCTCACAACTTATCAGCGCTATCATTGCCTTGCGCGTGCTTATTGTCATCTCTTTGGTGGCGGCCATTACGCAAGCAGGCTTGTGTGCCTATCTATGGTTATGTGCCCGTGGTGCAGGTGTTGGACTAGAGCGAAAACGTACAGTAAGTTACTATTATCGATTTACTATGACATTCATACTTATTGACGTATTTCTGTCCATTTAGCAAATGATGCGCGCAGGCCAGTTATCGGCGATCTTTGTGCTTACAAGCTTGTTTAGTCTCGTGGGCCTAAGCTTCGTTGCCTCCATTCTCTTCTGGGTGTGGATTGGTATCACGCTCTTCCCGGAGGATGCACTGCTATACTTTGGCGATAAGCCAGCCGCCTTTGAATCTGGCGCCGCTTACCACGGATCTAGCAATGGCATGGCCGCAAATACAGTTGCTGCACCACAGACTGCTTATACTGGCCAGCAAGCTGTTTAAACGTAAATGATGATCATTTATTCATCGTTAATAAATAAAACTAGATATTGACGACAATTAATGATGAATCGGTCTAGTGGAAAACATTAATGGCGATGACGACAATAACTACGACGAAGTGTCGTGTAACCATGCGTGCTTATTGCATCACGCAAGTTATTCTCATCATTACAGTGCTTTCATTGCTAATGAATTGCACCAATGAAACGCAGTTTGTCTCGTGGAATGAGCAGTTCAGATATACGCACATCATCAGTAACATCTTGTGGTTCAGACTGGCTACTACGTGGCTGCAATATCTCAAATCTTGTGGCATTCACGTCTTCTTCTGTTTTTTCCCCTTCTAATTCGCTTGTTATTATCATTTGTTACTACTTTCTATATAGTTAATTGTTATATAAGTTTCTCTTTGTTTTATTTTACATTTTATATATTTATCAGCGATTGTAGACGGACCATCTAATCTATCGGTATATAGGACCGATCATCATTACTTAATAAACGATTAGAATCAAGTGTAGAGCAAGGATTGATACAGCTACGCTTACGACATCTATCCTACTGCGCGCGAAGGATTAGAGAAGGATATTGCATCAACTACTAGGGATTATCATACGTTTGAGTGGCGGAACAGCATTATCATTACTATCATGTCGGGCAAGAATGGTCATAAACATGAAAAGTACTTTATGCCGCGTAATTCACCGGCAAATCAACTTATAGGTTACATCTATATTGCTACCGCTGCTATCGCTTGCATTCTCTATTTATGGCGATGGTATAAGACACGAAGCAAGATGTACCTACTACTGCTCGTATCCACCATACTAGATCTCGTGTCTGGTATAGTAGTGGTCGCTACTTTCTTACCATTTAGCACGGTGGCTATACTAGGTGCCCTGTTAGAGGCATTACTCGTCGTTTATCTGATACGATCCTACGTTTATTCCATGCGTGAATCGACACCATCATTCCAACATAGCATGGGCGTCTACTTGGTCAATGGTCTATCGCTCATCTATCCTATACTTTACCTGGTCACGTTCACCTTTATTACCGTTGCACTTTGTGGATCCTATGTTTTCTTGGGACTATTACTTCCCCTCGTCCTCCTAGCGGTAGTACACGCTATCCAGCTATTTTATTGTGTATGGCTTTGGCATGCGTATGGCAGCACCACAGTGGATGAAATGAAACTGAAGAAAAAGGCAAGTATCTCTATAGTTATGATACAAGTTATTGCTGGATTAGCCTTACTTACTGGAATGATATATAGCAATTGCTTACCCTTATCATATTGAGTGGTGTACAAGCGGGTGTCACCATATCAACGATACTTAACGTCGGTGTGGCTATTATCGTTTTCAACTGGTTATGGATAGGTACAACGCTACTTGCCACTAATACATTGCTGCACTATCAGACATTATTCGGTAATGATATTGTTGTTGCTAATAATACTAACATACATGCTGTAATGAATACCGAGGATCATTCGAACAATACCAGTAGTCCACCTAGTGTAATTCAAATGACTGAATCGGGAGTGATTGAGGTGACTCCCGCGGATAATACTATCATATCATAATTGTCGAGTGGCATTTTTATACATCATAACGTATAATAAAACGTGCATCTCTCTTGTGACAATGCTCTCATAATTGAATCATCCGTTTGTAGTACATGTACATGTTTACATACATTTGCTATTGTTGTTGCATTGATACCCAATCTTTACATGCCAATCTATGGTCTATTTATTACAAAAAGCCATCCCTCTCCACTGTGTCATCATGCATTTTATTGCTTATCATGGTTGATGTACGGCTACAACCGAATTATCTCGTGGTTCCTCGTCCTATGCAAAACATGAACTAACCAACCAATAGATGTTAGAACATGAGACGCATGCCATTACCATGAATGAAATTCAAGAAGGTGAAGAAAAACCGCGATAGGCAAAACTCATACATGTGCGCGCTATAATAACAAGAGAGATACGGGTTGGCGATTGAATACCAATGTACCAAGTATCAACTACCCTTTTTCTCGTTGAGTTTTTCTTCACTACTTTCATTGCCCTTACAACTGTAGCATCATCTTTTCTTAATACTTTTGTTGTCACAACAACTGCTATGCAATACATGTACCAACTATATTCCGTTTGAATTCGCGTAGTTTACAAGATTTAGAATATAAATTAGGTAAGATGAGGAGTGAATTCGCTCAAAAGCAAGCATAGTAATTGTAAGGAAGCGCACACATTCGTATCTATACATGTATAACATGGATAATATAAGAGCAAATAGTATAGTAATTGAAGGTCAAACATGTAGCTAATATATTTATTGTATACATGAATGTGCTACTTCTAAAAGATAAATATCGCATCCAGCAAGTCAACTCGCACAGACACTTGGCGTTACTCTTTTAAGCGGTTCCTCAATAGACATTACTTAATTATTCGGCCGACTTGATAGGATCCGTACATCAATTGTTATCATTGTTATTCAGTTATTCATCCATTGCCTCAGACGTGTATAAATATCCTATTACAATAACCGGGTAAGTGATTATCGTTTGTATTATTGACATATCCCTGTAAATGCAGGGATGTCAGTAAGGAGACACTATTGTCATCATCATCATCATCATTATTTTGATGTAGTATACATTATGATCTAACGATCGTTGATGTCATCATTCTTTTCATAGCCTAGTTCTGGTCAACTTGGCCCTGTCTCACTAGATAACAACGTCGAAACAATGCATAAAGGCAACATTCTCATACTTAGCAATTTATTGTTCAATCTGGTCGTTGCACTCGCTCATTTATATCGACAATGGGAGACAAAGTTAAAGGTGCATTGGCCGTTGTTCTTCGTACATCTCGGTAGGTGCCATCCAGTTTGTGTCGATACTCCTGAATGTTCATTCTGCAACATTAGCGCTTGTTATTGCCAATACACTGTTGATACTATTTCAGGTGAATATATTCTTTGTCGGTCCTGCTAGCGGTGTAGTATGTGCTATTGTCGTGGTGCGACTCTTGTGGAAATGGTAAGCGTAGGCAAATGACACGGACATTGAAGCTAACGATTTGCACGTAGGCTAAGATCCACACGTGTCATTTACTCAAAGAGACAGTTTACAGCTTACTGCGGTGTCATCTACTTCTTCTACGTTATTTATCCAGTATGCGGTGTTATATGGTTTACTAGTACCATGCTACCATCGGATAGTTTGGAAACGCTTAGTCAAGTGTTTAGTCTCTACACCATTGCAGTGTACATCTACGGTGGCACACAAATAATACAAACTATGTTTGGTCTATGGCTTATTGTCGGATTGTGGTCGATGAAAAATGGTAACGTATGTTTTAAACGTGTGGTAAGTAATGTAAACAATACATTGGCAATATACGAATAGTGTTGTTACTAATCCGATAATAGCAAATGATTAGATTGACGATACTATCTGCACTAATGATCTTGCCTAATATGAGCAATTATCAACTACCATACATATCACCTATCATATGGCTAATATGGTCGTGTATTGTATTATGGCCGCGTGCTTTGGCCGACATGAATGAGCCATTAATCTTCAATACGACAAGCATCAATGTTAACAATCGTACTAATGGATTGGAACAAGGCAGCTATGAACATGATGGTCCTAATAACACTAATAATAATAATAAGGACAACAAAAATGGATCAAATGATAATCATAGTAAGAGCAGCGGTAATGCCAGTGAGACATACAGTTATGGCGGTGCAAGTAGTATGACCACGACCACTCACCCGAACACCGGATCTATGGACGGTGGTAGTAATTTGCCATCTCCTGTGCGACTCGTCGGACATCTGCCATCGTATGGATCATCAGGATCCGAGGCAATAATAAAACACGCGAGACTCGAGCTACACGCTTGCCCGAGACGCCCGGCACTTGCATTACATGGTAGATATGGTCGGGCAACATCGCCTGTCACCACCTCGCCCATTACTGCTACATCGAAAAGATTACACTGGAGCGATGAATCGACCGAGACATTAGCGATGACTAACGGTGACAGCAGTCCCAGTACTGATTGCTCGCCCAGTCATACACGACCTGTTATAGGTCTGTTTCATACCACCACATAGGATGATCCTAGTTGATATTTGCAGTAATTGTCGATGATTTTACATTATATATTTAATTTACTAATATGACAACTAACTATTAATTGTGCTAATTTTAATATAACATAAATGAATGACAAAAACTATAACTAAATGATTCTATTATATGGTAATGCTATTACATGAATTTTGAATAGGATAGGAATTAGAGGATATTAATGAGTTACATTTTACTACGTTTTGATCGTCGTAGTATACAAGAACATGATAATAGGACTATGCTTATTGCTTATCATGCTAAAGTATATTATAAGGTGGCACTTTGGTATTTGAATGGAACCATCATGTGCGATGCTTCTTGCGTGTAGCTAAGGCAAGTTTCAGATACGAATACAAGTAAATAGCGGAGATAAATGATTAGAAAATGCCTCATTCGGGATGGCCGTACAACAATACATTGGAATGGCCGAAAAGTTCTTATTTCTAGGATTGTTTTATTGTTGAATAGTCACTTGCCTGCCTAGCATGCTTTGATGCGATAACCATCCTGATTGTCCACGTTCTCGTTGTGTTACTGGAATGGTATAATAATAGATTGAAACATTAACGCATCCACTACATGTCGTATGATGACACACACACACACGAGGACAGTAAACAGATTGGTACCGATAAATTATGCCTATAGAACATGTGTCCAATTACTATATTCGTGCTATTATTGCCTGGGGCCAAAAACTTTATTGAAAATTTGTTAACTATGTGAGCTAATGGGGGGTGAAAGGGAATATTAGTAGGCTAGTGAGCAAAGAGGAAACCGACAATAAAGGAGAAAAGTTAACTCTCCGCACCAGGCATAAGGGTCTGTGGATGGGTGGGAGAGATGGCCAACAAACGAATAAAGGAGAAAAGTAGTGGTCGCCGGTGAGCTGGACTCACCGGCTCCTTTATAAAGATTTTTGGCCTCTCATCAATAAAACGCTATTTAAAATTAAAATAGCGCTATTATTGCCTATTGTCCGGAGGTCTTATAACATGAAGTTATAAAAAGCATAGTCAAATGGATGAGGGACATATTCTGGCCGCGCGTACCTTTGCATCGAGCTTATGGTCTCCCATAGACCATAATGCATGATTCGCGAAGCGTCTACACCAATACTGTGTGTAGCTGAAGTGAATGTACGTCGAATGCTATGGGACATCATCGAATTAGCAACGGCTGCTGGCACGCCCGCTTGCTTTAACACCTCTCTTAGAATCCCCGTAACTGTAACACTGCTCCTAAATATCTCTTTAGAGGAGAACACGGGAACCCAAAACGTTGGTTCCGTGTTGTTGATGTATGATGCCGACTCCAGGTATCGGCGAATGAGGGGGGCGGCGATGGTTTTAGTGGTGTCGATGTTGATAGGCCGTCCAGGTTCATGCGTATGACGCTTAGAACCATGAACCACTACCCGTAGGGTAGGGCCTACCAATTGCACGTCACTCTTCTGAAGTTTCATCAGAGAGGACGCGCGCAACCCACACAATAAACCTACTAAAACCACCACCAGGTCGCGCAGCTCCTTTTGGCTTGGAGACTGCGTATCCCCCGACACCAATGGGGCCAGCCAGGAGGATGCGAAAAAGTTGTGATTGGAGGATACGGTGGGTCGTTCAGTGTACGACCACGACGCGTATCCTCTCGTTAGTTGTGCAACCAACGAGCCCTCGATTTCCGGGAAGCCGAGATGCTCGTTGATTGACCGTAGCGCCGAAAGGCGCGATTGAATTGTGGATGGAGCCAGTTCTCGCAGACTGGCTGTGGCGATGTAAGCTGCTAATGTACCCACCTGCAAAGGGAATGGCGGCTCGTTATGTAACTCACAAAAACGCGTATAATTAGTCACATGCGAAGTGTATGTATTCCACGATGCTGCTGTATACTGCCGTTCGAATAACAACATAAGCCGCTCACGCTGCTCATCGCTCACGTTGACAGGTAGATTCAGTTGTTGCATCCAACTTCGCACCATCTGGGCGCGCAAAGTCTCGCTCCGTCCAACCGGGCTACCAATATCTTCCAAGCGGGATTGACGAGAGGCTCCGGCATTACGTCGGTGTTGGACAATATGTTCGCCCATACCCGAGGTGAGTCTACCTCCAATGTGGAAACCATCAGCTTGAGCACCAACGGCCACCAAGGTTGACTGGTCCATCTGGGCAATATGACGGTAGCCTGCGCCTGATCTCTTACCAGCTTGTTGAGGATTACCCCGATGAGTCCGAAAGGAGGGTTGATGAAGTTGTTCTCCCCTTTCCATGACCACTGTAGAGCGTCCACTCCTTCGCAGCCATCGTTGACGTTGAGCGAGTTGTAGCGCGGTAGCTGTGCGTTCCACCCGGCTGCGAATCGATCGATTGTGTGAGGTCCGTATGCGTCTTCTATCTCTTGAAACATTGCTTTGGGTAGTTGCCAATCTGATTTTTGTATTATTCGCGACAAGAAATCCGCTTCTACGTTGTATCTTCCTGGCAAATATTGAATCAACCCCAATAGCTGTATCTTGTTTCGTTGACATAGCTCCCATACGCGTCTCACGATGCTGTGCAAGGAAGCGCTGGAAGATGCGTGTGCATTTAGCGCGCCAATCGATGCCTGCGCGTCCATTCGGGCCTGTGCTGTGGAATTGTGTAGGAAAGTCTTGAAGGCCGTTACGCCGTATAAAAGCCCCAACGCCTCTCGATGGACAATGTGCAACTCTTTCTCCTCCTCTGACCACTGACCGTAAGCTAATCTTTCCCGTCCTCCTTCTTCCACCATTGTCGCTCCCCACCCTTCGTCTGACGCGTCGGTAGTAATGGTGAACTGTGCTGGACGTTGCTTTATCGGTGCGGCTGGCTGATCGCTCACGATTCGTAAGATTCGTCGCATCTCCCGTATACTGGCGTTGCTGACCTTGACTTTGACCTTCCAACTTTCCTTTCCGCGTAGATCGTTGTATAGCGCTCTGAGATGTATCATGATGTATGGAATCGCGTGTCGCGCGGCTATGACAATGCCTGTTACTTGAGCTAACTGCTTTGCGTCGAGCTTTCGCGTTTTCTTGGCACACTCTTTTAAGGCGTGTAATAAAGTAAACTTTATTTTTTCGCGATACGCGTCGGTTAATTGAAACTCCATCTTTGCAAAATCTAACCGATAACCGAGATGATCTATGACTCGCGTAGGTGTCCAAGTACATTTTGTTGGATGCGCTCGTAGACCTAAGCTCCTCAACAATAGCTGTACCTTTTGTGGCCATCTTTCCTTCTTCTGCTGATGGTCGAGTAGGATCAGAAAATCGTCCAAGTAAGCTAGACACCGCAGACCTAGCACGCGCAAATGCTGTACCATGGGTCGCATTACCTTGACGAAGAAATAAGGAGACAGGTTCCAACCGAACGGTAGAGTCTGATACTGGTAATACCTTCCTAGTATCTTCGTTTGGAAGTACTGTTGCTGACTGGGCCTGATTCCTACTGCTAGATAGCCGTCCTTTAAATCGAAGGCGATAGCGGAGTCGTTGGGTTGTGCCAGATATTTTAACACGCGCAGGTCTTCGTATCGCATAGGCATTTCCTGACAATGCTGATTCAAATAACGTAGGTCGATTATCAGTCGATAGCCTTGCGGTTTGCGAGGAATCAAGAAGGTTGGTGAGACGTATTTGGCTTGACTCTCTGGGATTTCGATTATTGCACCGGCTTGCAACAACCGTTGAACTTCCAATTCGAGGAACTGGACTTCCGCTGGGTCGCGGGCCTGGTAGGATTGATGATGAAAAGGTGAGGGCGCGCCTGCTGCTGCCCAAGGTACCGTCACACCACGCCGGATCCACTTCAACACTCTTCCGTTCGCCCCTATATGATGCCACCGTTTCCAGGCCGATCTTACACTTAAGTGCAGGGGCCGATCGCCTGGAGGTGGCGAGTTCGAATCAGGCATGACCGGCACCGCCCGCCGGACCGCCATTTCGAGTTGTATTGGCGGGTTTCTTGGCGTCGGTAGCCGTTGAAGCCTTTGATTTGCTGCTAGACGATTGGTTTGCAGTTCGATGAGCCTGCATACTTTCCTTCTTCCTCAGCGCACGGAGTATCTCAGCTTGGGTATTGTGTGTGTATCGAATCATACCGACCGAATCCAATCTAGACTCCACCTGTCGAATAGCGTCGTCGTTCAAATCCAAACGAGCTCTCACCATCGAATAGCGGGTAAGTACGGTACGCTCTATCACCTGTAGGATGCTGGCTACTATCAAATACCCAGGCGATCCTTTCTTCAACTCAACGTTCCAAGCTGACCACGCCTGCATGGTTCTGATGATGTACAAAACCAGCGATAACATCGCGCGTCCCTCTCGCTGTCCTTCTCCCGTTAACTTTGGGAAAATTTCATCGTGAATGGTTGAGAGATTTTGCGGCCGTGGATCCACATAATTAACAACGGGAATAAAACCCAAGAAGGGAGTCAATAATTCATGCGACTGAGCATATTCCGACGGCGATTCATAGAAATGCGTAATCCGAAGCAAAAATTCGACAAATTGCGGCGATGTTGGATCGAACTCCACTGGAACTTCCGCTTCTTTTTCGTTTGTAATTTTTATATTCCCACGAGGGTCCTCGTCCTCGGACGCTTCATCAGGGTCTAGCTGATTCTCGCTCGCCTCCCGCTGTTCCCTCTCGCGTTGCATAATCTGTGCAACCTGTCGTGCCCGTTCAACATCTTGGACACCCTCCTGTATTAGACCGGGTGCTTCGGCCTCCTGACTAGCACCTGCCCTCGTACCGTTCGCCTGCAGACCATTATTGTTTGCACGATCCGAAGCTCCAGTTGGGCGATGGGGGTTCTGTAACATCCTTTGAGACACTAGATCTGCTATTGCGGCCATATCCTCCTGACATATGCGCACAGCAGCAGGCTCTTCGTCTTCGAAATTCTGTTGACTTGTCCCGTCTGACATGTTATAAAAATAAATATATATGGAAATATAGATAGATAAAGGTAAGAATATTCTTCAATAAAAAATTTTGACTTGCTAGAACGCTTTATTCAGTTGTTTGCCGAGAGAGATGGCCAACAAACGAATAAAGGAGAAAAGTAGTGGTCGCCGGTGAGCTGGACTCACCGGCTCCTTTATAAAGATTTTTGGCCTCTCATCAATAAAACGCTATTTAAAATTAAAATAGCGCTATTCTCTTTTCAAAAGCATTGAAATATTACCGAAAAGGGTAATGAAAGGTAAGGGAAAGGAATGAGCTGCCCATTGTGTGCAGTCATATGAGTGCTTGTGCCATTAAAAACTGGACTTTGTTTCAAGATAATGGCATAGATAGGAATGGCCGTTAACTAATGCTAACACATACATCATACTGCCATGCATGTGAGTTACGGATAAATGAGCTGATACCGTGTACATGATACACAGTCCCATTAGCAGGTGTGATATTGATACTTGCATTGATTAGTATGCCAAACTGCTCCGTTGCGGGAGGATAATGGAAATGGTATAGGGCGTTGCTTACATTTACATGTTTCAGTAAAGTGCAGAACTATAATGACAAAACTAGTTTATTATTATTCTTTGTTGTTGAAGCTACTTGCCACTTGCAGTGATGACAAACAAGTTATTGTGAATAACTAATAGCTGATACAGCACAAGTGCTTTTCTTAATTTTGCTTATACGATTTCTTATTAGTATGTAGGATCAACAGCATATCATATACAGATAGACTAGATTGGAATGATAGGCCTATTAGAAGAAAAGTAAAAATAAAAATAGTAATTACTTGTTTATTGTAATCGCTAATGTGTTTAATTCTAATGTTTGAAGCTATGATGGTGACACGGTTAAGTAAAGGCTTTATACACGGGCAAGAACACATAATGTGCATGTAGAACCGGATTAGTATCAATGGTTACTCCATAACACGGAGTCTACACCCATGCATATCCATTATCACATGTGTACATCCGAACGTCTTTATTTCCAATCCCCTGTAACAATAAGGACTCTTTAGTCATTATGGTTTTTGCGTTGACATAAAAAGACAGCTTGTATCGCTCGCTTTCAACATGAGCATCTTATCCTCGACTTGTGAGCATAATTTCGTGCTTGAAATCATCGACCACCTTCTCCCTCTCTTCTTTTTTGACTAATTATTCGCATTAGTACGCAATTCAAATAATTCACTCTCTTTACTTTTAGTTTGTGTGCAAGTCATTGATATACTTTACTGTGTTGACATTTAACGAAAATACATTCCAACGCCTACCGATCAACATGAGAAATAGCGAGAGTTCTATGAGTGGATCGGACATATCGCCCGAGATGTTCGCCCAATCCTCCAGTAGCTCATCCGACCTAGATGATTTACTCGCTCTAAGTGGCAGTAGCTCGGCTGGTATTAGTAAAGGTAGCAGCTCATTTGGTGGCAGCAGCAGTTCATTTGGTGGTAGTAGCAGTTCATTTGGTAGCAAGGGAACTCGGCCACTAAGCGAAGAGGAGATTGGGTTCATTGTAGTGATGGTATTTGCCGCCATCTTTGCAGGTTTGCAACTATGGCGCTATAGCCAGACGAGAACCAAGTTCCATCAAATAATCTGCATACCCATTCTGGTTTTCATTCTATCTCTTGGTCTCTGTATCGGAGGCGCAAGAATTCCTGATGGTATAATGATAGGAGGAGGAGTCATCATTTTTATGTTATCTGTATTGATGCTCAAGCTACTCGTATCTCATTTATTCAATCACTGGTACGTAATCATAACATTTCTCTTATGTAATACATATTCATTCATTCACCCATACTAACTACTATTACTATTCTTATTCTATATTAGGTGTCGATCAATGACCGGTGTACACTCGGAAAAGACCCACATTACTCGCAAGATGTACCTAGGCAGTGTAGCCAACTACAGCATTGGTACTTTATTGTTGGTCACATCGATTGCTCTCTCGATCAAACCACCAAGACGACTTTCCTTGCGTACGATTCCCACCTTATTCCGCCTTGGCTACTCTTTCTTGCTCATCACTGATATTGTTCTGACGGGTGTTTTTGTTTGGTTGCTAGTCGAGACACCAAATAATGGTTCGGCCGAGTTGGGCAGAAAACGTCGAGAGCTTATCGTATTGGCCGCTCATACCGTTACGATGTTCATTGCTGACTTGTGCTTTGTTCTATTCGAGGACTACGCGGGATACGCGTTTCTCCTTTTATTCCTCGGAGCGAGTCTTTACCCGCTGAATTCCATGGGCGGATTTGAGCAGGCACCCGATCTTACCAATTACATGCCCAACGTTATGCCTACCAATGTAATGGGACAGCCACCCAATCATATGGCGAATAATCCTAATGTAATCTTTGTGCCGACACCACCACCTACACAGCCAGAAGCTTATTCCGTCAATCCCGAAAATAACGGCACTCATGTAGTAGGAGACTCGGTTCCAAATGATACACAGTTTGGTGTGCAACATACGAATGCTTAATCTAGTCTATAGTCTATAGTGATAATGAACTACCAATGATCATTCTTGTTGGAAGGAATGGCAGCACACACACACACACAATATCGTATCCTTTTCTCTTTCCTAATAACTTGTTTTCTATTATTCTCGTTTCGCTGATTGGTATGGCGTAGTCACCAGTAATTTCATTCACATGCTCCTATGTGGTCTAATAACATCATTACCGATTCTGTCTCTCTCTCTTTCCCACCATGCCTTAGCTCTTTATGGAATAGGAAAACTGATGAATAAAACGGATATTCCGCTCATACCTGTTATGTACGCATATCAATTCAGCTTGTACGTATATCTCAGCCATACAATTCCGCTTATGTTCTATTTTAAGATTACAATGGCCATTAAACATATGCAATAGATGTGTGTGTATGTGTATAGATTAGCACTTGTATAAATAACATCATCATCACCATCATCATCGCCATCATCATTTCATGGTGCAATGATATGCTAGTAGCCTTTGATCTTTCATTGCCTGAAGAACATGCATATGCACACGCGTATACGGCGTGCAATTCGTGTAATATTTGATCAATTTCCAAAACAGCAGTAGCCCATTTTTTCGCTCAACGCGTCAAATGCCGAGGACTGCCGTGCGTAAACGGCAAGAAGATATTAGTGAGAGGCGCCGTGTTACACGACATTCCGATTAAAGCAACGACTCAATGTATGGGTGCGCGAGTGTGAGCGTATAGAGAGAGGGAGAGAGAGAGAGCATAAGTAGCCCATCCTCCTACCATATTCTGTCCAATTCTGGCCTGTTTGCTGAGTCACAAAGGCAGTATTTGTGTCAGGTTTTGCGGACCGTCATCATCGTCATTATCAGTAGTAGTATTATTGTAATCTTTTTGGAATTTCCATGAACTCGGCGGTATTATAAAACGCATGGCGCCAATGTCGCTATGCCACTTGTAGTAGTATCGGTTCGGTCGTTCTGCTGCTACTCTTGTTATTATTCGTATATTCACTCGCGGTTACTGGTCCTCTAACCTTTTTCTTCGCTTACGTCAATATTTCTCTAATCTCGAGTGTCGACATATGCGCACCACTTAATAATTCTACATTGTTGTAAATCATTCTTGATATCGTCGCACTCTTTTAATTTCCCAATTTTATTATCATCTTATTAATATTGAAGTAACAGACAGCGGACTATATAAGCAACCGAAGAAGCGATGGCACGTGGTTCAACCTCACATTCTAGCGGTAGTAGCGGTAGTAGCTCCTCCAGTAGCAGTAGCAGTAGCAGTAGCAGTGGTAGCAGTAATATTCCCGGTATAGGTGGTAGTGCCAGCTCATCCGGTTCGAGCTCGGGTGATATGGCCTCAGCTGAGATAGCCTACATTGTATTCTTGGTTCTGTTTTTCGCTTACTTCGTCACACATCTATGGCGGTATAATCAAACCAAGTCCCGAAGCCATTCATTGATTGCAGGCGCCACATTTTGGGGCGTGCTTGCCTTTGCCGTACTTGTCACTGCTTTTGAAATTCGTAACATCTATGCACTATATGCTGGTGGAATATTGATTATCGTGTGCGTTTTGATGCTACGATTAGTCACCGCCTTTCTTTTAATAACATGGTAAGCACTACAAGTCTACGTGATTGTTTCATATGCGTGTAAAGATATTAACATCCATTTACTCATCTATTTATTCTTTTAGGGGTCGTTCAATGGCAAAAGTATTCGAGAATAGCCGCATGACCGTCCGGTTCGGAGCTATCACATTGGGTGGATACAGTATTGGCGCTCTCATAGCAGGTGTCGGCTACATTCTTATAATGGTGGCAACGGGCAAAATCACTAGTAGCAGGAGCATTATCGCTCTCAGGTCATATGCTGATGATATACGCACTGGATCTGCTCTTCTTCGTGCCGGCTACGGTATTCAAGTGGGCCTTGACATTGTCCTTGCCCTATACAGTTTCCGACAATTCTCGCTAACTCCCAATAATGGCGCACCAGGCCTGGTTATCAAGCGTAAACAGATACTTTTACTCGCCACGCTATTTACGCTTCTGGCTATTTCCAACATCGGCTTCCTCGCTAACTCCGAGTACGTAGAGCTTGTTTTCATTCTACTATACTTGTCTGCCGGTCTTTACACCAAGTTTGCCCTTACCGGACTCGAAGCCGAACCGGATCTCACGGCCGGTGCTCCTATCATCAACCCAGGTGTAGTTTACGTGCAACAGCCTGTGACAGGTCAGCCAGGTGTTGTATACGCGCAACCCACCGTTGTAGGACAACCAGCTGTAATGACCGCACAACCAGGTGTCGTTTACAATACTCAACCAGGCGTTCCTTATAGCCAGCCGGGAGTTCCTTACAGTCAACCAGGAGTTGCATACAGTCAACCAGGAGTTCCTTACAGTCAACCAGGAGTTCCTTACAGTCAGCCAGGAGTCGCTTACAGCCAACCAGGAGTCCCTTATAGCCAACCGGGAGTTCCTTATAGCCAACCAGGAGTCGCTGCTTACCCACCACCAGGGGATAATCTTCAATATCGCGGGGATACTAGTCAGTCAGCGCCACCAGCTCCTGTAGCCGGTGTTGTGCCCTCTAGCATGCCAGAACCTGTGGTGACGCACACCGCCATGGAATCGGTGCCAATCTCGTCGGCACCACCTGCTACTGGTGCATCAGGACCACCATATCCACAATCATAAGTAATCAACTAGTCAGCTAGTGTGCTACTTGCTTATGCATTAATTGTTGTGGAGTGTTTCCGTTTCATTTTCACTTTTCATTGTTCAAATGCAAATCACCAATAAATAGCTTTATTTCTTATCAAGAAACAAAAGAAAGTAAACGTAAACAATATTTACGTGCCATACCACCATGTTCATCGTCATCTATTATATCACTAATCGAGTATGTATAAAAAGAAATACTAATTGAGTTCTAATCAATACCGTATGCTGACCTAACGCACTACGTTCCTAATATCTATTGTGTTCTAGTTCAAACTAGGTCGTTTACCAGCAATTAGACCGAGGTTAGAAATTAGGCCATAGATTATTTGTTCCATGGCCTAGACTATGGCTGGTCATAGGTGGTGATTCCTGATTTGCCATAGAGGTTGGTGACATATGAGTTAATGGTTCTGCGCCCTGTGTTGCCACGGCATTCCACGTTGGACTATGATCCGAGGTATTCGCTGATTCATGATGTTGCTGCGTCCATAACTGATTGTAACCCGGTGTCCAACTGAATAGTGTGTCGCTTGTCGGTAATGATATTCTAGGCTGACTGCCATTATGATGATGATGACTCTTATCTTCTTGGCCATTATTATTGTCATTGCCATTACCATTATTGCTATTATTATTTACATGGGGGTAGTCGTATTTGTTAGAGGCTGATGGAGGAGTAGATGAGTTCTGTCCGAATAAAGCTTGAAAATCAACTAGACGTGGTGCGTCAAAGTGATTCCACGTAGTTGATGACCCGGTGGACGAGCCCGTTTGATGGGAACCATTAATGATAGAACCACGAGTGCTACTATTCTTCTTTCGATGATGACTCGCATCAGGTCGTCGTATCGTGTGCTGTACTGTCGCTGGCGGTGCATGATGATGATGTCCTTGGAACAGGATAATCTCGCCGCTATCCTCGGATGCACTATTAACACTATGACTGGCCGTTTTCATCCCTTCACTCGATGCCGACGAGGGGAACACGGCTGGCCAGGTGGCGTTTGCCGTAAAGTTAGGTGCTCCTGTTCTAGGTCGCTCGCCATAGAACACGATCCGTGCATTTGGATACTCAGTATAGCCAAAGCCCTGATCCTATGAGCAGTCAAAATCGTTAATGGTATACATCCAGTCTACCGCGACAAACATTTATTCTACCTTGTCCGCCATGTGCTTCCCTTCGCGTAGTAAACGAATCATACGCATGTAAACATCAAGATGAACAACTGAGGATGCAAGCGCCAACGATTCATCAGAGTAGGCGTGAACGTTGGCATTGGGATCGGGAGTGAGATAGGCCGCGCCACGTATAAGAATATCCTCCGCCAGTATTGTATCCTCGGGTGTCTCCAGTGTGGGATCGACTCCTAGGGCGACTAGAGCGTTTAGCATGTCGGCCAACGTCTTCAAGGTGACAGCCCTCTGAGCGATAACCGATAAGGGTATCCGATCGAACGTAGTACGTAGCCAATTGACACTGATGCGTAAACAGGGCAATAAGCGACGAACACTGACGGGTACACGATCCGTTAGCGTGTTGATCGTGTCACTGAGGAATGGCACTGATTCCGGTGTGGCTGTCGTGTTGGTGGATACATCAAGCGCGAGTTGACCAACCACCACTCGTAGCATGATGGTGATCATATTAAGCGTGAACTTTAGAATAAATAACTCAATGGACTCTCGGTGTCGTTCCTCTTGTATGCCGTGACTCTTTTCGCTAGAGCTTTTTCTACTACTCCTTGTACCGCTCCTTGTACTGCTCTTTGTGCTGCTAACATTGCTCGACGTATCTGCTCGACGTATCTGGTAATGAGCGCAC
Organism: Syncephalis plumigaleata; assembly: GCA_025201365.1. NCBI lineage: Eukaryota > Fungi > Zoopagomycota > Zoopagomycetes > Zoopagales > Piptocephalidaceae > Syncephalis > Syncephalis plumigaleata. The sequence continues at coordinate 464,876 of JAIXMF010000010.1, forward strand.
AAGTTGATGACTAGCATGCGCATTAATGACTCGCCACTTAGTTGGCGTGTTTGACAGCCCATCTCGAATAGCGTGAAGAATTGCGATTGTACACTTTCAAACGGGGTCATACTACAAGTGGTGTAGTTCACTTAGCGTCTTGCATTCTATCTCGTATTATCACTGGTCAACCTACCTGTCGCGATAGTAGATGGCAGCGTGTAATGATAGGAATATTCTAAGCATCGACTTGATCTGATCATCCGATAGTAGAGCGGTAGCTTGTGATGTCGTTGCATTAGATGTGGATCGTGTAGCCAGTTTACGATCAGACGTAAACGTATGCTTACGAACATGGCGCAATAATAAGCCGATATTCTCGTTAGCAGTAGGGAATGGTTGACTGGTGGACATACTATAGGTTGCATGATGTTAGCCTAAATTACCAAGAAAAGCAATGCTAATGACGTGATTATTTACCTGCAATAATAGTAATACACGCCTGAGAGCTCGTCATTGATATAAGTGGATAGCACGGCTAATTGATTATACGCATTTCCTAGTATTGACACATTATAATTAGTGTATTCCTAATTGACCATCAGTGTATGCTAGCTTACCATCGACCGGATACGCTCGTAATGCTTTTCTATAAAGATCCGCGGCTGCTGCCCATCGTTTCTGCTTTCGATTGGTGTGTAACTCGGAATAACGAGCTAGCAGTGAAATAACAATGGCACTATTAGTATGCCAATCGAATTGTTATACGCATCAATGAGCTTCTCACCTAGATCGCCCAAATAAACGTAGCATCGATAGACCGTTTGATAGGCTCGTTGTCGGATTGTCTCGGGAATGGGCGAGTAGGATGACGATGACGTAATGGTAAGGAATTGAGTTTCGCCTAGTATGCAATTGGCGATCATGTGCCCGTCTTCAATCATCAAATCCGTTAATTCGTATCGCTCGATTAGACGCTTAAGCAAGAAGGTGAAGTAGTTGGAAGCATTGTATAAGAACGCTTGCAGGCCATGCCACGCCTCTCGATATCCTGGCGATTTCCAAATGGTCTCACTGCTGGGGAACTACACGCAAGTTTAAGCGGTCATGCTTCTATTTAACATGCATACATTTGCACTTTTTTTACCTTCTTCAAAATACGACGATACTCCTCGATGGGCTGGTAGAATGCTCGACGCCACATGATATTCTCTATGCTTTTCCGTTGAGCGAGGACAATATCCGTGAGAAGCAGTTGCTCCACTATATCCCTTAATCTACACTACGCATGAGCACGAATGTACCGAATATTTCGTTTTTATTACGAACAACCTACTTTGTCCGTAACTCCATCAAATCCTCGTCCAATGGATCGGATATGGCCTTGGAGAGTTGCCGAAGCCGTTTATCCACTCCTGCTACCATACTTTACATAATGGTTACTCGTGACACAGAGAGGATAGGAATAGGCTGACACTTACGTGAAAAGTTTGTCCGCTTGTGGTGTCGACATGATTTATACAAATAGAATTGACACAGTGTAAGAGAGAAGAGGGAAAAAAATGAAAGGAGAGGAAATGATATTGACGAGTGCTCATCTCATTTGTATGCATAGTAGCTGTACATAGTGTAGGTATAATACTTGTTTGTACAAGTGCAAGTGTGAACGAGTGACCGAATAGTGAGTGAGTGAGTGAGTGCTATGGAAGGCAATATGCATGATCTGGACAATTCAAGTTTTCTTTGTTCTATCATGCATTTACACTTATGTTCAGTGTTGCTTAATAAAATTGCTCATATTATACGCTAACTACCAGATAACCTTTAAACAGTAGCATCATCGTAATATGCTCATAATATATATATACACTAAACTTTGTAATACACATGCATGTATGCATAAGAATGAATGGATCATTGATTGCAAGGTGTAAACAGCATGTTTATGTTTATCACTTTGTAACATATGGCTTGTTCACAAATGATAATAATAATAATAGTAGTAGTAGTAGTAGTAGTAAAAAGAGCTGCTTCTAGTTCCTTAATGCATAGTCAAGATCTGCCTGGGATATCTTGACCTTCCCCTTGAGTGTCTCAATCTTTTGTGCCAATGGGTCTTCCTTACCGCCAATACCGTAAGCCTTGGCGAAATTCATGAAGAACAGGTCAACCTTTTCGTTGTACATTTGCTGCATTTCCTGCTCGTTATAAAACTGAGCTGGAGCAGAGAAGGACTGATCAACGATTAGGTCGCCATTTCCAGAAGAAATGAAAAAACCCTTTTCTTTTTTAACATTCATCTTGGTGTCTATGTATTCCATTGGATTTCTGAAAATAATCTTGCCAGCAGGAGTGATGGCAACACCATCGTCGTGATCCCAATTGACGTACCATCCTATCTTATCCTTAGCAAACTTAAAGGTGGTTTCCATTTGCACTAACAAATCCTCCGCTACTTGTCTCTTCTTATCCTTGGAACCAAATATGGCTTTTACTACAGGAGTCTGGAGAATCATATCGTAACGACTTGTTCTAGCATTTATATAGCAACGATGGCCATTGATTTCTTTGATGTAGACGGGACAGCTAATTCTGGTCATCCAGTCATTTTCCTTGACTTTTTCTATTTGGCTGAGAGTGCTTGCTGGTTTATAGTTACGACAACTCTATTATTTACATGTTAGCTGAATGTTGATTAGACTACTACTACTACTACTACTAGTAGTAGTAGATAAACATACCTGATTAAACAGAATATTTATGGTTTCGCTAGTCATTTTACTCATCACTTCTTGTTCTTCACTTGGAGTATAACATGAGATATAGTAGTCGATGTCATTGCTATAACCCAAGGCCTCCTTTGGGTAACGTAAAAACGTTTTCTCCAATTTAAGATTAAGAAAGCCGAGGGCGCCAGGTTGAGTTATATCGTATCCGAAAAATCGCTTTCTATCTATATTCCTTCGGGTTAGCTTGATCATAATCATTGATGACAAATAGCCATTATTACTACTACTAACCACGACTGAATCCAACTTCATTAGGTATCGGGGCACTAGGTCTTTGGGGCATGGCCGGTCTTTCGGGCAAGGGCCGTCTTTGTCCAAAAATATTGGACACTTGAAGTCCTTGGGTGGTATCGACAACAAATGCCAGAGTAGCGAGTAGAGTGAACACGGTTAATTTACTGCTAAAGATCATCTTGTAATAATCGTGTATGGTTCGTGAAATCAAATGTAGTGCAATGGAGTATTCGTAGAAAGAAACAAGCCTAACAGAAGCTTAATGTTCTAACAATAATGAAAGGTGACAATAGTATGTGCGTGCAAAAGGTGAAGATAATGGAATAGGGTGAATATCACTGTCTATTTTTATAGCTATATGATGCCACATCCATTTTGCCATTCTAGAGCTGATGGCATTTTTGCGAACATGTTCTTCCTAAGGAGTGCATTAAAAATGGCACTGCCATTTGTGCACAGTCAAATAAGGTAAACCCTCGTGGCTTCATCACAAATTGAAACACCGGTTGGCCTCCAAGATTTATTTATTGCCATTCTACATGTACATAGATAGTTTCCTTTATGGTATTCATCATACTCATGATTGCCATTTTAAATATGAATAATAGTAATAGCATGTGTTTTTACCTACAATTTATGTCAATGCTTATACTAAGAAGAAACAGCGAAGCAGTGCTATATCCTAATAATTGTCTACTCCTCCTCTTGCTAACATGCCACATATGTGATCATTAATTAGTGTAAACAGACAATTTGCCTTTATTGTCATTGACTAGCATCATCAACGAGTACATGTCGGAAAAGTGTGTGACCAGTGGCGATATCCGTTGATAGAATGCTTAGCTAAATGATTATGTTAATATACTTTATACGAGAATGCATCCATAACACTACACTACTGTAACTTGCCTGTGTTGATTCTGTCATTGTTAATTCACGTAGTAGACGCACTTCATTAAAGGTGATTCCACCCACGACACAAAGAATAATATGTTGATAATTGCGTGGATGTGGTTTTGTGTTCGATAGGAAACGACTAATACGACAGATAGATAGATGCATGAATAGATAGAAATAGTTATCATAGTTATCACATAAAGGTATCAATTACTTACCTAAATCCTGTTAAATAACTGCCAAGTGTACCACCTGAGGGTATATGTTCCAAATCATTTGTATCCGATGGCTCTGCCGTGTAGATATCCTCAAATAGTTGCTGTACAAATGGTGTATACGGTATGAGTGATTCGTTACGTAATAAATGCCTAAACTGATGATGTAAGCAAATGTGTACGTGTACCGCTTTACCATTCCATACAATCGATTACCTTAACTCTGTCAGATGTTGACGTGCACCGGCCACTTCATGAAGACGTTTCGTCACTCGTTCCAGCCATTGACCAACTCGTGCGCGTCGTTCTCTTAATTGCTCATCAGTTTCCGTGTTGATTTCACCATCAGACTTGTTCAACTATAATCATTGTAAGCCACACACATATATAAAATGACAAATAATCACATACCACACCGATTGATTGTAATAGTTGATCTTCAGCACCATGAATACCGCTATGTGCAATTAAAGATCGTTGTCCCGCGAGTAATGCGGCAAACCATCGATCTATCAATACCAATTCCATCTCTTCCGGTAACTTCCATGTATCACCGCTCATGGAGTAGACATTCAGTGCAAGTAACATTGCATCGACTAGCGAGTAGGCTTTCTGTATACGTGTTGCATTAACTAGTAGTTACCATGGATTAATTGACTGATACCGGTCATTTTACTGATTACTCTAGCTATTACCTGCCATATCGTTTACTTTGGGTACAGCTCCTGTAGATGATCCGCTATCTGTTGTGCATCACCTATGCTTAATGATAGGGTCTTTTCGAGTGAGGCCAACTCATCCCACATCATTTTTGGACTAGTGAACAAGGTAGTCAATATTATATTATATACGTTGGCTATCTCTTTACCTTTCCTGTAATGTTTGAATTACAGCTGCGGTCAATTCCACCAAATCGGCATGTCTTAATTTCTCATCACGTTTATCCTGGAATACTGATAGCAGCTTGTTCAACAATGCCGGTGTAACACGTCCCATACTCTAATGGTGATTGTCATCATTAGTATGTCAATGCAATAAAATGATAGTAGTATACTGATTACCCGTGGTATTTTAGCTTGTGGATCCTCAAATAGAATAACATCCGATAGACATTTCTATGAGTTATATACGAATGATTAGTACGCGTATCTCGTCTAAATAAACCTAGTAACCACTAACCGAACCAAAGCCAAGCCATCTTTTTGACCTGTCATGATCATACTGTCGATTAAATCGAAGCATTCCTCATTTAGTCCGTGTGCTATTGAGCATAGTTTTGTAGGCACTAGAGTTGCAATATTAGTACAACAGATATGATCACATAAGAATGAATAGATTGATAGATTACCGCTAGTTGCACTATTAGTGGCACTACTAGATGGTCGTGGTTCCATGGAAGCAGCCACATTCTCAGATGATATCTTCAGGTCTAACGAGCCATCACGAACACTCCTACGTTGTAGGACACGATAGATTTGATCCATTAAATTGTCCTGATGTGAACTGGGACCAACTAAATCTAGTGTCTATCGAGTAGTTATCGGTAACTATTATAATGCATAGACGTGTATAACATGATCGTAATATCTTCACTCTTACCCGATCTATAATGATAACTGCGGCATCCGTCTCTCGATGTAGCATGTCATCGAGACCACCTACAATGTCATTGCTCGTCTTATTCGTGGCATAGGCACCCAAGCGATGACACTGACGTGCGACATATTTAGACGATTCACCTAATCATTATCACCATCATCATCATTATTGCGTTTTTAATAAAAACTAGCTTAATATATATATATATTTGTAATAATTACCAATAACAAAAAATTCACCCTTATATCGTAGTTCAGCAAGTACAACTGAGAGTAATGCACCTAAACTACGTAATCCTTCCTATGTATGTATATATTTACAAACTGATCATTAACCTATAATCTTATAGATCATCATGACTATTTACCCGTTGTGTCTCTGTAAAATGATTAGATACTGGTGCCATTTCATCTAATTAATTTCATCATATTCGAGCAAAGCTCAGTTCATATCATGCTAGTGAACAAGTGTGTACACTGTTACAAACCTTCAATGATCACATCTAAAGCCGGGAAGACATGAGTGCAACTTGGTGCCACGTAGAAATGTTTACCAATACAGGCCCATAATAAAGCGGGCGCATAATGAACCTCCACTGTAATTGATTTACACCAGTGAGTCATTAATGTACGCCATCGATCTAATCCATAGACTGATGCTGATGCGGTTGCTGCTGATTGCTCTTCCTTACTAGTATCGGATACTGATACATCATGCGTGTTATTTATAATAGAATCATTAGTATCAATCACTGATGCTGATGATGCAGGTGATGCAGGTGGTCGTTGCATAGCTTCAGGTAATCCAATCCATAGATGAATATGACGAAATGGTGCATCTTCACGAGACCACAAGTCATTCAGCTGTTGCTCGTATTGATTCAGTTGTCCATCAATAAGAATATGCGCTGTAGATGGTGGTGCCGCTTGACTATATTCGATATTAGTGAATACGTCATTGTAGTATTTACTCCTCTACTTGCCTGTAGGCCGGAGTATTTAATGCCGCGTTATCATCGAGACAATACACGCTAAATACACCGGTATCAAATAGCGTGGCTATACCACCAGGACAGCCCCATTTGATTGCTTCAAGTGCCGAGGCTGTAGCGTAGATTACAGCCTGTCGCTGTTCACAAGCAATAGATGTCGCGTCTTCTGCAGTAGCTTCTATCTCTGCCACACTATCACCAGACAATCTCGTTGTAGAAGGGGTAGAAACTCTTTACGCCAGAACTGATAGGATCTCGCACGTAGTGGATCGTCCCGAGTAGCGACCTGGGTCATTGTTATTGCTGCTTGGTTTCTTTAGTAGGATTGCGTACAAGGGGTAATAATAATAACAGTAAGAATAGTGTAATTGAAGAAGCAAATACGGCGAAGACAACAAGAATGAACGACGTCACTTTCATTGATGAGTTGTACGACTTTTCTTACGCTACATCCATTGAGATATCGCATCGAATATGCCACTTCCATCTATTTATAACTTCTATTATAGATTGCTATCTAGGCGAGTAAAGACTATCACGAAACATGTATGCACTCTACGTCATGCTTTCTTCCATTGGAAGCGGACGACACCTCCTTATAACGCCGCACACGCCTTGATATGTATCGCCTATAATCTTGCCTACTTGTCATTCTCCGGTCTTTCTTTCTCATTTATCTCTCACTCTCTTACCTTCTTACCTTCTTACTCTATTTGTACTAAGTCTTTACTATAGTGTAACACGTGTCCTACTCGTCTACTCTCTTCCTCGGTGTATTATCCGTGTATACTCCTCAAGATGACTACTACTCGTTTGGCTCATTTATTCTATGGCACGGTTATTCAACCGCGTTCACTGCACAAACTAAATATTGCACTACGAACACTGTTGGGTGTTTATCCAAGTGGTCGAATTGCTTTCGTTATTCAGCAAGCAACTATGGAGCAATTTCAGAAAATTAAAGCTGACTATACCATAGATAATGTAGGATAGATAGATGTATGTATATGTAATTCTCATTAATCAATATGATTGCTAGATTGTATGCTTATCAAATAGTCAATTCCTATTACCTGGATTCATTGATACTCATTTGGTAAGAGGAAGAGGACTGCGCACTATCATTATTTTAGCAAATAATCTCATTCGATATATACATGTGTGTATGTGTATTCTATTTCATTTAGCATGCACCGCAATACCCTAATGTTGGCAATGGCATTGATCTACAGCTGTTGCCATGGCTTGAAACCTACACTTTTCCTGAAGAGGCACGCTACAAGGATGAATCCTACGCGCTACACGTCTACGAGCATGTAGTACGTCGCACTCTAAAGAACGGTACGACGAGTGCCGCTTACTTTGGTACACTTCACACCAAGGGATGTCAACGCTTAGTGGATGTGATGCGACAAGCCGGCCAACGAGGCTGGGTCGGTAAGGTGTGCATGGATCAGAATGCACCCGATTGGTACCGCGAGACAGTGGACGAAAGCATCGAAGGAACACAAGAGCTGATTGCCTATGTAAAGCAGCTGGACGATAAGGAACGGGAACAACGACCCACCGATAGACATATCAATGATTATTATCATACAGTTGACCTAGTGGAGCCGTGTATTACACCTAGATTTGCACCAACATGTTCGGCCGAATCGCTAAAACGACTAGGCCATTTGGCGGCACAGGAAACGAAACAACGCGAACATAACAATCAGCTATCGATGCCGATCCAAACGCATTTATCAGAGAACAAAGCGGAAATTGCCTGGGTTGCCAAACTATTTCCGGAATCTTCCTCGTATACCAATGTCTACGATCGAGCGGGACTTCTCTCCCCTCGTACCATCATGGCGCATGGAGTACATTTGTCGGTTGATGAGCGAAAACGTCTCAAGGAAACCGGTACTGCCGTGTCTCATTGCGCGCACAGTAACATCAATATTCGTAGTGGAGTACTGCATGTACGTCAATTGCTGGATGAGGGTGTTAAGGTTAGTCTTGGTACAGATACATCGGGTGGACATACGGTGAGCATGCTCGAGGCAATGCGTGGAGCACTTGCTGCATCGCGTACTATTTGTATCATGCAAGCGCAATGGGCCCATGCGAATAATGACGACGATACATCCGATCAACAAGTGGAAGTTACCGATGATGAAGAGAGTGCTCGATCACAACTCTCGGTGGATGAGGTGGTCTACTTAGCCACCATGGGTGGTGCGGCAGCTATGGGACTACAAGATAGGATTGGCACGCTTCTTGAGGCAAACTACGAGTTTGACGCGTTACTCATTGACACGGCAGCTCCTGAGGGTCCATTCGACTTTTTCGAACCAGAGACACAGCGTTCATCCGATACCCTTGTACCTGATAACTCGCTAACTGATGAACAACTATTTACACGACGATTGGAGAAGTTCATTATGTGTGGCGATGATCGTAACATACAAGGTGTTTGGGTTCGTGGTCGTCAAGTAGCGGGCACTACTTCTTTAACGAAATAAACATAATATTTTAATAAAGAATAATGCAGCTTTTTTTAACTTTAATTTATTTATTCTACCAACGAAAATATCATAGCAATAGTGTAGCAGCTACCAAAAAAAAGAAAAGAAAAAGAAAGAAAGTGATAATGGAGTACATGTGTATGTGTGTGTATGTGTGGTTACTCCCTTATGAGCCATGATTAATTAAACCCAACCATTGATGGTGGCGGGAGATGCTTCAGCCTGGGGTAGACCATCCACTTCAAGTGAAGGAAGTGGAAAGTCAAGTGCCGATGCACCATACGCTGATTTATAAAGAGAAAACTCTGCCACCAATGGCGAATCTGGAGCGGACATGTAGGCGCGCTCGTGTCGTGCTAGTGCAGCGGCAATGGATGCGGCCGAGTAAGCAGTCGATGCTTTCGATGATAATGTATGGGTAGGTGAGGCTGGTACGCTATAACTGCCCGATGTGTACTGTGTCCACCAGCCTGTAGTAACAGATGATGACGATGATGATAATGGCAAATCTACCGCTGATTCCGATGGAGCCACGGCGAATGCCGAGTCAGCCAAACTAGTTGATATGTTGGACATTTGAGCGATTGTATCCGTGAACGATGAGACACTAAAACGTGGTAGATCCAGTTGGAAGTTGGTTTGAGACGATGCTCGACTGCTTGGATGATCAACTGTGATGGCAGGTAGTGGCATAGAAGTAGGAGCAATGGAATTGCCATCATTGCCATCATCATCAGTAGAAGTGGTAGAAGTAGCTGTGTTTGTTGGCCGAGGTTCACCTGTTACATTGGTAAATGTAAGTAGGGACTCGTAGGCCGGTGGCATACCACAAGCATCCTGGTAGAGTGGAGGCACTGCATCGATATCCTGACTTGATCGACAAGTACCAACGGTAAGTGGAACACGTAACACGCAAACTCGTGTCTGCGTATTCGAGCCTAATAAGCGACCAGCACTGTAGGAGGAGGGTTTACGTGTAGTGAATCGAGCGGTTATCTTCAGATGATACTGCACGCTAATACCCACAGTTGGGTCATCGGTCGTAGGGACCACCGTGTCCGGTAGGCGTAGTTCGATGGAGCCACCGCTGGCCTCGCTAAATCATGAGTGCCGACTGCCACGGCAGTACGTTCAGTCTCACGAACATTGTTGGCATGACGGGTGATGATCTCACGACGCAACAGGATATCCACGGATAACTTGTCGTGTGGCGTTGGAATGTAGGTGCGGGTCATACCAGAGGATGCCAGGGAAATACGTGCTGTTTCGGATTCCAGGTAAATGGCACTTGCAACAAGTGGTCGTGCGGTACAGACATTCCCGAGAGGGTGACACGACGACCGCGTGACTGTGGTCGTTGTTCCGATCGTTGCTGTTGCAATAATTGTTCACTTACTAGATTGACGAATGAGGCACTGGAACGACGATGAATCTCGGGCAATTCAATGCCACTAGACTGCTCCTCAATACTTTCAGCATCTGATACCGAAGAAGATGAAGAAACGGAAGAAGCGGAAGAAGATATGAGCGATGGTGGTGGTGGTGACGCCAATGCGGTATCAAGATCATTGCCATGGTCCATGTTAATTGTCATATGAACCCATTCTCCCGGACAGTAGCCGGTACGTGACATGGACAAGCGCAAGCGAGGTGTATGTTCCGTGCTGGTAACATTCCGTGTAATGATAGGATTCAGCACAGGCATAAGTAGTTCCATGGCAGAGGATTTCTTACTACGTCGATTGGTAGCGACACTTGCTGCCGCGCGGGTTAGTTTACCAAACCAGCTGGCACGGGACAAGTGGCCCACTTGGCTAATTGGTCGGCATAAACCGGGCTGATCGGCATCGACGTAATTGCGAACGCAAATTAACCGCTCCACACGACGTGTAATGTGACTTGACAATAATTGCGAGCACAGCTGGCTAATTACCGATTCGGCACTATTCGATTCGAATGAACCACGCAACTCGACACGTACAGTGTAGCGTAGTTGATTCTGCGGGGCATCAAACGAGCTGGGCAACGCGTAGATACCGTCGGGAAGCGTGAATGAAAAGGGATAATGCTGTTGACCAGCGGGTAATGAGCCGCACATGGGATAGCCCTGTTGATTCGTCAGGTTCTCGTTGGAGTTGTCGCCATTTGGATTCAACCATAATCGAATCTCTTGGGTGTGGAATTCCTTGACGTCCATGTTAAGATTACCGCCTATTTGTGAGTCTAGTACACCGAATAAACGAACGGTCAATTCACCGCGTACACACATGTAGGGCAAATGTGTGCTAATTTGACCTGTAGACAATGTAGATTATTTGTTAGTAAACGAATTGAATTGTAACGATTAACGATCACGCTCGTATGTACCTTTAACCGAGTCACCAGGATAGAACGGGCCATTGTTGTCGATTTGCAGGGAAAGTTCATTGCCATTAGCAATATTGTTGCCGGATAGAAGAGACATGTTGTCTGCAAAGTAATTGATGATTTGATCAAACTACCGATAGTAGTAGGAATACGTGTATGACGTTTATCTTGACGAGGAATTGAATTGTGATATGATAGCAAAAGTCTACTCTAAAGAAAAGGTAAGAAGGACTTGGCGAAACTCGTAGATGGTGTGGATCACAACAATGAGAGAGAAATGAAGCGAGCCACTACTATTACTACAACTACAATATCAATGTAGACGATTGGTAAGAAGCGTTATACTCACGCGTAAAATTGATAGAATTGTATTGAATGAAACGAGAGAGAGAGAGAGAGAAAAGTAGATGATGGATAATGGTAGTATGTGTACGTTCAACCAAAGACGTATGTATTGTCTACTACTACTACTACTACTACTACTAATAGTCAGCGGAGAGGATTGTAGTGGCGTGTATCGATGCTATGCCTCTGGGTGCAAGGTAAAAACCACGGTCTTTTTGAATCAATCTGACGATGTGCCAAATACGATAGTAATGCGATTGCTACTACTATCGATGATGCTAATGGTAATACGGGGTACCACTGGCCAATTATAATCAACGTGAATTGAAATCCGAATGTTAGAAACCGGATGCACACGCCACGTAGACTTGACAAACAACAAAACTTGCTTTGTTGTTATAACACAAAAGTATCGTTTTCATTCCACGCGTGTGTACGCGTTTCAATCCCAAAAATGGTATAAAGAGAAAGAAAGAAAGAAACGGATAATTGTATAACTATTAGCCACAAGTGGAATATGGGGAAGAAAGGAGAAGAATATTATATGGCTAGATCAAGTGAAAATCGTTATTGTAGTAGCAGAGCTATAGCAGAAAAGAAAAACAATAACGATGAAAAGTAAATAAGAAAACGCACACATAAATAGGCATACAAAAACACGCGTCAATACGTTAATGTGAACTTAAACCGAGGAAATAAACTCGGCAATTTATAGTGTGTAGAAAAAAGCAAAGAAAAAACTAGCGACACGTGTAGTAAAGTGGCTAATAATACGAGTGGTAATGGTTGTGTAATGCCGTGGTACAAGTCGTATTTCCTTCTAGACACTTATCACTCATACATCTTTACAAAACAGCCACCACGCATCCATTCGTACAACGCAGAGCGCCATCTTTTGTATCAAAACGTATTTTTTCCGTTTTAATCATTCAAACCATAATGGTTGTGAGGGGAACGGGAAAGTGAGAGAAAGAAGGGGGTATCCGGATGTATCACTCGGATAATAGCAGTACTGCAAACAGCAGCAGTAGTAACAGCAGTAGTAATCATCAATGTAGACGGTAGAATGACTAGCCTATACGTTGATTATTATTACTAATGTCCTTATTGTTAACGCCAATGGTAATGCTCGTCATATACACGTGAAGATTATTCATTAGACCGACGGTATAATAAATGACGACGACATGTGAATGTTGCCTGCTCCAATAGCCACATGAAACATTAAGCGAAGAGTGATAACCCTATTGAATAATGTAGTCACCTTGCCTTAGTCGTTTGACGAAAACACTCCAGCATTGATGTGTTCAGTCACAACCATCCTTTGTACTATTTGTGCAAAATAATGAACGAATAATCTACCTGTCTATCTATCTAGCTGTCTATCTAGTTGTTATTTCTGTTTACACTCGTAGAACAAGAAGGTAGAACTGGTCGAGGACGTGTACATGTACGTATACGTATACGTGTACGTGTGTATGTATCCAATGATCCTTGCCTGTAAACTGATCAGGTCGCACCATTTCGATTGATCTACGTAATTCGCCATTATTATAATTATTATTTCGGATATTATTCAAGGCACATGATGACTTGTGCCCACCATACGTTGATAATCTTCCATTGATCGAGTATGTATACGTAAAGGTGGTCAAGGCAGGGCAAGTGAGTGAACATGCTCTGTTGCTTGATGGACACTACTACCTACATGGATTGTACAACCGTTGATTGAGCAGTAATGGTAGTTGCTTCCCTTATCATAATGATGTTATACTCGGTAATTATACAATAACAGTATGATCGCACGACTATCAGCCTCTATCAATGACAGTGGATGTTGATATTCTGGTTACACGATTACGGCACCGGTAAATCCTGACAAAAGAGAAAAACAGTAACACGCGATAACAAATCATCATTATGTAGTTTATCGCTACTATTGTACTAATAGTAGTGGTAGTGGTAGTGATATTACGCTGTTATGGCAGGCTATTTCTTTTGGTATGCTGCCACGAATATGTGAAACGAAACAACTTTCGTCTGCCTATTTGGTTTGCTATGAACACGTGTGACCTATGAACCATACACAGTCATGCACACAGTCATGCACACAGTCGTGTATTGCAAGTATCTCTATCACAATCATGGTCACTGGCCATACACGTATAGACGTGTGCGTGTGTGGGCATGACGGTGTGCGGTCCATATACCGATATAATGTAATAATTACCGCAATAAGATGACGATATCAAGACATCATCCTATGTTATCAATGACTATTAAAGATATCATCGTGCAAGATAGTCTATTGATAATAGTAATAAATATACAAATGTGTTTCATTCATCATGTAAATGATAGCAATCGATGATACCGCAGATAACTCTGAATCTTACCTGTTTAGTCATTTGTCATTAGAGTGGCTTGTTTGAGATTTGCATTACTGATTATTAACGTGGAGAATGCTTAGAATCTACGAGTAGTAGAGGACAATGGATGTTGGTGTTACGTTAACTTGCTGGTACAATAGTAAGACTAGTCACTGCTGGCATGAGGTAGAACTGCTTTCGGTGTATCCATTTCCTTGGCTGGCTTGAGAGATGATGAACTTTCGGCCCGGTTATCCGTGCAATCCATCCTGCCATCATTGTCGTTAGCATCCTTGTCCATATCAAATGGGGTAATGTTCTTCTCTATAGCTTGTCGTCGCATGGTGCAGATCCCTTGGATGGTAGACACCCAAATTCATGCACTTTGATGGCACGTAGATTAGGAGATAGATGTGCCTCGACAACTGCCAAGGTATCCGCTAGCATTGCCGTACTTTTTAGTGTTGGCCCTAGCGCATGTCAGTATCTAAAGCGCCCCCTTTTTTACGCATTGTCTCCTCAGTGTCAGTATCTCATCATCTACGCTGTATAATGTTTATGCACAATAACGAATAAAGTATGAGCATCCATATTGAATAGATATACAACTGAGTTAGCTTTTATTTTCTGTATTTGATCGTTGTGCAAGTAGGAACGTTGATAAGTATCGAACATGACAAGTGTTTCTATTTCCTCGCGTGCCTCTTCAATGATCGCCACGGCGTACATTGGATTGAAATTAGACGATGGTATCCGTGCGATTTGCTCGCACGACAACACTTCATCTCTCAAGTTATCCTTGGAATCCGTGGTAATCACGGCCGTAGCACTACGAGAACGTGCTATCGACGGACGAACACTGCGGGTTTCTCCATAGTTAATTCGGCAATTTCATCATCACTCATACTTGCCACACTTTGAGTACAGGCTCGATTTGGGATAGCTTCATTACTCTTACAAACACCGGTTGACCAGCCAACAACAGCATTGGATGTTGAATTCTTGTTGATGTTGTTGCTGTTATCGTTGGATGTAACGGATACATGCATGCTTGCACGCTTATCGCCTGAATACGAGTAACGACGGCTGGGATTATGATGATGATGATGTTGTGGTGATGCATGGGATGAACGCGGCGATGACGGTGAGATCCAGGTGTCAAACTCACCGGTGACACACTGGCATCGGTACATGCAATCTGATCAGATGGATGATGTGTCGCGACAAATAAATAATTCCTTTGTTCTTAGTCTTACTCAGTGTATTTTCATTATTCGAGCAAACACAAGCATTGTTACGAACACGTAGTTGATGCGAGTTATGAGCAACAGTGATAACACGCGTCAATTGACGATACATATTGTCGGATAGATTCACTTGCATCGCTGAATCTTCACATAGAAACACGTCGTAAATCAATTGTAATCGATACCACACTTCACACGACACTACAGTGCTGATCATTTCACCGTTGGTTTTCTGCGAGACCTCGTAATAGGAGGCAAATTTACGCTGCAAGTTGCTACGTTCAGCGATGGACATGTATTGCCCCGTTGTGTTCGTCCCGTTGACCGTGTTCGAACGACGTAGATTACTACCGTCCAATGCCGATGGAGGTGCATCCGGTGGCAATCCGAAAACACGCGCCACATCCGAGCGGAGAATGGCAAGCATGGCCGCGCATGCTTCTATGAATAAAACGTTTTCAATGCTAAAGTCACGTAGCGTAAACTCTTTAAACTAATATATGTATAAATAGACAGATTGGCAGAAATAGCCTATGAATGAGTAATTGTGTTGCTACTACATGCGTGTGTATATATATTATGATCATTATTGATGGCTTACCTGGTTGAATAAAAGTGTATCATCGATCATGGCGCGGAAACTAACGCGTGATAGACCGCCTTCATCTGCATCTTGAAGTCGTTTGACGCAGCCACGTTTCTGCCATTCATTGAATGCTGGCCACCAAACGGTGATCACTTGAATGAGGATAATCTGCGCTGCAAAGATGAATCCCAGTGTATGGCCGGGAACATTTAGACTAAACACGCAGACGACATAGGCCACGTATAAAACGGCAGTGATGCATGTACCGATAACACCTTCCCGCCAAATCCCGAAATTATCCTGTGTCTTACGAGTGAAGAAGAGTATACCCGGTAGTAAGACACACGGATGAATCAGCACAATGGCGTAGAGCGCGTAGCGTTCCCATCCAACGACGCAATCAGCCGCTTTATCATCGGTGAATTTTCCGACTGCATTTCTAGTCGAAAAGTATTGTATAGGTGCAACGAGACACGACATAACAACTAGGTAGACGATGAGGCAAATGATTCGATTACGGGTGGAGGCTAGACTTCGATACTTTTCACAAAGCATCACCAGTCGTGTAGATCTCGATGATGATGACTGGGCATCCGATGTACATTCAAAAAAGGTATTCGGCGATTTGCGTAGCCAATCCTGATCTGATGGCAGATACGTAGTACCAGTAGGAGAATGATTAGGAAACGAGCTCCTTACTGGTGATCCACTATTGCGAACGATACTACTACTCGTGTGGTTGTCGGGTTTCACTAATCGTTGCAGCTCTTGTGACTCCGTGTCTAGCATTGCTTGCGATGGTTCCATGGAGAGTTGCGATAAATCGGCCACAATACTACCACGATGGTTATGCTGCTGCTGCTGCTGCTGCTCATTCGTCATGGTTGTCACTACCCGTGCGGTGTTCGAGCGTATTTGCAATTGGCGTGCAATACGAGCGGCCGATGCCTTATTGATGCAGTAGACGGCGGCCAACATTGCAGATCGGGCCGAGATTAGCCACAAGTTTAACGGGGTTAAGATATAGCCGGCCCATAGCATAAGCCAACATGGATAATGGGGGAGTAAGGCCTCTCTCAGTAGTATGAGGGTGCACAGCAATGAACCGGACACGACCGAGAGTAACGTGTCATATGGCTGCCGATGTCGAATAGATGGCGCATCGCGTAACTTGTAGAAAATGGCCGCACCAGACATGGATAGAAACATGAAAACAGCGAGACACGCCAGATTCAGGGCTAAACGTGTTCTGTTACGTTTTGCTTCCGCGTCAATATCGTATTCCGCACTACCGGCTATCCGAGCGGGATGGTCGACATTCTCGTCTGAATCAATCAATGTCAAATGCGGAGTAATGGGCAATAGGTGTACGGCGGTTGGCAAATACCAGCAAAGTAATACAAGGCAGAGGAATACTTGCTGCCAACAATGACGTTTTACTGAAACGACGAACGACATAGTAGTATGAACTGACTAGCTAACGAACTAGATAAATAGATAGATAGATAGATAGATAGATAACTGGTTGGATCAATTGATTAATCTATAGATTTCTTCTGCTTGTTGCGACGCCTACCGTTATAAAGGCTATTCGTTGTTGATGTTTTTTGCTTACTTGATGATAATAGTAATATGAGGATAAATAATAATAGTATAATATATGTATATGTATATGTATGTATGTATATTAAGTAACGCGGTCACGATACGTCAAGCGGACGAACCTGCGACCGCGTAAATAAGAATAGTAATAGTAATAATAAGAATTAGATACGAGGTTAGTAAAGTGTAAGTGCGTGGCTATTTGCTTTCTTGTATACGGAATACAATAGGTTAAATAAGAGGAGTAGAGTCACCAAAAAGGTACGGTAATAGGACGAGCAGTACGTACAAAAAGAAGACGACGGTAAAATAGTAGTAGTAGTAGTAGTAGTAAGGGGATAAGCAAAGCGTGGTATATGTGTATAGATATGTATATATATATATGTATGTAAAGCACAGCAATCTTACACAAGACTGGCACTACTGCAGTTGCTTCTTGGCAGTAGAGTAAATGGTTTAATTCGACATTGCAGAACTAACGGTGAATAATAAAGATACTGATGAGCTATTGAGCAAAAGAAGCAGAGAGCCTATTTCAAAGGAGACAATTCTTTATATCTATAGTGCAGTAGTCGTAATAGCTGAATAGGGCAGGACGAGCAAGGTTATTACTTGTTTCTCGTTTGTTTAATTGACTGCAGACACTCATGTGGCCGCATGGTGTCGCACTAAGAAGAAAACCGGATATTGCCATGAATGTATGACTGAATGAGCCTACGATTGATCAAGTTTTATGCAGAATTCTAACGTCACAGCAACAAGTAGAGAGAGAAATCAAGGCGACCCCAATGAGAGATTTACATTGTACATATCGTCATCGATGCTTCTCATTCTATAGAGTCAATTATACTATACTTATTATTATTATTATTATTATGGATTGACATGAGATGATAACAGTGTTAACTGATTGGAAGAACCCTGTATACGATTGCAAATAAACATGGATAACCTACACTTATATGTACGTGTGTACGCATATGCATCAAATATTGTTACTTTTTTATTACTTATTATGTATAATATAGGTAAATAGGTAAATAGGTAAATAGGTAAATAGGTAAATAGGTAAATAGGTATATGTATATGTATATGTATATGTGTATATGTATGCTGTGCACATTACGGTCTAACGGTAGTCATTTCGGTAACTGATGTTGTGCCATCGTTATCGGCATCATTATCCGCTTCATCACCGTGTTGTCGTAGGTAGCGCTGATAAGTGTCGTAGAACATGAGTTCCTCTACTTCTTCCATGGCCTTCTTCATTATGGGAACATCGAGGATGCCATCGCGTGCTGTACGCTCTAAACGTCGACGGGTATTGCCCAACAAATTAACCTCCATGTCTGCACCGGAGCGTAGGAATGTGGTGTGCAACCAGGTAAGTCGTCGTGTCAATCGTTCCCTGTAGCGTGGATCGGCGTTATTCTCTATTAAGGCAGCCTCGTGTAGTTCCGATGATTTCAATAATGAACGACATGCATCGTAGAAAAACGCATTCTCCACACTCATATTACGAATGGAGAAGAGTTTAAACTATTCGACGAGTATATATATATAAACAATTAATCCTTTATCATGAATTAATGATTTATCCGTTTATTTAGATATCACTTACCTCGCGGAATCGTTTCGGATCCGATAAAAGCTTGTGGAATTGAGCACGCGAGCCCGACACCTGAACGGACTTGACATGTTTGGCGGGACTAACAAGCATGCTACGCCAGCCAATGTTGTTTGGATCGATGTGGGCACGGTAGGTGGGCCAGCCGACGGAGAAGATGTGATCGAGTAGGCAGCCGATGACTATACATTACTGCGGGGAAGATACGTGGCGTATCGCCGCCTTTCTCCTGTCCAACCGTGAACACGAATGCACAATAGATGCCCATGGCCATTATCCACGACAGTACAGAGAACATTAGTTCTCGACCTTGATTACACATATCCTGAGCATCTTTATGCGTCGTTTGACGTAACAATAACAGTATAACCGATACTAAACCAATAATATAAGTATAAAGAATAACGCGTAGAGCGGATAGAATTCCCCTCGCATTTCACAGCCATTACGTGGCCATTCGCTTAGGCTTAGTCCAATAGTATTGTTGCCAATTCCCACAAATTGTATGATAGCAGCGTAGATCAACGCTACACTAAGATAAATGCCAAAGTAGATCAACAATGCCTTCACACTAAACAGATTGAGATGTCGTAGGAACCATCGATTAAGCGCGAATGTTTGCTTAGATTTAGGAAAGCCACCGGTGGCTGTAGGCGAACTTAAAGATACATACGCACCACTGGTATTACGTTGTTGTTGTTGTTGTTGACCATTGGTATTGTTCGTAGACCATGCGTGCCCCTTGCCATTCTCTAGATCCTCACCGGGATTTGATGTCGCCCATGGATGCATTTGGTTCGAGCTAGTCGCCTCGACATTCGTTAATTTGCCGGGTTGGCGTTCGGCAAGCTGCTTCTGCACATCGATTTCCTGGGCCGCTACCGACTCTTCAACGCGTAACACGGCAGCTTCATGCGACCGGCGCATCACTGCCAAGTTGAGCATACGCGAGCCCAATAACAATACACTTGCAGGCATCAATAAGTAAGCGGTCCACATGGACACGGAACACGAGAGGAATAGGCGAAATGGCGCGGCTACCAAGTAAAATATAGTGATTATTTCGGAGAACACGACCGAGAGCAGAGTGAGTAGCATTGAACGTCTACGCATAGATTGGATGGTACGATTTTTAATGAATAATGACGTGACTGTAGAGTAGTACACCATGAGTACGCCTAGTGTTGCCATATAAACGGCCACCATTGGCAGGTGTATCGTTTTATACGTTGCATTTTCTGTCATAATGGATTTGATGGATTATAATAAAGAAATCGAATTACGAAACAATAATAGAATGAATAGGCATAAGAATAGGAATGAAATGAGTAGGAGCAGGAAAGGTAAGCGTAAACGAAGAACAAGAAGAACAAGCAGAAGAAATAGTAGCGGCTAGTCAATGCAATACAAATAGGTGGATATAAAACTCAGCCAATAAGGCATCCTCAAATACGGCACCGTTTTTATTCTGGTAAATTGTTCACGGGGTTCATTAGAGATAGAAGCAACTAAAATAGGAGATGGTAGCACACCTTTCAAAGACAAGGTTTACTAAATGTCATATTCGTATACATGTGTGTATGTGTATGTGTATGCATGTAAAACGATTACTTTCATCGTACGAACATGTCAACAGCATGACCGAATTATGCAAAACACGTAAAAGCGTAGAAGCGTAAAATAATGACATACCCCATGCATCGGAGTATTCCTTCTTGGTTTCTTTTGTTATTCGGTAAAAGTGTTTTACTGTACTATTTGTGCATGTCTACGTGAGTGTTACTTTTGTGATACACGATGAAATCTCATGATAGAAGTAAGTCTCATTCTTTTACTAATGAATAGTAGTAGTACCAGTGGCTGAGCATAAGGCCTTATTGCTAGTTAGCGAGTGTTGCATTGTTTGTAGATGGGACAAGAGAGAGAGAGAGAAAGTAGAGTGACAATGTATGATACATGATGATGATACATGATGATGTTGTTGTTGTTATTGTGTACACACTAGTCGTGATACAGTCCTTGTTCGTACATGCCAATGTTCCAAATAGATTACATACAATATCCAAAAGTGGGCAGCTATTATCCAGTATTATTTGCTTAACAATCCGGTTCTAATGCGTATGCTGTGGAGTCAGATGCCCTTGATGTATATATTTAGATGCTAAGCAAATGAGTTTGGCAATATAATTGATACTCGGCTATTTTACTATAGCCTTGCACCATAGTTCCTTCCATTCTCCTCTACTGAGCGGATAGAACATAAAACAGCGTTTTACAATCACACGGTGCTTGCGTTACCGTGACCTGCTTTACTCCTTGCCTAGTGCTAGGGTTATGTCATGTTTATTCGGTGTCATTCATATAAGGATAAACTGGTTTGGTTAAGCGATCATAGTCATATTACAGCGAAAAGAGCAGTAAATCATCGTAATAAACATATAGACATATAGACATATAAACATATAGAATGATAATAATAATAATAATAATAATGGCCTACACGTCGAGGACTATTCGTATAGACGAACGGATGAATGAATATTCATTTCATTAGACCATTCAATACTCGTATAAAGATGTATTATCCTCTTTGGAAATCTTATTGCCCATTGTTTGCTTTTTATTATCATTAAACAGAATTAAAATACAACAATGACTATTACAAATTGATTATTTTATAAACAAACAATGATAGCAAATGGACAAGTGTGCATAAATCATATTCTATTTTACACTGCTTACATATTAATGCTATGGTTGTAACAATTGATTGAACAATATCCAACGAGCCGAATCTCCTTGTACCATGACGAGGAATGAAGTGCCCACCGCCAATTGCCGATGATGTTTTCCATCGGCATCACTCGTATTCGAGGCTAATGTCGCCAACTTCCGTACAGCTGGCCAATGACTAGGTAATGCTCGACGTGGTACGCGTTGTTGTCGAATGTCCACGCAAAATATGGATTTACCATCCTCGGCCCATATCATACAAATGGAACCGATAACGTGCACGGGATGCAAGGCGAGACGACTGCCGGATGCACGGAATATACGTCGGACCTCTCCATCCTTCATATCGAGTAGTAAGGCACCACGATCAAACGTGCACAGAATTGCATTGCTAGCGGGTAATGGCAATAAACGATGGCGACATTCACTACGCATGGTGCGCTGCCATAATGTCTCACCCGAGCCGAGTGAATGAACGGCAATCCAGGTGGGTCGTTCGATTTCTAGCCTACGTTCCTCGGTCGTTCCTCGATTAGATTCATCGATGTCCCGGTTATGATTCGTGTCACAGACCCAGTGCATTCCGCGAGATGGGCTTGTACCTGGCTGTTGTGCCTCTTCTTCTCCTTCCCCTTCTCCCCTTCTTCCACATCATCATGATCATCATGATCATCATCACCATCATCCTTGTGGCTTTTCTTTGTCGTACGAATACGAATGAAAAAATAACGCTGACCTACCTCATCGCCGTATGAGTCTAGTAGTAATACACGTTGTCCATTTTCTCGTGTATCATCGGTGCCAATAGGCCAACACATTATATTACCCAGTAAGGGTGTATTTGCATGAAAGTGGCCTTCTTTTATAATGCTGGCTGCTGCATAGTTTGTCGATAGCATTGTCCTATTACTCGAGAATGGATCAGCCTGTAAATGGGCCCAATACACAAGTGTACCCACGGAGAAATACACCGATAATTCCACTGGTCCTCTATTCGTATCCTTACTATTACTACTACTTGGTAGTATACAATATTGCGGTTGACCATTTTCACTTAGTGCAGCGGGTAATGGCCAACTAGCATCTACATCACGTATATCCTCATCGTCACTAACATAATGAACGATCGCTGTACGGCTGGTCGACCATTTAGTTCAATCACATGTGGATCACGGTGTGCATGATCATCGAATGCGACATTCGGATCTATCGGTGGATCTGACCTAGCAGGTTGAATAAGAAGCCAGTTATCCAGCGAGGTTAGATGACATGGTATCGTCCAAGGTGTGGACCTCTCCTTCATTAGATGACCATCGTGTAATCGCCAGATATAGATTGTTTGCATGTCTACGGCATTGACGGTTGCTAGCCAATCCTCACTAAATGTCACCGAACCTAATTTGACAGGCCAATCTGATGCCATTATGGAAGATGGTCGTTGCAATTCTACCATTCGTGCGGGTGAATCCGGTTCCACTAGGAGTAAACGACCACGTATATGGTCAGCGAGTAGAATAAACCTACTATCATGGCCGACTAGTTGAATGGTGTTAAGTGATGAAGATGATGTCGTATCGGATGCTCGATCAGCGATTGCTCGTACTCGTACACCACCTGGACGCCAACGTCCCTTCTTCCATTGTCGCTCTAACACGCCACGCTGGCATAATAGCGTGTACCAGCATAATGGTGAAACACGTCCGATCAGTTTATAATCATCCATTGATGTATGATTATCCTGATTACTATCTTGGAAGAAGTCATGTCTCGTTCGTTGCCAATGAATCCAACGCTTTTCATCGGATGAATCACCAAAGTGTTCACGGTACTGACGCTGCCAATAGGCTCCCGCTCTTAGTGATAGTACACGTAGATCACGACAAGTAGCCGTGAAACAAAGAGCATTAAACAAACTATTGATATGTAATAGGATATGTTCAATAATCAAATCGGGTAACACCACTAGTCGACTATTATTACTACTACTGCCACTACTACTATTGACCATGTTCGCATCGATAATAGGTGATATCATGACTAGTTAACTGAATACATGAAAAAACAATATAAAAGTGTAGAGTAGAGGAAAGAAGAAGGAAGAAGAGTCGCTAAGTAGAATGAAATGTTATTATTGACAACACGAAAGAACTTGGTTACTCACAATTATCTACGCACGATGGTTTCCTATCATCTTCCATATAAGGTATGCAACAACCACGTGACATTCAACTGATGTAGATGATTTGTATTGCTCAAGTTCACATGATAACGCCGATAATGACAAAAGACGATGATGCTAACTACTATGCAACATTATTTATTAATAAAAGCTCTGTACTACTACTACTACTGTTTATTTATTTATTGACAATAAAGATCATTAAAAGCAATTCGTCTCTTTCGATCATTTTACGAACTGTTCGTCCAACCTCTTCCTCGGTACCAGCTGCACCACGAGCTGAATGATTACGAGCAAATCGAACGGCCATTTGAGCCGTATGTCCATCCTCGCCTCGAAGTGTTAAAGCACGACGGAAGCCCAAGTGTTCAATGAGCAACAATTCACGCTCCCATTTCTTAAGACCATTAAGGAATGCCGTCATTAGCATGTACTCCTCTTCCTCTTCCTCCTCTTGCTCTTCTTTCTCGTACTCTTCAGTGATAATAGTAGTGGTAGCAGCACTATTACTACTACTACTACTACTACCATTGCTACTACCATTGCTATCATTCATTATCATTACTAGTAGTCGTGGTCGTAGTCGTAGTAATGGTCTTCTTTGTCACTCTTTCTTGATGTCGACTTCGTTTCTTATGAATAATCGTCTCGATACTATGCAGGTCATTAATCATTTGATGAGCCCAATCGACCCAGTTATGCGGCTCGTTTAACTCGACTCTTGGTCCCATATCAGGTAGCTCATCGTTTCTCGACCGGTCGATGATGTTCTAGTAGCCAAGTGCATTTCACGTAATGTCTTGGTCGAAGCATCTCCATTAGTAACTGTATCTATCACAGTTGGTGCTACGTTCTCTGGCATAATAGACATTACTGTTTCTTTGTGCAGCAGAGCTGATTCATCCGGTGTAGCCATAGGTAGATTGTCGTACACCATGGTATCATTCGTATATTGTTGCCAATCCTGATGGGACATCACATCACTTAATGGTGCCTCTACTACCGAATCATGATTATGTTGTTCTTGATGATGATGATGGTGATGATGATAGTTCTGAGATGATGGTGGTGTTGATGTAAAGTTCGAGGTTGGCGCATCATAATTAGTTGATTCCGTGTTCTCTGCATGATGAGTATGCGTGGTGTATGATGGTGTATAATCATTCGAAGCACCGAATGACATATCTTGCGACCAGTTAACACGATAATCAGAGAATTCCTGTCTGACTTGCGGTTGCATCGGTTGTCCCGAGTAGACTTCCATACTACGTGCAGATACACCATGCCTGGTAAGAGACTATAGGCTAATTGAATCTAATAATCATAGTGGATTACTACTTGAATTGCATGAATAATAGTTAGAAGATACGTACTGTTTTAGAGAATGCACCACGTTCCGGTGTCTAGTATATACGTATGTACGTAAATACGTATGATAAAAGAGTTAATAACATGCATCATGTAGAATACACGTAAATATTTACCCATAGTTCAACATGGTTATCGTGTACATTCCACCATAGTCTAACAAAGTCGACTAGTCTATAGGGACGCGCGTACTTGCTACTGGTGTCATCATCCTCCCCTTCTAGTTGTCCACTCGTGTCGCGAGCCCATTGCCATGGTTTATTCCTTCCTATAAAGTGAATGACTGCAATGTCCTTTTTGTAACGTGCAAATGCTGGTGCATAACTATTCATACTCATTAATATTCACGATTACACGCTATTAACTAGTAATAAAACAGCAACTTACCTATACCATGCAGTTGGCGTGACATTATAAATGAATGGCAATCGAGACTGACTGTCGCCGGTGGACCAGTTTGAAAAGTGCGTATTCAATAAGCCTTGATCACCACCTTTAATTTCACATTTTACATATGTATACATCATTAATCAACTAGTTTACTCGTATTGGCTATACTTACCATCGAAACTACCATGAGATGCCATCGTGTGTAGCAGTGCTCGATACGTGCGTAATGAGGGACGACACACGAATACACCGCTGTTGAAACAGTCAGGCCATCCAATATCCGCTGCCGCTGCAATGCCATCTCCAACATCACGATCGAATAGCTCGTCCATTTGACGAAGTGGGAATGTATCCGCATCGAGGAACACCACACGATCGTACTGCGTTAAACGCCATACATTCACCTTGGTAAGGGTGATACCTAGTTCGGGTCGGCCCAACAACGAGAGGGCCGCCGCATCGTACGAGTCGAGTGGATCGACAAAATGAATATGATGATACACCTGTCGTAAACGAGTGATCACCTGCGTATCCAGTCCGGGCGTGACCATACACGCTAATAAGCGTGATGTACCATAGATATTACGTAGAGCGTGCGCTAATACGAGAGCACCCGGTGCATAGTCATTGCTAGTCACTAGTGTACAATAGGCATGCTGCGGAAAGGCAACTGATGCCGCGGTGGGTGCGGCCGTGTAAGGAATTTGTGGTATCGCCGGACGTTCCTCAACTATCTCTGCCGCTTGTTCTTCTCTTTCTTCTGGCACTTGACTTGTCTCATGCTCCGCCGTGGGTGCCTGGTCGTTGAACGTGTTCTCCATGACGAACAAATGTATAGAATGATAAACACGGTAAGCGGTAAAAAGTACGCGTGTACCAGTGGCTAATTATCGTTATACGCCTACTACTATTACTCCTACTACTACTATTATTGCTGCCCACTGCAACAATGACAGCTTGTTCGTAACAACTGAGACCAGAAAGAAAAAAGAAAAAAGATAGCGTTCTCGTAGCTAAAGGCGATAAGACATTGTCAGCAGGTTGACATGAACGTAACACCATTTTCTTTTTGTATTCGTGTGGGGTGGCTGGCTTATCGTTCTCTTATCGGTCATTCTATACATGTAAACACATGTAACCAGAATCACAATCGAATAAACAAGTTATCATCATTGATTGGTTTGTCGGTGTATACGTTGGACGTACAAACAGATCACTTGTTAGATAGGCTACAATCATATTTGTTGATAAGGTTTCTGAAGAGATAACTACACTATCGATTGTATTCATGTTGTAATGAGTGTAGTAGTAGTAGTAGTAGTTAAGAGTATTTGTACTACATGATCATGTTCACTTTATTATTGTACATTAAGATAATCATTAGAAATAATCAGTATTTGTTTTTATTTATTAGTATTATATTACTACTACTACTATTATTCACAGCACAATTTATATAGTATATAGTGTATATATATCATATAGAATGGTGTAGGGTTGTTGCTTTTACTTTTTATAATGATGATGATGATGATGACGTTGTTTGATTAGATTCATCTATAAATGCAGGATCAAGTGCCGCACTTAATGAGGAATGATGCAGTTTAACCCATTCTGTCAATTGATCTAGCAATTCCGATTGATTCTTCTGACGTAATAAACCTGCCAGTGTAGCTACAACCTTATAGTTGGGCCATTTAACAGTGGGATCAATGGTGGATACTTGCATGAAGGTTTGCATTGCTTCATCGTACTCGCCTACACGAGTCATGCATTCAATGTAGGAAACGTAATTGTTAGTATTAGGACGTATGCCGAATTCCGGTAATTGCTGCCAAATACGACGAGCTAACCAGGGATAATAGTGCCATCCGCAAGTGTCAAGCACGATGGAAATGGTGGCACAATCCACTACAGGAGTGCTACTTTGTCTTGCCTGCTCGTTATTCTCGAAATCATAGACTAGTTGCTGCCAAATCTGCACCACTTGAACTGGTTGATCGGTGCGTTGATAGGCGTCCATCAATGAATTCCAAACGGCAATGTCAGGATCGATATTCGAGTCGATCACCAAGTATTGATGGATTTGTTGCACTGAGTTCAAGTCGCCTCGTCTGCCAAAAGCGTTAAATAGAATGGTGTAGGTGTAGGCATTGAAGGGAACATGCGCTCGACGCATATCCTCGTATATACGCGCACCATGCTGATCATTAATATCGGGATTCGACATGAATGCCTTGAGTAGCGCGTTATAATGCCATGTAGTTAGTGGCATTCTCGATTCGCGCAAGTCTTCGTAGATCGACATTGCGGCCGGTACATCGTCATTATGAATAAACGCGTCGATGAGCGCTAAATGTGCGGCCATTCTTGTGAGCTCATTTCTTTCGATCGTTTAAATGCCGGCTGATTGGCATTGGCAGTCGAGGTTGCCGTTCGCATTGCTTCGAATAATCGCATTGCATTGTCTAGATCATTTCGCTTAGCATAAGCTTCAATTAACGCGGCATAAACAACGGCATCCGGTAGGATTTTCTCCGTTTGCATAATATCGAATAGTTTCTGTGCACCTTCGATATCTTGTAATGCAGCACGAGCACGTATACGAATGGCGTAAATGACAGAGTTTGACTTTATACCGTGTGCCTGTAGTCGTTCCACCAACGTCTCTATTTGCTCCCATTGCCGGCACTGGCATACGCGTCCATGATGGCACCATACGTGAAGACATTAGGCTTTACCTGGTGTTTCGGCATGTCTGTGAAGAAGAATCGTTCCGCGCTATCGATATCGCCAGCATTCGTTGCAGCCTTGATCAGTGCGACGTAGGTGTAAACATCTGGCTGAATGGATGCTTGTAGCATGTCCTTATACGCCCATTTGGCCTGATTAAACTCGTTTAGTCGTGTATACATGCTTAGCAATATATTCCACAGGTAAAGACTGGCGGTGACATTGGCACGCTTCATGCTTAGCATAAGCCGATGAGATGCTTCCATTTGATTCTTCGACGTGTACCATTGTAGCAATGGAGTAAACGTAGTTATATCGGGACGAATACCCACACGCGACATATCCTCGCGTAATTCTTCCGCTAGAGTAATTTCACCGGATTTACAGCTAACGCGATTAGCGTGTTGTAACTGGCAAGATTTGGCTGATAACTAACAGCTGATTCGTTATTTGCCAATTGTAATGGTTGTCGACGCATTTCAGCAAATATATCCAATGCTTCACGTAAATCACCCGATTCTCTATGAGCGGCCAATAGAACATTATAGGCGCGTGTGTCTAGTGTACCGTTATGCGCCTTTTGCATTGCTCGAAATACACCGCGTGCCTCGCCACTTCGATTCAATCGACCTAATGCCGTATTAGCTGATAGTGTTGTTTTTGCGTTAACGCGTGTCCGCCTTCTTGTAGTGCGTTGCAAATAGCGACAGTCGTTTGTGCTCGCTTGTTTGCATCTATCATGTCGTTATCACGTATCGGCTGACCTAGTGCCCATAATGCCGACTCAATGGCGAATACTTCTTCATTGGATAATGCTGGTTTTGCCGCCACTTGTTGTATTAACTGTTGCACCGTAGACCATCGACTATTCTTCAGTGCACTCGATAACTTTGGGTCAAGCGTTGTTTCATTGTCAAGTGCGGCTTCTTTCGTTGGTGTATTGCTTAATGTCGACAAACGACTATAGGTATGAAATAGCAGTTGCGAGCGTGTTGTTACTCTATTGTTAGCCCACCAAAGTTGACGTCGTCCAACGGAATTGATGGCACTAGTGAGATTAGCACCGCTAACTAAGTTGCCCGTTGAGTATCGTAAGGCTTTCTGCCATAAGTAACGCGTGAAGAGGCGAGTCATGACAAAAGAAAGAAAGAAAAGAGAGATCAGCGGACAAATAATAGACAAAATGAACTGACGATGAGGTAAACACAAATCGAAAAAGAATAATAAAATTATTTATATTGTAAATGATAATTCATTATAATCTAGTTAACAAGTGTAATTTACTGGTAGATAATAATACTTTTAATAGAATAAATAATAGAACAAAGCAAGCAAACAAAATGGGACAAGCGCGTATAGAAATGATTATTATGAGTGGTGATTAATGCCTGTTATATCGTGCTGTCTGCATAATTGCATCATAGGTGGGTGGCATTGAACAGCGTGGACCTACTAGCATCACGTCTGCTTCACAATTCGTGTTGTCGCTATGAGCAGATGATGCCAAGGACACCGATGATCCAGGCCATTGTTCCGTGTTTAATCGACCGATATCCTGATAGTTAGGCGGTGGTGGCTCGTAGACGGGCAGCAATCCCAAGCCATCGGATGATGAGGTGGCACCGTTGACGGCATTAAGTTCATCGGCCAGTTCCCAATCAGCCATGCTTGGACCATCGCTATTGTTGCCGATGCCGAGGGCCAACGCATGACTGTACATCTGGGCACTGGCTGGATCATCGCCAAGGGCAAGCATACGCCACCAAGCAGCCCATCGACGCTGACGAGCTAGTGCTGCCGCGGCTTCCAAGCTACTAGATGAAGCTGGGGCAAACATGCCGATTACCAATGGGACGCGGAACTTTGCCACAGGACGTGGCAAGATGGCCGGCCCCACACAGTAACGAAGTGTTACCTCTAGTGTGTAGCGTACGGTGACGCATCCCGGTCCATCCATACCGTTGAGCTGATTGCCGGGTGCATTCGAGGTGGACAACATGCGACGAGGTAGTTGCAATTCAAATACACCGGATGATTCGGCTAATGGACGCTGTCCACCGGCCACCACTATATTCTCCACATCGACGAGGTTATTACTGCGATGCACGCAAATACGACGTAAACGAGCCTTGACACCGATGGGACCGCCGGCCACCTCAACGCCGGATAGTCCGATCATCATGCGAATACGTTCACCGGCTCGATATCCAGTGCGAGCTAATGATAATGATGCGTAAACACCATCATCATCACCATTATTATTAGAAGGAGTAGTAGTAGTAGTAATCGTTTGATGTTGCGTAATAGATGAGGATTCAGGTAAGGTAAGACTAGTGGCTGATGATGATGCTGGTGAATTTAGCGTAGCAACAGCAGTAACAGATGGTGATGTTGGTATATTGGATGATCTGATACGATCAAATAGTGCTTTAGGTGTATTGCGCACCAAAGCCTTAAGCGAGGCAAACGAGGGAATGGCATCGGCGGCCGCACTACGAGCAAGCCAAGAGGCAGCGGTGGTAACGTGGAATGGACATCGCAACACAGCAGGTAAGGAGTATGGCTCGCGATCAATAATAATAGGATCACGAATACGTAGATCGGTCTCGGCGGTAATCGTACCATTGCGTACTCGTCCAACGAATGCCCTTATGACGTAGTACACTTGATTACGCTGACTTTCCAATGAATTCGGCAAGTGTCGATCAGTAGGTAATAGAATAGTGAATGGCCATGTATGTCTTCCGGTAGGCAACATATTCGACGATGAGCATGTCTCGTTACTGCTGCTGTTGTTGCTGTTACTGTTATTAGTGTTGTTGTTATTGTTATTGTCGGTAACATCGTCAATAGGTTCTAGGGTTGATTCAATGATTTCATCGTTAATTTCGTAATATTCCTCGGCCATAAACACTCGACCATCCTCATTGTCGTCACTCGACTTGTACGACATTTGTGATGCATTTCGACTTATAGGTTGTGGTGTACAGTTAGATATTTCAGTGTTGGTATTGGTATTGGTATTGGTGGTTGCATTTGCTGTTTGTTCGTTGCCATTAGCATTTGACTCGTTAGATGCACGCTGTTATTGTTGTTAGGTGGTGTTGCTTGTTCATTTGTTTGAATGTTGGTGCGAGAATGATAGAATACAGGACCGGATATACCCACACTACGATGAGTGGCATTGTCGGCAATGCCCAATAATGCCACGTATATCTCTTGTATAGCGGTGGGTTCAGCTAGTTGCAATGTTAATTTACCTAATAATATTGCACTTAAATTAGCGTTGATTATCTTGTTTCCTCTTGCTAACATACCGTGAACAGTCTCACCCGGTCGATAGGAGCGATCCTCCATAACTTCCACTTTAGCGTAGCTTAGCATGCTGGGCGTTTTCGCTCTAGTTCTTCGTAGACTGCGGAACATATTGAAAGAGAAAAGAAAAAGCGATTAATTAGAATTCAAGCAATTAAGTGTACTACTATAAAAGGAAATGGAGTTTAAAATGAATAATAAACGGTGCACAACACCGGTATTGTTCAAAGGTATAAATGTGATCAGACGGGACGCAATAACTAAGCGATATACGGATTAGGGAAGACCAGTATAATAGTAGTTTACAATGTTTTTATGAGAAGGTGAGGTAGACCGCAATACTAAAAAGAATCAACGAAAGGAAAAGAAATGGTATGATATGAATTACAATTAACTCCACGCTATTCAATTTCAATAAAGTAATGATGAACCAAATAGAATAATGATGCGCAGTCGAGTAAGCGGCAATAAAGATGTGCGCCAATGAGTGGAGAAAAGGGGGGGCTATGACCTGCAGTGCAATTACTTTGAAATCTAGGGCGGTCGCGAACAAATAGCGAATATAAACTGTAGATTCGTTGTAGCGTAGACAAGCTGACGCCGGAGTTATTTCCACCACGTACTTGTGCGAATTATCACACGTACAGCAAAGGCGGTAGGTGCTGTACTATACTACGTTATGCTATGCTGTGTATCAAGTGTCTGCCCGAGAACAGACGAATAGCCGCAATAGTACTAGTGCAATGCCCGAAGAGAGGCTGCAGCTACAACGACCTACAGGCCTGTGCACGTACGTATGGATAAGAATGATAAAGTGATTGAGTGAGTGAGTGAGTGAACGAGTGAATGGATGAACGATATTTTTAGCTTGCAGGAAATGCTAAGGAACCGGTAATACAAGCTAGATGATAAAACTGGAAACAGAACGCGGGGAAAGGTACAATGAGGGGAAGAGGGGGGAGATTGACGGGATAATGTACAGATAATGAACGGTAGACGTAGTAAATAATGCAAAGATTAAGAATGACGGATATCAATTAACGGATTAATGAATACTACTACAATTAAAGAAGAAGAAAAAGAAGAAAGAGACAAATGATAATGACAATGTCATTTCTTACAACGTTCTACTATCCACGTAGGAGTCATTTCCATCGTGATTGACATTAGATGAGAAAACTAGCACATTATGCCTGAGAGAGTAGTTTGAGGCAGCATTATGGGTGCGTCAGCATTTTCAGCTGGTCAGTATAACAAGGAAAGCGATACATACATACATACATACATACATACATACGTACATACGTACGTACAAGCCATACACATACGCACACACGCTTACGAGAGAAGAAAAAACACTCCCAGTCCTTAGACCAACATAACCAAGCATTTCTTAATTCATGATTGGTTTAAAAGTGCTTATGCTCTTGGCAGTACATTTCACTGTGTAATAAAACGCGTGTAGCAACCAAGGAGTTATCTCCTCAACGACCTAATTCAATTAGCAATCCCATACGGTCACATGTAATGCTGCGTTGACCATCATTGCTAATGGACTAACGAGTGATGGCACTGAAAATGACTTGACATAGTGGTGGCCATGCCGGAACTGCAGCTATCATTGAATGTATGCATCCGAGACCATATGCAATGGCATATTACCACTTTGACACGCGTGATGTGTCCGGCTGGGCAACGGGCATTCGCGTGTGTACGGATGCTAGCATCCATGCAGCAAGTAGTGAATCAAGCGTATGTATGTATGTAGTATGTATGTGTGTATTCGCCACTGACTGCACTGCTCACTCGATGGCAAGTGTCGTGTGTGTATATGTGCGTATGCGTGTGTATGTGAGAGAATACTGGTCTTCCTTTCCTCCACCTCCTCTATTCCTTATCACCCTTCATCATGTAAGGATGGCGAGAATGCGCAAAGGCACTAGCGTAATACTTGTCTTTGTTCGGCTAAAACAGCAGTATATACGACAAAAGAGAGATTCAAACTTACCCACGGATGGTTTCTTTTACGGCAGCTTAGATGCAAGATTCGAGTAAGGCCAGTGGCAATGTATGTAAGTCTAATATCCAATGATACGGATGATAAATAATTGAATAAGTTGGTGGATGTTAACACACGCGATAGAATAAATATAAAGAAAAGAAAAGAAAACTAATGGTAACTACTGCTGTTCTACAATAAAGAGGAGCATTACAAAGAAAAACAAAGTAAAAAGTACGCCTGACAGTATGCTACACTGCTGCATTTTATCTAGAAAAATCCCATGTAGATACACAACCATCAGTTATGGGGAACACTATCAGTAAGTCAGTCCCAATGTATCAAGACGGTGCACTTCCAAAATAAGTGTACCACATGTGGGTATAAAATGGAGTAGTTTTGTACGGTGTCACCACTCAAGAAACATAGGGATGATGCAAGTAGCCACGAGGCAGGCTGATTATGGGGATCATGTGGTAGTTGACTGCTGCATTACGGGAAAAACGGGCATTGACATGCAACATGTGATAGCATTACGAGTGAGCATCTAATACGTCGTTGAAGGAAAGAATAACATTGATTTTAGTATGAATGCAAATGGGTATTTTATTACTCTTAGTTTTAGTTATGATAGACGCTCGAAACAAAAGGAAGCAAAATTTGATTTTTGTATAATCAAGAAAACAAAAAGAATGAGAGGGGGGAAATTACTAAGCAAGAATAAATAATCACAGTATTGCTCGTCATTATACATGATACACAGAGAAAGAGAGAGAGAGAGACAGACAGACACGGAAGTCTATAATGGCGTATAAGGAGGTGGTAAATCGTCGAGATCCATTGGACATTCTGCCTCGACACTTTGCCACCAATCACTATTATAGTTGGTGTTGTCCTTGCTGTTCTCGGTACCAATTGTAATGGGCGTGGAAAGCGTGACCGTACAGTTGCCGATATGACGATTAGTCGTCACACGCGCCTGGATATTTAGCGTGTAAGTCACTTTAAGGCTATCCAGTGCTGTATTGGTTGGTGGCACATCAACTGGTAGCGATAACCGGATTGGTACCATTGCATGAAAGTCTTTTTCCGGTGTGGCGTGGATATGATTCGTCTGCTTGACAAGTGTAATTTCATCCGAGCATGTTTGCCTGCTACTTGAATTGGGTAAGTTATCTCGTTTGTATCAATGGAAAGTTGATATGCTTACCTGTCATTGGCGTAGATGCATTTCTGTCTTAAAGTGACTTCAACGGCATCTTGTAGGAAACACGCGGTGAAATGCCTAATGTCAACGAGTATCGAGATAGTCTCGCCTGCAATAGTATGGCGACACGATAAGTATCGACTCATTAAGCAGAAGAAACTACTAGACTACCTACCTGGCTGATAGCCTTTTTTACTCAAAGTAACGTCAACTTCCACCGGTTGACATTGTGCGTTTACTAGACGATTCCATGTGTTGCCCACGGGTACTGATGCTTTCTCGCGCAAATACACCGGACACGCCAGACTGGGCATGGCAACGTCGATACGTTCGTTAAATGTGATTGGTACGAATTCGGCAAGATCGTCACACCCATATGGACGAACAATGGTCAGTTTCAACGAGTAACGGATAAAGTTTTGCATCATCTAGTCGTTCGTTCGTTCGTTCATTCATTCGTTATTAGTATTAGTATTACAATTACTGCTTTGCTATTTACCTCTGTGCTGCTAGGTAAACGTTGGCCATACTCAGGGAATTGCAGGGCAAATGGCCAGCAGTAGTTGCCTTTGGAGAATTCGGAAACAGTATCGGAGACAATTGTCACAACTCCAGCGTTATAGCCTGCGTATGAATTGTAAGCGATCTGTAATATGTTAATCAGGTAGCGATTCTAACTTACTGTTTTCATTGTTATCGTCATCATCGCTATTTGAACAAGTGCTGCATGGTATGGTTTCACTTTCCGGCCAGAGTATGCGTTGCATGGCAAAGAAACGCCTATTAAACGAGAAACTACGTAACAGTTAGCTTATTTTGCCTATAAATCATTACGAATACACAACAATCCTACTTACGATTCAGTAGCTTGAGTACGATTTTGCGAGGCACCCAGTAGTTGTAGTTTCACACATTGCACGGTAAGGGCGTGTTGTAGTTTCAAGTGGATTACACCTTTGACAATGTCACCAGAGGTGTAGCCATTGGCTGGTTGATCGATTAACTCGATATTTGCCACTTGTCTCATCCCCATCTTGCTTGTTGCCTGTACGTTTCCCGAATACGAGTGGTGATGCTGCTGATTGTGTATAAGAGGCATGGTGTATACTCGATATGGTAGCATATTTATAATAAAGTAGAACGGCCTTTTCGATAATTAATCTAACCTAAACAATTGGCATTCTAGCATTTTATAACTAAAATTCTTGGCTAGTCTACTTTGGGTATATCATGACGCAGCTTGTATCATAGACCATTATCTTGGCTGGTTGGCGTCAGTAGACTAGAGCAAATATTGGAATTGGTAGTTTTACGGATTAATCCCTCCTAGCCAATAACCATGAGTCATCTTGCCTTTTGATATACACCATTGTGTAACAATACAGTGTTTTTCCATCCAATTTGCGCATTTATCCTTTAACATTTGCAGTTTATTAATAAAACGATTTGCACAACTGTTAACATCCTCATCGCATTGCTATTATTATTGAGTAGTTGTCATTGCCCTAGCAGTTGAGGGAAATGTTAATGATAGCGATATCACATATTGCAATCAGTGATATTAATAATAGACATGTTGATAGAACTTACATACCTTGGATGCAAAGTGATAACCATTACGGATAAGTTATTTCTCGTTGCTTAGTTTCTCGTTGATGCATTGATCCTCCTTTTCTTGAGCACCTGAAGGTAACACCATTAATGAAATGTATCTATGTATATACATAATCCTTTCTGAGATGCGCTCCTTATTGCTCCTTATTACTCCCCTGTCACTCCTGCATCATGAGATTGGTGTCTATGTTGATATTATAGCCATGTTCCTTCAACACTCACCATAGTTTCAATATTGAATACTATTACATTATCCACTATAAATATGGGTCCTATTTTGTACGAATTGAATAAACTTATCTTCACCTTCCAGTTCAATCGTCCCTATTACACTCTACTCACACTACCTTATTGTATATCGTCTACACATTGTGCTTGAGCAAATCGAGCAACCATAGCTCCCACACTATCAATGAGAAAGTGTCCTACTACTTGTCATGATCCCTTACGGTAAGTATAACTCATTACACTTTGATATTTATTACAGTATACTAACTCATCATTCTATTAGATGCACACATCAAACAATATAAAGAGGACATGCAAGTTAAAGGATACGAGTATCGTTTGTGGAATCGGGGTTATGGTTGCTCGTCTGGATTTCATTCAAATCACCAACCGCCTTCGTAGTGGAACCGATGTTCCAACACACCCTCATCCAAGTGTCGTTGCTTCCAATCATTCAAGACAAGGAGGACAAGGACATCAAGGAACCAAACAATGAATAACAATTCATCCGTGATAGTTATCGCTATCTACACCCCAAAATACAGGGTAATTGTAAGTGTTAACCTATCTATTATTTATTCGTAAAAACAAAAGGCTAACTGCGCAAATTGGATGGAAAAAGCCTGTACCAAGAATCCAAGAATCATAGAAATAAACAAAGCCTTTTATTTGCTCATTGATTTTAGTTAGCCAAGATTTTTACATTCTAAATGTAATGTAAAAACACGTCGACCGGGTTGGCATTGTAATGATTGGATTATTAGTATGATTGTACTAAGCAGTGTTTGTTTTCTTGGTATTGGAATACGTCATGCTTGGATATTAGTTTTCCTCTTTCTCCTCCTAATGAGGTTATGATATCATTCAATCATTATTTACTCTGTGATGTGTACAACTTGAGTGCATTCTCATTATAGTATAATTCTTATCATACTAATACTAATGACATTATTTCATCGTATGATTCTCTCAGGTGTGCACACATACGTACGCTAACAGTCTTACCTTGTACATGTGGTGCAGAAAGTTGCCGAAACTAATATGATGACTCATTCCATCGATGACTGCTACGTTTATATCCATTTTTATTTCCGTTGGCACATTAGTCAAATGATATCATTCGGTTGAATTATTATCATATCTATGCTGCATTAGTGCTAAATGCATTGATGCAATCTAGAAATTAATAATCATGTTTATATCACGATTGCTAGGATCAACATGGTTTATTTCGCTTAATCAACATCATAATGAACTATTCATCTTTTAACGGATGTAGTTCGTATTCCGCTAATTCTATTGACTGATTGCCAGGACCCTTGGATGCAAATAACTTGATAGCTATATAATCCCATAGTGCGGTCGATATAATGGCATTGGTGAGGCGGACTGTGAGCGTATCCATTCCCAAATGATAACTAACATAGGCATAGCTTTAGTATTACTACTTGCAAATGTTGAATACATTGATCTTACCGTATCTTTGGTCGAGGACTACAAATGGCATGTTCAATGGCATTAGTCACCTGGTCAACCTGTATCGCTTTGCCTTCCGTCTCGACTTGAATCGTACCCCAAGCAGCGTGTAATGTGTCGTAATGCTGCTGCACTACTGATTCCAACGGAGTGGATGCTCGATGATCTTGAGCATTGGCGAAGATTGCGGTTTTCGTCGCTCCTATTGAATCAGAATAAGTAACAGGTATGATTCTATGTCATTCACTAGTGTGTGATACATACCGGGTGTTATGTCGATCACACGAATATTGAATGCACGCAACTCTTGTCGCAATCCATCGGTTAGTCGTCGAAATGCTAATTTGGCACTACTATAAACAGCAATGACAGGCAATGATATGTAGACGCTAGTGGATACCACGTTGACAATTCTTGGCACAATGTTACTTGACATTGCCGTTTCACGTAGTTGCGGCAGTAATGCTCTAGTGATCATCAATAAAGTGAAATGTTACTACACGATTATCATGCAAAAGAAAAACAACTGCATTTGTGCTTACGCCGTGAGATTAATAGGGCCAAACACTAGTACTTCATACGCATCCCTCATAGTTTGTCCGGCCACCTCTTCGACACACGTATTGATACCGCAACCGGCGTTATTGACCAGACCAACTAGATAGCGGTTAGGATCGTCAGCACGCCATGTTTCCACTCTCGTACGTGCATTTGCTATATCATCAGCTGATGTGATATCTAGTCGGATGGGAATCACACCGGCTATGCTAGCCAGTGCATCCAGGTCATCCTGCTTTCTTGCACCGGCAAACACGGTAAAGCCCATACCTGCCAAATGTCGTGCCGCATCATGCCCAATGCCACTCGACGTGCCTGTAATCAAAATGGCAGCATTTCTCTTTGCATGTATCGCTGGAGCAGCTGGCATGAAATGTGTTATCTGGTAAAGAAAGTTGCATGTAGCCTCCATTATGAGTGGTACATAGAACGAGCGCAAGTATAAGGGAAACAGGTCGGATAACTCCCAGAACAGGCAGAAGGTGCCTTTTTATCATGATGATTTATCGTGTAACATCGTGGTCTAATCATTGTCGTCAACAATCCTATACACTAACACCTAGGTGATGCACATGATAGAAACGGGCTTACTCGGCTCGGCCCGAGTGCAAACATAATCCGGTTCACTGGTGACAGCTTAAAGTAAAAGTCGTTTAAATTACTTGGCACTACAAGAAATACCATTCTTTTTATTTATTAAATCGCAACGATAAAAAACTATAGATAAGAAGATCTAATGTGACTATGCATTGGGCATGGACTTTACAGTGGTTAATAATCCAATGGGTGTGTTTAACGCTATCTTTCCACTCATACACCATAATATAATACAAAGTGCTGCAAGCATATACCACGCGTAGTTAAAATGGAACTGTTGCTCGGGAAACAGCAATGAGAACAGCATCCATAGCGTGCCGCTAAACAATGGACCGAAAAAACGTGCAGTTGGCACGATAGCCATGGCAATACCCACCACCATACCACGCATATCGGAACTACTTGCTGCAACGTCAACCTAGCAGGTGGGGAAGGTAAGTAGATTGCGCTAGATGATTGCAAATACATACCATTATTTGTGATGTAGTGAGTACAATTGCCGCTGTAATCGAGCGAATACTAAATACAACTAGTAGCAATACCCATAGTAATCCGTATAACGGTGTTGATGCTGTTTTTCCTTGAAGCGGTAGACTGAGTTCCGGTAGAGCAAAAAAGAGAATGGCCATTAGTAGGACGGTTTTTCGATACAGCTCTAGTGAGCCCAAGATGTACTGCAATGGTACGTAAATAAATAGCTGAAATATAGTGATACTAATACCGCTGAATGCGATAATAATGCCGAATTGCAGCGATGAAAGTGCTAGTCCCCCTCGATCGGTCGACGATGATCCCCACGAGATTTTAAGTGCTGCCGAAATGGAGATAATAAATTGAGCACCAAAGTAGGCACAAATGGCAATCCAGCATGATTGCGGAATAGAATGCCATGCTGTTAATATTCGAGAATGCTCACGACCAATGAATGAAGATGGCAATGACGATAACGTGTTCATAGGATTATTTGTGTCGCTCACTATTTGTTCAAGTGGTGGATCATCCACAGTACAGTTTGGTTGATGATTTAACGTCTCCTTGAATGTCATTGTGACGGCAATGCATACTATACTTGATACAAGCGCACTAACACTAAATGGTAGAAAGTATGGATTCCTTACACCGAAACTATACTCATCATCTAGTCGTATCGTTTGTTGATGGGCACTAATTAGCAATCCACCCATTATAGGTCCAATCGTGTTGCCTACACCGATAGCAATGGGTAGATAAGTGAATACTTTGGCTAACCACGCATCCATACAACATGATTAGCTGAAATAAAAGAACAGAACAGAATAGAACAGAAAAGCCATTCAATTACCTTTGTTTTCATTACTGGACAATTCACCTAATGCGCTTATGATTACGGAAGCACTGCCACATCCAAATTTACTAAATACACTCGTTATAAGTAGCCAGATGAAGGATCGACCAAATCCCATCATTAGGGTCATCAATGCAAGTGAAGCCAGATTGACGACGAGCACCGGTTTCCGTCCAAACTTATCGGATAGCCGACCCCATATCAAATCTATATATCGCTATTTAGCTCCTTAATCTATACGAGTAGCAAGTACAGCTACACTTACTGCTTATCGACTGAGTAATGGCTCCTGCTGCTAGAAAGCAGCCAATATAGAAATTGATCATTTCCTCGGTTGGATAACGGATATAATCGCTAATCTGCCAATGATAATAGTAGTATTAACTATAGGTAAACTTACTTATAGACACCTATGCTTACGTACCATCTAAGTATTATGATATCATTGTTAGTCATAAATATACAATTGCTTACAACTTACATTGTACAGAAATGGTTGATAAATCGAATTGACGACGTATATATTTGCATACGCTACAATTAAGATACACATTTGTTTGTTTGAAAATAAACTGACAGGCTTGTTGCAACCTATTGATTCGATATTACATGTCATAGTAGTAGTAGTAAGTCAAGTAGAGTAAACATTAATGTAAAAAGATGACTACGTCAGCCATCTAACGCGATATTTATTCATTCTTGACTCGACACGTGATTGGTACTCATCTACACAGTAGTGTTTTCATTTCATGATTTCATGATTTCTTAAACAATATAATGTGTGTCCTATCTCACCTAACACATCTTCTATCTGTTTTACAGGCTTTTCTTTCTTCTTTTTCTATCACATATATCTTATGGATTTACTGGGTAGTATTTATGCGTCAGATTCTGACCAGGAATCCAAGGACACCACAGTGCAATCCACGAAGCGTGCTCGTGTCGATGCTACTCCCGATGTCAATGTCGACGTAAGTAACTCAATAGTTTACTCTCTTGTATAAAACTCATCTAATAATATAGCCTCGATAGAACTATGGCGCCAATAAAGCGGTAACACTCTATCCGACTGATCGTGAAATGGCAGTCAATGTCAAATATGATGATCTCGTTCAACCGACGCAAGGACCGGTGAATCCGACATTTGGCGGTATACGCGGTGTACTAGCTGGTTATGGCATTGAAAAGAACGTAGCCGCGGGTCACGTCGAAGAGCAAGCGTATTCCAATTACGATTTCGACTCACAGTATTATAATTTCCAATCACGCGGTTATGCACGCGATCCCACCCTATTGAACTACACGCTAGCCGGTGGTATTGGTGGCGGTAAAGATGGCACGGGCTACGTGGGCGATGTTGATAAGGTGCAAACCTACGAGCGTAACTTATCGAAGGCCACCGATAAATCACGCAAAGAAGCGGGAGCCAAGCGTAAACAACGTGGCGATGCCTCGGTCATTGATGGTGACAATGCCTATCAGGGACCATGGGCCGGCTTTGACACAGACGATATGATGCCACCACCACCACCACCAGAACAAGAAGAGGAAGTAGATGAGGTAAGTGAGAGATTAGTTATAGCTGTACTATTTATTACTAGTAAATGATTAACACGCTATCATTCATACTAGACGACAAAGGATGAGACGACAGTTGAAGTCGAGAAGAAAGAGGAAGCAGAGAAGGAACCCACACCAATGGAGAGACAACAACACAAGATCAAGACGGGCAATGAGGAAACCATATTCCATGGTACGGTATCAATGACACGATCTATTTATTTTGATTAACAACTCATTGTATTAGGTCGAGAGGAATATGACTATCAAGGACGTACTTATATGCATGTACCACGAGATTTAGGTATTGATCTGTTGGGTGAACCAGGCACGCAACAATGTTTCCTACCTAAACGACAAATTCATACATTCACCGGTCATACGAAGGGAGTGTCGGCCATTCGATTCTTTCCTCATTCCGGACATCTCTTACTATCAGCTGGCATGGATACTAAGATTAAGGTAGGAATAGCAATACTAGCAATATAAATACTAATTAACTTGTTCAATCCACTATTATGATTGTAGTTGTGGGATGTCTATCATCAACGACAATGTCTACGTACTTTCCTAGGACACGACAAGGCAGTACGTGATATTTGTTTCACACCAGATGGTACAAAATTCCTTAGTGCTAGTTATGACACTACAGTCAAGCTATGGGATACTGAAACAGGTGAGTTGATTCATACGTAATCGATTAACTGATTAATATACTAATGATAATAATAATTAGGCAAATGTATTAGTGCATTCAGTAATGGCAAGATTCCTTACTGTGTTAAATTCAATCCTGATCATCCCGATTCATTCTTGGTGGGATGTTCGGATAAGAAGATTATACAAGCAAGTATTTAATAGATTATGAAATACATATATGTTTACATACTAACATCTACTATTTGTACACACTAGTACAATGTAAATACTGGCGATGTCGAGCAAGAATACGATCAGCATTTGGGTGCAGTCAATACCATTACATTTGTCGATGAGAATAGACGATTTGTAACTACATCAGATGATAAG
Source organism: Syncephalis plumigaleata (assembly GCA_025201365.1). Lineage (NCBI taxonomy): Eukaryota > Fungi > Zoopagomycota > Zoopagomycetes > Zoopagales > Piptocephalidaceae > Syncephalis > Syncephalis plumigaleata. The sequence continues at coordinate 508,543 of JAIXMF010000010.1, forward strand.
ACATTACGTGTATGGGAGTTTGGTATTCCAGTAGTGATCAAATATGTCGCTGAACCTGATATGCATAGTATGCCATCAGTAGCTGTACATCCTAGTAGTAAGTAACTATACACTATTATTACTATTACTGTTACTCGTAATAACATTGCTTATTTCATGTAGATAAATGGTTGGCAGCACAATCATTGGATAATCAGATTCTCATATTCGGTGCACAAGATCGATTTAGACAGAATAGAAAGAAACGATTTGTGGGTCATTTAATTGCAGGTTATGCATGTCATCCGAACTTCTCACCTGATGGACGCTACCTCATATCAGGTGATTCTAGTGGTCATTTATGGATATGGGATTGGAAATCATCGCGTGTGTTAAAGTAAGTAGATCATGATTATAGATTATTGATTAAGTAATTAACTATATTTAATTATAAGGAAACTAAAATGTCACGACAAAGTACTCATTGATTGTGCATGGCATCCACATGAGACATCAAAAGTAGCCACGGCCAGTTGGGATGGTACGATTAAATATTGGGATTAATTGATGATGATGATGATGCAATCACAATATCATAGGATAGTTATTAAAGTAAAGCATAATAGTAATAATCAACTAGAACTATTAGCAGTAAGAGATTACCAGAAAGCACACCTATAATAATAAATGAATAAATGAATGAATAATAGCAATTATAGTATGGTATACTAGGACACTTACCATCCAATGTAACATTGACACAAGTTCTCGGGAGATCGTGCCTGTTGAATGAGTTTCTCCACTTGATCAGGTACATCAAGTGTTGTATTAGGATTGAAATCACGACCTATTTTGTTTTACGTAGAATGGAATGGAATGAATGAGTATATATGGTATGATAGTAGTATAGATATACGTACCTGTTAGTTTCTTTGATACTCGTGTAATAACATGAACTGCTCGTTCATTAAGTGCTTCCGGTTTATTGAATGCCTCTTCACCTATTAATATGCATTAGTAATTGAATACAATACATATATATACATATACTAGATAATACATACCTGATATATTACCGATATTTTCACGAGTAGATACACGACGACTAGGCACTACACTATTAGATATTGAATCATCCATCATTTCACCTAATAGTCATCATCATTATTAGTAATCCATTAGTTATAGAGTATTCATGTTCATTACCATGTGTTGAATGACTACGATTTGGTCGAGTATCTGCTATATTCATATATTACTATGTATTAGTATTATGTATTAGTTAAATAGAATAATAGACTCACCTTGACGTGGACTTGGATGATTAGTCATTAGACGCCAATTAATTAATGGATCATAGACGAATGCCTCGAGTACGGCCATTAGACTTTCCTTGTTCTCCCGTAGTACACGCATTGTATTCTCACAAGTAGTACGGAAGTTGCCTTCAATACCGCTCACCTATCATAAACAATGTTAGAATGATATCTATCTATTTGTATATATTTATCTACTTACCTCCATTGCATTAACAAGCATACGCGTTAAACGGAATGGAATACGTTCGGGGAACTTTTCACGATGCATTGCCACCTAATCACAATGATTGTATTAATTATAGCTTATACTATGTTTCTTTCTCCTATCTACTTGCCTCGAAACAATCACCGAAATCAATATGTACCACTTTACCGGTGTATCGTTCTAACATGAGATTCGATGGATGTCGATCACCCAATCCTAGAATGTAGCCCACCATTGACATGACAGCCAATGATCTCGTGTAGTTGGTACGACGTTCAAGCCATGACTAGTTACATACAAGTATTAGTATTACTATTGTATTACTGCTAATAGTATATGGATAGTTACCTCAGAGTTACGACTCTTTAACCATAGAACACGGTACAGATCTTGACCATCTGTCTTCTCGAGTGCATACTCGAATACCTCTACTTTTTGTAGTAGGGTCAAGTTATCATAATCAGGTGCCATTTTGAGCATGAGACAATGTTCGATATTCAGTAGAATCTTTTTAGATTCACGATAATCTCGTATAAGTGCGTGTAGTGTGTCAGTATGCGGTACCCAGCCAATTAAACCGGAATTAGGCGATAATGGAATAACTGCGTAACGTCGAATACTCAAGTGTCGCTTAAATGTTTCTGGATCCACTTGTAGCAGTGTATTTACTAGACCGAACAATTGCATAACACGTTCATCTTGACGTAGATCCTCATGACCTAATAATTAGGTATATACTATTAGTATGGATATTCGATACTATCACTAGTATAGCATATCTTCTTACCCTTGAGTAGATACTGATAATCACGACCATCACTACCCTTGAGTGATAATTTACGTGGTCGTTGTTTTGACATAATAACAGTGAGTGTAGAGGCAAAACTATGAATGGTTACTACGGGTTCACCACACTTGTATGTACCTATTCATTCAATGATTGATCAATAATATATAATATATAATATAGTATGGCATATTTACCTGGTACAGCAATCTCTAGATCGTGTGCCTCTAATAGTTTAGGTGATACATATTGTAATTCCAGTGTAATTAATTGCGGTAATTGTTTAGCAATGCGTCGGAATACTTGATAGTACAACTCCCATGCTTGATTCAAATGATTGCCATCGAGTGTGTGCTGATAGCGTTGACATAATTCATGTGCCTCTTGAAGATCACGACCGAATGCTTGATTAAATGAGATTTCACGTAGTGTCTCAGGTCCCTTATATAAGTAATGCGTTAGTACAGTTATTAATAATTAAGTATGCCATTACCCGTTCCATCATAGCGTGAAGTGGTGCCAACACAGAGAACATGCCTTCAATATTGTGATCACCAAAGTAAAGACGCGATGCTTCCTCCAATCCTTCATGCCACATCTCATGCCATAATATTGATACACGAATAAGTTCCTGACTGACCAGAAGAGCCTGATAATAGTAACAGTAATAGTAATGAGTTAGTGTGTATATCATTCAATTAGCAATCAATAGTATGATTATTTACTTGTTCTACTAGATTTGGACGATGTACTCGCATCTTATCCATAATACTAAGAGCTGCTCGTTTACGTGGAGCACTTTGTGACTTGGAGGCAACTGTCAATGAATAGACCAATGCCTGTGGATGTTGTCGACCAATATCTGACAATAGTTGATGGATTAAACGACGTACACTAGGACTAGGAGCATGAATACGAGCAATTAACTAGTGGATCATTACATCTATTAGTATGTATATGTATATCTACTATTATCATTCTAATAGTACCTGTGGTATAACTTCCAACCATGTATCAATGCTGACTGTACTAAATCCTTCATTAATAGCAGTGCTCACTTCTGGTTGATAGCCGAATTTAAACCATAGGGTCAATAGACGAAGTGTATCCTGTAATGAATTGCCACTAGCCAATGCTAATGATCTAAAGAAACCTGTATAATAATGTGTTAACTAGATCCTTCCACTACATAATCAAGTATGATTAATTACCTTGCACTGCTGGTACAATATGTGCAGATAGTATTTGTGGTGACATGAGATCACTCATCTTCTCAAAGTGAGATATCACCTCGAAGTTGGACAATGACCATGCATGCCATGCCTTGTACGAATCACTATCATAATGAGTAGCTAGGAAATAGGATTTCAATACATCTGATATCGTATCCTATTACAACAATCATTAGATATAGTCATCTTATATATATATATATATATAAGCAATATTATATTACCTCATTCCATTCATCTTGTAATGCCATTTGCCATGCACCTTGTTTCAAATAACAACGTGATAATAAATGTTTCATATCTGCAGTAACTAATGAATCACCACTTGTTAATCCATTACGTTTTGATAGAGATATACTGGCAGCATTAGCTACTATATTATAGTTAGTATCACTATTACTATCACCATTATTGTTATTACCACTGCCATGTCCCATATCGTGTCCTGACATTGTAGACTGATTCACTAGTAGGGTGAGACGTGCATTGAATTCACGTAATTGCGCTAATGCCTCCTCTCTAGTACCTGATGCCCACATTAATTTCAAATAGGCATATGTGATCTGTGGTAGTGCATGTTCCGGTAACTATGATGATCATTCGATTAGTACATATGTATATATATGTGTATATCTAGTATAAATATGCTTACTCCTTCATCGAGTGACTCCACACCACATAGTTCGGCTAGTGTACGTTCCGCCACCGCTAATCGACCACCTTTACGACATAGACCGACGAATTTAATCCACATTTGCATATCTTCTGTAGGTGAGACTACGGATGATCTCACCATCAATATACGTTGCCATACTTCGATGTTACGCTGACAACCCTTCAATCTAGTAATGCCATCATTATAAGTATCATATACCATTACTAGTATTATTACTTACCGCTTCATCCATGTATTACGAATGGTCAATTGACGTTCAGGTTGATCATGACACTTTTTATAATTGATCACCTCCTCTAGTTCAGATAGCATTTGTACTCGTACCATAACACTAATAGTTATTAGTATGATACTTAGTATGAGCGTATTATTCACTTTCACTTACCTGTAAGCACGACTGTAACTCTCGCTAATTACCGTGTTCAATTCACCGTATAGTCTGTCGCGTGTCTCGGTGATATGATGCTCGGCTTCCATGAATTTATTACGATGCAACGAGAGGATAGCACGGAAGAATGAAGGATCGGGCGAGTCTGGATTCATTACGGCAATGTAATCATTCATCAGCTCCCATTGATTGGTGCCCCATGCTGCCCATGCTGCGGGTATTGCGATATCACGACGCATCTCCTCGCTTGCTCGACCCCAACGCTCTTGCGACAATTGTGATAGTGCACCCCATTCACAGAGTGCGTATAAGCATTTCATACGACCGAGGGTAATCTCGAACGATGAGGGATCATCCTCTTGTTTACGTTCATAGGCAGCCAGTGCATCCTCCCATCGTTCTAGCTTTTCATACCATGATTCCTTCAATTCAAGATCATGATTCTGCTGTGCATACTTTAGAATACCGATGGCAGCATCCGGTTGTTGTAGCTTGTTATTAATATGAATTAATGATTCAATAGTATTAGCAGATGGATCCGATATGAACTCCAATTCCTTGTAATGCAATGCCTTAGCATAAGCATGACATCCACTGGCTCGTGCACCTAGTGTACGAATATTAATCGGTAATGCTTTGTCGTCATGTTCCATGAATTCAGATAAATTCAATAGGGTTTGCAATATCTCTGATGGAATATTAGAGGATAATAAAGCAGTTTCTATAGATTTCACTAGTTCATCCTATGATATACAATAATCAATTAGATGCTATATATATATATATTAGTAAATAATACTTGCCTGGAATTGATCGTATAATACTGTCCAACAAGAAATGAATCCTGCATTAAATAGTTCACGCGCTAATGGTTGATACATGTTGGCCAGGGCAGCGCATGCTCTCAATGCATGTGAGGGTGATTCCTTCAATAGTTCCACACTTAGTTTCCTCAACCATTCCGACCAGTCATCATGAGTGGATCGTTGTGATGTCTCCCAGGCTTTCTTTAAATGCTGTTGATTGACTGGTAGCTTCTTAATACCACCTACTTCTAAGGCGGGATCCTCTGCTTCATTCTCCTCACTATAATGTTACTATTAGTTATAGATATCGAACAGGTTGAACAATCTACTTGCCGTTCACTCGCTAATCCCGAAAGATCCAATGGAAGTGGTTCTCCTTTGGCAAGCTTATTCACCAATTGCTCATACTTTAGATGGTAGATGCGATGCTTGACTAGAATCTATAAATAAAGTTAATTGAATTATCAAGTGACATTATTCTACTTACCTTGCGCATATATGGAACAAATACGGAATAGGCAGGACCTAGCTGGTAAACAAGCATACAAAGTGATTCCATAATGACTGGTCGCATTTCTGGTTGATTCAATGCCAATATACGAGCAAATGGATGGATAATACGCGAAGCATGATCGGAGAAATCAACCTTCAAACACAATTGACCAATAGACACGACAGCTGCACGTCGTACCGGTAGACTGGCCTCATGACGCTCTGCCACCCTTACAATAGATGGGACCACCAAGTGCATATAATCTTGTAGACTAGAGCCGAACACTGTCAAGGCATGTAACACCTTATGAGTGGAGACTCGTTTCTCGCCCACATCACTTTCTAGTATTTGTAGCATATGTGGTAGTAAATGCGGTAGGTACACCTTGAACTCGTTATCCAATTCTTTGGCAATGGCTTCAATAAGTGTAAGAATCGTGGTTTGTAACGATGATGTGGGATTCCAAAAGTCGCGAATCAACGCAAATATATCCACTAGATAGTTGCGAATATGTTGTTTTACAATAGACATGAGCAGACTAAGTTGCTGGAAGTAAAAGTCGAGCATGCCAGCCGGTGATGATCGCATCACATTAAGGAATGTAGGAATAATCTAATAATGATCATCATCATCATCATCATCATCATCATTAGTTATTGGATACATATCTATATACACAGCAGATATTTACCTGAGGTAAGAATGGCACGCATTTCAGACCGAGTGTTTTAAACATATACATGAATGCCTGGATGACCGTACTATGATAGCTACTTAGTGATGGTTCGCGTAGAATCTTAAGTAGTGCGTTGATGGCCACAGTAGGAAAGTAGTCCTCGGAACTCGGTCCCATACCCACCATTAATAGTGAGATATCGGCATTGGCACCATTGGCCGGATTGATATTATTCGTCTTGCCATCCTCAGCAACTCGTTCCACCTTGTATCGATAAGGATCGAGTGCACCCAGAATACCCAATAACTTAACGGTCTCTCGTCGTAATGGCACTGTTTGTTCCGTATTGAGAATATCAATGAGAATGGGCAATAATGACGGGTATTTGAGGTAGGGTTCGATAACAAAGCCGGTATTAGCGGTTAATTGTCCAAGAGTTCTTAGGGCAGCATGTCGTTTTGCCGAGGCACTTTGATCTTGTAGTGCTTCAAGAATGATGGGCATCAATTCATTCAGGTAGGGTTGCATGTCTTCACCGCCTACTTCGGCTAGTTGTCCGATAGCACCGAGTACGGCAGCCACCACATTAGGCACGGAATCACTCGCTTTTAGTAAGAGTACGCGTAGAATAGGATCAACATAGGGTTTAAGGAATCGTTGTGCCGCAGATATAAGAGCCGTCAACAATAAAGCACTCTCCTCCTTATTTCGACTAGTTGTGTTTATCATTAATATAAAAGAAGAAAAAAGAGGAGCAACCTACCTAACTGTCGAGTATTCCAGTTCCGTCAATAGTTGAATAAGCGTTTTACGCAATGATGGAATAACATAGGCTGGATTATGTTTCGCCAATCGACCAATGACCGACATGGCAATCTCTCTAATGGCGAACACTTCATCGTTTAATGCCAGGAATAGAGCACGTACATGTTCAGCCTGCGCTAGATGCTGATCGAAACGTTCATCCAATGAGGAGATAACCACCTCGCGTGTATGTGGATTAGGATCAGCCACTCCCACAGACAATAAACGACCCAATACATCTCGCATCACTTCAATGGCGTGATTACTTGTTTGATAACAAATAGGATCACGTATAAATAGTTGACATGTAGTAGCCGCAGCTGCCTTACGTATATCCGCGTTGTCTGCATCCAAGTAATGCACCACACAATCACGTACAAATTCATGTAACATACGACCTATCAAATAACAATAATTAACTATTAATAACAATGCTAATTGTATAGTAATACACATACCATTGAAATCCATTGTACCAAGAGTAGTAAGAGCAAGTATAATAATATCATCACTTGATTCCTGTGTCTATATTAATTATGATGCTTGCTTATTGACTAATAGTAATTCATTCACTTACCGTCTGTTCTTTAGTAGTAGCAGTAGTAGTACCATTCACTATGCCATTATGTCCACTATTGGGTGGTGCACCTGGTTCACGATAAGGTTGTCCACTTAGGATAATAGACAACATATCAAGTAATCGATCTATAATTGATGAATGAGATCCTAGCAATATAGTATACATATATTGCATTCTTACCTTGAATGGTCTTCAATAATGGTGGCACATATCGTCCAATGTCCACTAGTGCCTTACGTAGTGGTTCACTTAGTCCACCTGCAAACATGAGATCCAGTAGATTGTGCATGTGTCGTGTGATGCTCTGTCCTACTGATTTCGCTAATAGACTGATACACTCGTAGATTGCCGCTTCATGTGCTTGTCGTAATTTCCTACATAATATTTAGATATACAATTAATGCTAATTATCGTTATTACTTACCCTTTTAGTGAAAACAATCTTTAGCATTGCGTAGAATGGACTCCAAATAGACACACATATCATTGCCTACAGATATGGCTACTTCACCGATGGCTTTGAAGGCTATAGCAGTATTAGACATAAATGCATATGTATAAATTACTATTACAATATATAAGCATAGTCATTTCACTTACCGGCATTTCGTTCACGTTCCTTCTTTAATTGTTGTAGCAAATGACTCATGGCATCATCAAGGTAAGCATTAGAGAAATCCATGGGATTATACGAAGCAAGAATAGGCATCAAGTTCACTACGGTACGTCGAATCAATGGATCTCTATGCTCTTTGAATTGGAATACTGCCTCGCAACTTCACGGAATCGATTATTCATAAACTATTAGAGTCAATAACACGTCAGTAACTACTATTATTACTATAGTCATTTAATTACCATGCCAGTTCTTAGTAATAATTCACGATAAGTGAGTAGTGCACCATGGATTAAATCAATACTGCCGCCCTTTAAGCTTTTGTTAGCCTCATCTAGAATACGGCGATACCATTGAATACGCTGTTGACTCTCGCGTTGATAAACAATCTCTAGACAAGCACTTAATGCATCAGCTGCTGCTTCTCGTGTTACCACTCGCGAATCACGTAATGCCGACCATAATAGATCAAGGAATTGCGGTACATAGGCATAAATGAATGTTGGCGCATTCCGAGCCAATTCACTTAGAACGTGCACGGCCGCATAACGTCGATGTTCACTACGATCTATATAGTAACAAGTTAGTATACACAGTAATATATATATAGAGCAATGTCATTACCTTGTAGCCATTCCAATGCACGCTTTACTTCAGATTCTACTACATCTGTCGTAAGTGATCCACTGGCCAGAGCAAGATGTCCTAGTTATTACTATTGTTATTACTCATTATAATGATGCTAGTAGTCAAGACATTTACCTAATGCTTTCGATGCAGCAATCATTACTTGCGTGTCATTATTCAATAATAATCGATGCAAGTAATGCGCTGATCGTGTCACTTTAGTGGTATTCTCCTCTCCTTCATAGTCGATTAATCGATCTATTGAGCAGTATTAGTATTCAACTACTACTACTACTACTACTACTAATACACTATTATGATCAGTTTACCTAATGCAATAATGCCTCCTAGTTTCTCGCTGTTATCCGCACTATCTATAAGTTCGAATACACGAAGATTGACATCATTATTGAATTTAGCTGCTGCTTCTGCCGACAATTCATGAGATACAGTCTCCACCTATATATATAATATAATAAGTAATTCATATATTATTATTTATTGATAAACAACTACTTACATGTTCAAGCAACTCATCAGCTGCTCTTATACGAACTTCTTCCGAACTATAGTAATAGATTGTATTAATATATATATCAATTGAAATGTACTTCAAGATGAATAGCTTATTGCTTCTTCAACACTATCAATGCATATATACATACCGACTCTTTAGATCGTTGAAGATACGACTCAACGGGTCTGATCCTTGACCAGTGGTCGTAGCCATGGTTGAATAGAGGTGGGACCTGTCCACCACTGGTTGGAATCAAGTTAATATGAGCGTATTAGTCGCACCTTGTTGTTATTGTTATTGTTAGCGTATCAAATAGTGCTATAGTGGACAGATATAGTAAGCACAGACTAATTAAACAGAAGAGGAAGAAGAAGAAAACAAGAACAGCGAATAGAAAGTGTAATGAATAAGTGGATGGGTGAAGAGCAACAACAACAACAACGTGTATATAAACGAGAAATAAGAGGAGGTGACGACTAAGCACAGATAAAAGAAAGTTGTCCACTTTACTCGTTCCCCATTTCACATTGTACACCCAATACACTAATATTCGCTACCTTTATCACATTGAGTGTAGCTACTTGACAATGACGATAACAAGCAATCATGAAGTGTTGTCAATTATTGAACGACGTGCATTAAAGCGACAACCACTCTATCGTGAAGCAACTGACTTGCTAGACCGTTTAGCTCGACAGGTAATATGATTATGAAGGAATCTACTTTATTTATTTTGCTTAACAAGATATGGTTAGGTAGAACCAATTTTAGTCAAATATCATTGGCAAGTAGGTTTATTACGCGAATTCCTTCCTACAAATACGAATCTATTAGGTAATTGTAACCTATTTACTATAAAGAAATTGTATAAATTGTTATTGTCTTGTCTAGGTGTTAATGTCAATCGTGGACAAGAAATACGAATCGTTTACGATATGCATCAACACCGAATGAATTTATCAAGTATGAAGATCTATTGGGTACACTATTACACGAGTAAGTAGTATTATATGTATTAGATACGTAATAGATATATTAACTCGCGTGATTATGGATAATACTCGCTATTAGACTTGTACATATTGGTAAGAATGATCATTCGATAAGATAGATGAATATTACTAATATTAATGCGTATCTATATAGTTCATGGTCCACATAATACTTTATTCTACCGACTACTTGATCACTTACAGATGAATGTGAGCAATGTCTAGCTAAATACGGTTATGCTACTAGTAGTACTAGTACTGGTACTGGTATTAGTAATGGTAGTAATACATTTACGCGTACCACACAAAATGCGCGTACATTAGGCAAGAGTAAGACTGATGATCGTATCAGTCAATGGCAAACGCATGTACACCTGCTGAAATGGCAGCATTAGCCGCTATTCGACGTCGTGGTCTATTCGATGACACATGGTGTGGTAGTGAAGTATCTTCTACTACAGTATCTGATAATGAATCATTATGGTGTCTGTATCCCAATCCACCAAACGTCAATCTACTAGTACTAGTAGAGCCATTATCAATCAATGTAGTAATGAGGAGAATAAGGAAATGACATCGTGGTCATGTTTGAAGTGCACATTTATCAATCGCCCCATGTCCCTTATGTGTAGTATTTGTCGTGAAATTAGAGAACATGATCACTCATTGATGATCGAGGCATCTAATAAGAAAATAAAATCATACTAATGAAGTTTGTACATTATATAATTATATTATAAATGGTAAATGCTTCTATGTATTGATTACTTCATATTAGTGTAAACACTCAGTATGCCACTCATGCTAGATAATATACTACTACTTCTAGTTCTAGTTCTAGTTCTAAACAGGTAATCGCCTCTATTCCTATACCTGTCATAGATGGTCATCAATAGGCAAAGTAGCCTATCCAGAAATGTTACATGTGCAAAGCGGACACATTCATTGACCGTCACACACACATGGCGAAGAAAAGGAAAACTTTTTTCTTACTTGTTTCGTGTTACCCATCCATGGTCTACACAATGACAAACAAACAAACAAACAAGCAAGAAAAAAACAAAATATTTCTGCATTTTTCTTTTTCATTGGTGTAGTTTAAAAAGTTCTATATTCGTTTTATACACGATTATGATAGCATTTGGTTAGTTGGCTTGTTCTCTCTCTCTCTACTTCATTCTCTTCAACTCCATCTACCAAGTAGTTTATTTGTACGCATTTATTGTATGGTATATGCGTTGTGTATTTGATATTGACAGCTGCCATTACTACAACTGCCATCGCTAGTATCATTGTTGTTGCCTATGCCAATTACTACACCATCCACTACTGCAGTAGTTACCGGTAAGTATCTACTATTCATTGATATGATCAATCTAAGTAAAGAGGGAATGATATATGCTAGCATTCAATGCACAGTCGCTGTATGCAATGAATGATTCTATTTATATCCATGTTAATGTAACCTGATGATCATTCTTTATCTTATAATGGTAATCTCCTTTTTGCCGTTACTTCTATCTATCTACTCTGTTCTACTCTATCCTTTACAATATACACGCATACATACAGATATCTATTTGTGGAGTGACTAGATAGAAACCATCATTGTGTCATTGTTGTCTTTCTAGTACATCTACAACTATTATGGTACATGTCATACAATTGACAGGAAATGGTGCGTCATTGCCTTGTCTTTCTGCTTTCTTTCCTGCGTTGGCATAATCAAGTATAGAAGATTGGCATTGTGAATATTTGAGTGGAAAAAGAGAGAACGAGTATATATATATTGATGCTCACTTTTATTCATTCATCTATTGATTCTTTTTACTTGCTCTATCTGTAAGGTTTATTACTTAACAGTATTTTCTTTCTTTTCTCTATCACACTCTCTCTCCTTGTTCGTCTAGTTGTAGTGAGTAGTGAGTAGTGAGTAGTAGTTATAGCAATCCCTATACTTTTACTTCTACTTTATCTTTCTCTGCTATTATTTAGTGATTCCCTTTTCTTCTTCAAATTACTAAAATATATACATCTTATACTTACACTTTTGATTGTTGTTGGTTGGTGCTGCTCACGTAGACGGCGGGCACGGGGAAGCTACCATGGAGTATGTTGCCAAGATGATGCAAGTGGTTGCACGTGCCCGAGCCAACACTTGTCATTTGAGGACTGGACGGAATCACTGGGATTGGACGGAATGCGAGGATCGATCAGCCAAGGGACTACAACGCTTATTGCGACAACGTATACGTGAACTACGGGCAACTCGAAAACAATTAGCAGAGGTATATCAGTCGACACAACAACAGCTACAGCTACAGCAACAATATACGACCAAGACACACGATACTTCCTATCATCCCATTCATTTGAGTGGCAATGATGGTGTCAACTCTACTATCGAGTCAACAGATGTATCTAATCAGGATACAGTAGGATATCATGGCGTGAAAACGAACAAGACTAGAGTATTCGAGCTAGATGTATATTGTCGTGACAATCAGGCCTTACTTGAACACTGGACTATTGAGTATACATCAAGGTAAGTTGTGTTGTACTCTATTATTGCGTGTGAATAGGAGGATACTATAAAAATAGCTTGACTATAATTTGTATAACATTAGCTAATTATTGATATATTCATTGATGTCATCTTTATATCTAATAGTACAACAGCAATAAAATACAGATCGTCAATCATCAAATACGCAAACTGCATCGTCATTCAATGAAGAAGATGAAACGGATTTTATCCTTCTTACTCAATCACTATTTTCGCAAATACGATTGTTACCAGTACAGACAGCATTACAGGATGCAGTATTAGCTAAAGATGATTTGGGTTGCGCTATTAAAGTAGTAGACGAATTGGAATGTCAACCCTCGATACTAGAACATCCACTCATCGTGTACATGATGATGATGATGATCATGATGGCAATCGTCTACCATGTCCACAATGGATAGTATCCAGTTCTGATTTGAAGATTCACACTTTCCGTCCAGCTACAGCATCACGGGGTGTTCTCAAGCTTTCACTTACCTATGATCCAACAGTAGGTGGGCTACGCGATATAAGTCGTGATAAAACACTACCAAAGGGTGTTCTTCGTCAAGTGCAATCGGAACATACGTCAGAATCATCACAAGGAACGATTACATCAAATGATGAAGTATCATCATCACAATCAAGCTGGACATCTAAAGAGCAAGCTAGTGAATCTACATCGAATGCTACTATTACGACTACTACCACGACTACTACTAGTGATGGTAATAAGGAGTCATCAACAACGCATGCACAGTTACCACTACGACCAAGTACACCTACACCAAGTGCTGAACTTGCTGTACAATTGGAGAGATTGGCACGATTAAAATTGATTTGTATGCAACGACCTCAACTGACACGATCTCGATTATCATTTACACATTCTGCTGGAGATGATGAACCATCGACTACTACTACTACTACTAGTAATACTAGTAATACTAATGAGGAGAAATTATCAACAGATACTAAATCAGTTCCAGATAATGCAGACAATACAAATGATAATGCATCAACTGCCAACAGTAGTACACCATCTAATCCGGGACAATTAGCAAGATCACTTTCCGGATTAACACGTATGTTACGTGGACAGGATGGTAATAACCATTTGACTGCATCTGCATCTGCAGCATCTTCCTCCTCCTTACCTATTCAGTTACCATCACTACCGAATAGCAGTAGCCATATGAATGTTGTCGATCAGCAGCACCAACGAGGGGCTAATCTCAATAGTAAGGATGACAGCAATGATGCCTATAATAAGGATGCATTACGAATTCCAGGGGATGATGAATCTGTAATGGCGACAACGTATACTATTCCTGAACACACGTCATCGGCATTACCGCCCTCCTCGTCTTCGTCTTCGTCCTCTTATATGCCAGTACCAATTCGTTCCAGAATCAATGATCAGCATCGACAACAACATCATCATCATCAACATCATCATTTATATCAGCACCAACACGAATCTAGTCTAGGTAAATTGATATCGCAGCCATTCCGTCCAGCTACATCAATGAGACCACCCGCTGTTACACCTACATCGCCTACTTTGCCATCACCATTACGTAATTCATTTGATGCATTGGGAAATAGTGGATTGTCATTGCCTCATATGCTTCGTTCACATCATTCAGCACGATCTATAAATCGACGTGCTAGTATTACAGGTGAACTATTTGGATCATTTATTGGTAGTTATGAGGTAAGTAATTCATTATTAATGTATATACATATATACACTTGTATATTAATGTATTATATTAGGAATCTATTCTTAGTGGTCGTATGTCAACACTCCCCTCACGACCGATAGAGTTTATCGCGCAGATCGGTGTACTCGGTCGTGGTAATTGTCGATCCTCCTTGAAATGTCCACCGCACATCAACTTGCCCTTCCCTGCCACATTCTACAATATGCAAGACGATGATGCTCCTACACCGTATGTTGGCAATATCGATTTGGAACATGCACCAGCTGATGCGTTAAAGCAAAAGAAATCAACGGCTACTCGACATGGTGTGACGGGTTATCGTATTCCAGCCATGGGTCAATTACAGATTGTCATTAAGAATCCAAACAAGACGGCCATCAAGCTATTCCTAGTACCGTATGATTTCTCAGATATGCCAGTTGGTACAAAGACATTTATACGACAGAAATCCTATGCGAAACCAACATCACCGGATACGGAGACTACCATTAGTAGTTCTAGCTCTAATACAAATCATTCTACACAGAATCAACATCGATCTGTATTACGCTATGCCATTCAATTGCAGGTATGCTCACCTAGTCGTGGTCGTATTTATCTATACAAACATATACGTGTGGTATTCTCACATCGTGTACCCGATGGTAGTGAGAAACTACACGTTGTCTGTGATGGACCAGGTGAACCACGCTACTCACCATTAACAGCTACTTGTCTAGCTATAGCACTAGTAATATTACTAGTAAAACTACAGATAAATATCGATCATCACTATTAATGCCACCACCACCACCACCACCACTACCAGCATCATCATCATCATCATCGACACTCAAGCATATGCATTATCGTGCTAGGGCCATTTCTGATGTAGCTCATACAGTTGTAGTAAATCGTAATGATTTCATATCATCACTAGGAGATCATCCTATTGAGACAGCAACAACTACACCAGTAAATGAACCTATACCACCATCAATGGCTACTTCAATATTTAAAACAACTGCTATCAATACAAATAATCAGCATTATAATACAAATCAACCTACTACTACTGTAACTACTACTACTACTACTACTACTACTACTACTACATCACCCTCACAAAATATGATAGCAATCCCGCCACTTCTTTGTTTTCCTGCAGCGACAAGCACACCTGAAAAGCCTTTACTGCCACCGTAATCATCCTATGTAATTGCGTTTGTTTGTTTTCCTATTTCATTTCGTTTCTTTATCTAAATACTCGTCGCTTAGTTCGGTTTGTTTTGTATTTCTTGCTCGCTTTACTATTTTGACATACTCTAATCCTGACTCTATTCATTCTCTCCCTTGCATTCGTAGTTACACTTTTCTATTGTGTCATTTCTACTACTACTACTATTACTATTACTAATAGTATCATCACTTGTTATACTACTTGTCATTTCGTAATAATAAATAATATATATACATTATTATCATGTGATATACTAGAATGGTACCTGTCCATTTCTTATCACATGCCACGTGTTGATGCAGCAGAAAAAAATACGTATAACATTTGCCTTATCATTTGCCTATTATTAGACACACACACAAATATATGGGGACGAACGAGAAAAGCATGTCTTGTCTCTTTCTCTTTCTCTTTTCTTGTTCGTTCCTCTTGGTATACAACTACTACAACTATTACACTCTAAAATACACTTAATATATAATCGTACACGTCGATAATACAATATGAAGTCGTTTTATCATACACCATTGACGTCTATTTCTATGCTAGTAGCATTGGCTGTGCCATTACTTACTATTACTACTACTACTACTACTACTACTAGTGCTATCTCACTTTCTTTACCTGATTTCGTAGCTAATGGTGTTCACAAAGGTGAAGCCACATTTTACGACTCGGACGGTCGTGGTCACTGCTCATTAGACTCGAGTAGTGACGGTGTATTCGGAGCGATGGCCTCCGCTTTTTGGTCTACCGCTGCAGTTTGCGGGGTATGCGCGGAGATCTCACATAAAGATAAAACGGTTACGGTGCCCATTGTCGACGAGTGTCCCTCCTGTTCCGCCGGTAGTATCGATTTATCGCGTGGTGCATTCCGAGCATTGGCATCAGAGAGTGCCGGTCGTATTGACATTAGTTGGAAGGTTGTACCTTGCCCGGTGCAGGGTAACCTACGCTATCGCTATAAGCCCGATGCAAATGCTCAGTATTTAGCGGTGCAACTATTGAATTATGCCATTCCGATTCGTTCACTCGAGTGTCGCGCGGCCAATGGTGGTGACAGTTGGCAAAGTCTTAAACGTCCGTTGATAATTATTTCATTGGTACTACACCGGGTAACGCGGGTAGTGCCGGATTAGATTTCCGTATTACACCGTATGGCGGTGCACCCATAGAAGACAAGGGTATTGCGTTCAATCCAGGTCAGACCATTACGGGCAAACAAAGCGTGGGCAGTATAAGTGTTACCACGGGTAATGATGGGCAAACACGTATCTCATTTAATACGACAGGCGGTAATGGTGTGTCAGCTACTATTGGATCTAATGGCGGTATTAATATCGATCTAAATGGTATTAAACTGCCATCACACTCCGGTGGTAATGAAGAGAGTGCCATTGCCACTAACGAGAAAAGTGCTGCCTATCAATTAACAACTAGCATGCCCGGTTGGTTATCCTGTATGATAGTGGCTGCCTATTTAATATGGATTGAATGATACAATATATATCCCTTGAATTTGATTAATTTATAATTGCCTAGTATTACATTGTCATCGTTATTCTAATTGGTTATAGTGTTCGTATAACATATCTCAAATAAATAAATACGTGAAGTACCTTTATCTAATCTTTTTTAATTTGTATTTGTATTTGCATTGTTCGATGACGTATTGTAATCAATATCAATCATATCAATTGACAAGTTCAACGTTGTCTGACACTCACCGATAGCAATGGCATTGGTATGTAAACTAAACGGTCATTTGCTGTACGTCCGTAGGGTAAGAAGAATGCCACATGGATGTTGTTACTTGGTTCACAACAAGAATATGATATCATCATGCAGAACAGACATGACGGATCAACTTGATATATTTAACTTTGAGCATTCGAACTACATTGCCAATCAACAAATACAAGTTAGTGCTTGTATTCTTGGTGTACTACCTACAAGCAATGGATTGACCATTCAGCTATACCAATATCCGCCCATCATCATCTCGGCTATAAGTCAAGCACTTTTTTACACACTCGACTTGCCATCTTCATACCCCCTTCTACTCTGCTCTGCTCTCACTGCTTTCTACTCTCGTTCTAGTCAACTTAGCTATCCATTCCACTAGGCCAACAGCAACATGAAGTTCTCTGCCGTTATCGCTATTGCCGTCGCCGTTGTCGCTGTCGCCGGTCTGGTCGACGTTGAAGCCAAGCCTCGCCAGGGGAGGCCAAATCTTAAGCAAGCAAGACGAGGACATCATCAAGTAGATATTATAGGTAATCAAGTCAAGAATGTATTGATGCAAGATCCTCATTTAGTGTCCATGCCATTCAAGTCATTATTCCTTGGTACAACAACTACAAGTATATCTACAAGATCATCATTCAACCATTCATTTATTGAATATGTCGTATTAATCATTGAAATAGAATGTCAATCATCAGTTGGTACTCAACGAGATTGTCGAATCAATTTATTAGAGTATACTTGGTTATGCATCGAAACAAGCCTCGAATTGTGCTTGACTACCGCCCATTACACCGTATAGTTCACGTAGACAAGCACCCACGCCTTCTAGCTCGTGTACGACATCTCCGGTTACTAGTACATAGGCAAAGTACAGGATAAATCGCTCGTCCTCCATATGCCATTGCTCCATGTCTTCCTGTAGACTATGACTCGCGCCCGTTTGCTCTTTATCCAGCTGACCGTGATACCTGGACGACAAAGTAATGGCGGTGTGCATTTCGGGCAATTGACGTACACGAGCGATTAAATTATGCCACGTCTCGGTAATTGGCGGTAAATAGGCGGGTACGGGCATTTTAAGTAAGAGTGCCGCGGCTACCGAGTACATGTACAATTCCATGGCACCGATCATTTGTCGTCGTTCTTTTTGTACCGGCTGAATGAAATTCCTTCGAACTTGCTGCACCCAATTAACGTCCGTGATCGTCATACGTAAGGTTAGCATATGATCGATTAACGCTTGGCAATGACCCAGTAATCGACCATAGGCACCCACGGGGAACGGGCCCTTAAGACGAGGTTCATTGCGAGTTAGCGCGAGCAAGTCTTGCAGCTGTAGTAGTTTCAATTGTAGTAAAAGCTCCAAGGCCAGGAATTGCTTATAGCTTCGTGCCATTCTATCCGTTTCATTTAGTCTTATGGTTGTTCGTAGCGGTGTGGATTCATCATAAGGTGATCCTTCATCCACACTGATATCCTCCTCTAGCCATGATTTACTGTAGAGTGATACCATTTTATGGTATAATAAATTAAGATTGATGAAAAAGTCGCATAGACCTCGACGCAATTCGACGCGTGCCTCATACGGCCATACGTAGCTAACCAATACGATGAGTGTAAATCATTGTGTTAAACATAGTCGTCATCATCAGCAATCACTTACGTTGTAGCGAATAAACCTATAATTGCACCCAATGTAACGGTAATAGCTCGTGTCAATGCCACATCTCTAATCTCTAGCTCGTCATCCTCGTACACTGCGTATCGACTCATAAGCACCGTGGTAAACGTCATACACGAGACTTGACCCACACGTGGATAGCCGCTATACATTATTAAATGGAAACACGGCAGTGAGAATAGAAACGCCACACATGGTAAGATGGTACGTGAACCGGGAAATAGCGTATAGGCTAGATAGGCCACGAGGGAACCGCACACCGTGCCAATAATACGATAGATACCAACTATATTGGATCCACCCACAGTGGGTGTCATTACCACGGCCATCTAGCATGAACAAGTAGGAGTAAGTATCTATCTATCATTGATGATGATGATGACACACATACCGAAATAACCGACCATTCTCCTCGGTAGTTTTGATAAGTTTCACGCCAGTCATCCATGAAAGCCGGTGCAATTAGAAGCATGGCAAAGATGGCACTTTTAATGGCATAACGCATTTTGAACTGCTTCAACATGTCGCCAAACTTCACCAATGCAAATGAGAATCGTTGTAGTGCCGTCTTTGGACGCGGTGAGTGTAGCGTGTCTTGCATGCTTTTAGGATCGAATTTCTGCCAAACAATCTCGACTCGTGCATCATCACCGACATCAAATAGTAATTCACTGTATCGTTATTAGCATCTATCTAGTATGAGTATCGTGTCCACTTACTGGGCCAGTTATTCTTGATACGCTCTTTAAGTGCTGTCCACCAACTGCGATTGCGATCCATTTGTAGTTGATTGAACTGCTCGATCACCTTTTCCAATTGATGTGCAAAATCTGTAAAGAGAACAGAAAGAAGTAGACGGGGAATACACTCTCGCTCACTGCAGTGTCTTTTGTATATTATC
Organism: Syncephalis plumigaleata; assembly: GCA_025201365.1. Taxonomy (NCBI): domain Eukaryota; kingdom Fungi; phylum Zoopagomycota; class Zoopagomycetes; order Zoopagales; family Piptocephalidaceae; genus Syncephalis; species Syncephalis plumigaleata. The sequence goes on from JAIXMF010000010.1 coordinate 529,065, forward strand.
GAAATGATCGACATTGCCGGGATTACTCGCTTGATCGATGACACTCGCTTTGATTTTGGCCCAGGCTCGTTTCCTACCAAATAATATAAAGCTTACGTAGAGCAATGGATTTCTCTCTGTTGAAATGCACCAATGCAAGGGCGAGATTACTTTGTAGTCGATTGGCATCCACCAGTGCACCCGTTGTAATCGAACGATGCATCTGTGTCATTGTACGTTTGCACGTGTAGCTTAACGCCCTCATGACCGGACCTATGCCTTCTAGGAAGATACGTAGCTCCTCTTCACCTTGCGTATCCAAGTGTGCCTTTGCACTATTATAGCTAGTTGTATTACTAGGTTGATCACCGGTATCAATCGGTTGTTTGCCTTTATCCGTAGGATGATTACTAGCTTCACCATTATCGTCATTATTCCGCGTGGAAGTGGTCGGTTTATTCTTGCGTATCAATGTTGCGACCACTTTGTTCAGACGCTGTTGCGTAAGCACTTCCCGCTGCAATCCAACACAACTACTTAGACTACTGATATGCTGGGTAAGTATATTAAGGGAATCGATCAAGTTGGCGTAGGCCGGTAGTTGTGGCCATATAGGATCGGCCGGTTCTAGTTGTGCCTCGTGTAGCGATTTCTTCAATGAACTAAACGACTGTCGATGAGCAGCCAATGCGGTGGGCAATGCATCCACGGGAGCATTATCATCCAACAAGAATGTCTTTACCAGTATTCGTAGCAATCCATTGAATGATTGTAGTGTGGAGGCAACATCATTTCTATAGTTGAACAATCAATAGGTTAGATTAGATTAGATTAGACTAACTATTACTCGTTGTAATGTAGATATTTGTGTATTACCGTAGATCATTACTGGCCTTCTGCGTCCATATCGTGTAATTGACCACTAGACTGATGAGATACCCGTGAAGAATGCCTGTTGCGGTCCAATCAGTGCATCCCAGTCTATTTGCTTGACGTGCGGCTCATCCGCAATGATACGGGCCAAACCCACATACATAGTGAGACTGGCCACCGAGCCTGCCGTATAAACGGAGGGTCGTTTAAGCCAGGCTTTCGCGGCAGCCACACCAAATGTACCAATACCGCCCACACCGATTACACCGACCCATTTCGATAGTGTCGTATAACCATGTATATTCAGGTTAACCACAGATAATGCCACGATAGATGTAATGAGACAGCCGTACACCATGCCTATGAGACCGAATAGCACGGATTCAAGTAGGGCACCTCGAGTACGTGCCGGATTAAAGAAGAATATGGAAAGTGCGGCTAAATGAGTGGATTGACCACCGATCCATTCAAATGGTACCTCCCAAAATGTGGCGAGTGATCCGATAAAGTAAGCGAATGATGCTTTCAAGGTACGTCGATATTTCAAAGGGATACTATTTGGAGTAAATTGAGTTATGCCGAGATTGACCAGTCATACCATTTACGTATAGTACTTGTATATGTTGTATATCGTGGTTGATTACTACTATTGTTGCTGACACTGCTATTAGAATTAATCATGGATCGATATTGATGTTTTCCCGTTGATTTCGAAGATGATTGCTGTTCAGTTGCTGATTCAGAACTAGAAGTTGAAGATGAAGATGAAGATGACGACAAGGAGGGTCTAGTCATAGTTGCACTTATTTCCTGTTGCAATGAGAATGGTGTATTCTTCTCCATAACATCCCTATATACATATATATACATATATATATTAATCAGCTATCTTGTATTATTACTATTACAATTAAGCTATCACTTACTCAGATTCAGAGAATGATCGACTAGTCATACGACGTTTTCGAATGGTGCCATCATCTAATACAACATGAACTACTGGTTCCAAGCTATCCTGCCAATCGATTAATCCTAATCCAAATGGATTGGTACTATTTCGATTATTGTTATTGCTATTATTGTTATTGCTAGGTGATGGCGAACTAGCCGAGAAACGTCCAGGTGTCATAGGCAATGGTAATGGTGGCAAATCATTGCCTGGACTTGTATGAGCCCAATTAGGCTGATGATGCATGATGTAGCGTCGTAGTCTACGCCATCCAGCCGATCCTAACGAATCCCTTTGCAATAGTCGCGGTGAATTCGACGAGTTGATATTGTTGTTCGATGACATGTTAGTGAAATAAGATGACGCGTGACCAAGGGTGTGCCTATTCGATGTAGCATGTGATGTGGACGGTCTAAGGAATCCATTCAATGATGGTAATGCAGCAGTAATAGCAGTAGTAGGAGTTGTAGTAGCAGTTATCGTCTTATCGCCTATATCATCACTGTCACTATGATGCGTTTGATCAATCAGATGAGTTGGCACTTGTATTGATGATGATGAATTATGCGTGCCATTATTAGCACGATCAAATGGTAGAAATGGTCGAGTAGGTAAAGATGCAGATAAAACTTGTCGTCTACCACCATTACTGCTGTTGTTGTTGTTGTTGTTGTTAGTATTATAAATGGTGAGTGGTAGTGTTTGTGGTGAATCACTCGTTTCTAAAGGGTCATGACCAGTGTCGGGTGAGACAGTGTCAGTGTCATTGGTATGAGAAATGGAAGATTCCGTAGTATTAGCTATCGCTGAGGTTGGTAAAGCTGTTTGTGCGGTACCATAGCCATTATTTGACGACATGATATGTACATGCTATACAGATAGTAGTATTTATAAACGAGTATACTACAACGAATACACTGGTAGAGTGAATAATTGAGACAATGAGTTAGTATAGATATTTAGCTAGACAATAAACAAAGTTGAAAGAGAAAATCACCGAAAAGAGTAGTAAACAAGTCGACACTGGACCAAATCTCCTACTTGAAATGTTTGTCATCGCTGTTACACACATTTGTATGTATGTGTTTGCACCACCTGATAAGATAAGAAATGCAAATTGGTCATCATTGTCATTGCCATTTGATGTAGTAGATGCAGCAGCTAGAATGCGTATTATTCCTATGTATTAGCACTGTAGTTCCTAATGGACACATGATATAATAGCAAAAAAAGCAAGCAATGATACACGGACTTGTTTATATGGCTAATTCACGGATAGAATGGACGTGCACATTTACATAAAGGTATACAATATCGGCACTAGCCAAGCCATATACGTGTCTCTTACTTGACTGTTACTTGTATCCTATGCAATGATCATTCAATAAAATATAGCTCGTTTAAGCTTTATGACTCGATCTTCCTCTTCCTCTTCCTCCTCTTCCTCTTCTTTCCTTTTCTTCTTCTTCTCTTCTGTCTAATGCGACTTCCTCTTACTATCATTATTATTATTGTCATTATTATATTATCAAGTTAGAATTGTTACGCTTTTTATTTATTTATTTATCACATCATGAATTCTGATCATCCATCATCGCATGTACAATGTATCACTACGGTAAGCGGATACGAGTGTGGTAACATTCATGTTCTCTATAATTTAAGCGTTGCGACACTGGTCATTACTACCATAACCCTAGTGTTGGCTTTGAGCATTATCATCTATCGTTGGTATTACGGATTATTCACATCGTTATTTCGACGAATCGATGGCTACTGGATGCCTAAACCGGTGGACATCTTACTCGTGGGATGGTGCACCGAAAAATTACTACGCACGTGTGTCTATACCATTGATGTCCTAGGGGCGAAGGAGGATAGTCCAATATCGCGACAGATACTCTATTTGATCGCCACCACGCTACTACGTCTTGCTATGGTGCATTTCGTCGTGGGCATCATCACTTATATACCGTCGACGTTCATTCGCCGCGCATCTCTAGTCGTAGAGGCGTGAATTACTCCCTGCAAAGTGCCAGCATCTATCGACATAGTACGGCCGCTCGATTTAGTTATCAATTGTGCGTGCCATCCACACGTGTTCTCCATTGGACCAACGTGGTCTACTCGGCTTTTTGGGTTCTATTTACACTGGTGGTTGGCATAAATATTACCATATACCATGTGCAACGGAACACGGACGCGGCCATTACCGCTAATCGTATCCTGGCCGATGCCTCCCATATCAACTTTAGTGTGATCCTTTTAGTCAGCGGCTATTACTGTTTCGGCTTCTATAGAATTATGCGAGCACACGCTTGTCATGCCTCCAGTTTGCGTATGGTGAAAAGTGAGGAAGCAGTGGCGGCACGTAATTTTCGAAATATATTCCTAGGCATTCTATCGTTGCCGGCAATCAGTTTGCTAGTGGCGATCATTCGGTATACCGTAGGTGATGCCATCCATTACACCACTTGGTTGTTAGTTTTCCATATAGTCACACGACATATTGTCATATACAATGTTATACAATGGATTGTCTTCTTTTTTATTCTCCGTAATTCACGGAATCAAGTGTTACGTAAAAGTACATTCGATCGTATCTCAAAGGCAATATCAAATTCACGAAAAAATCTACCCGTCTATGGTGACACCATCATTATTTCCGATAACTATATCAGTCAGTCACATCCTCGATCGCCTATGGTTATAGCAATATAGGTGATAGCACGTTGATTTGGCAGAGTTTCGGTGCTTCATCCAGTCACGATGATTGCTACACATCGGAACCAATTCGACATAACGTGGATTATCGTGAAAATGTCCCGCTAGCATCACCAGCATCATCGTATAACTTGGAGCCAGGTCCATATCAAGCAAGAGCAGTTTGTCGAGATAGTACTATTACCGGTATTCATGCCACTCATCGATATGGATCTTCCATCAAGCGCAATTGATATAACATTTATTACACAACTACACTACGTAAATCAGTATAGATAGCATCTTTTTTATATTATCACGCCACATAAAATTATATTTATTATTACTATTGCTATTGTTATTCGCAAGTTTATTTACTCGATTTAAAACATACACAGTCAATGCCATTATCGTATAGCCATGTCACGCATGATACATATTAATTAGTTGTACGATCATTGTTCACTTGTACCTCTGCATTATTCGCGGATGTACCATCTTCACGTACACCTATTTTAGCCAGTAACTCGGTAAGTTGCTCGGATTTCTGGCATAGATTCGGAATGCGCTTTGTGTCCTTTGAAGTAATGTTTTTGGCGTGTCAAATTCCATCAAATGTCCGCTATCTACATGGTTTAATATCAATGATAGATCGTCGTTATTGTTAGTCGTGTATTCCACGTCAATTACTACAAGGCCTACCTAACACCATAATACGATCGTAATTCAGGGCAGTGGCCAGTTTGCTAATAATACACAAACAAGTGGATTGTGTGAATTCTTCGCAGACTATCTCTTGAATGGTCGCTTCGATTTGCTGTCTTCCGGTTCTGGACTCTCTTCTATGAGCAGAATCTGTATATTTATTCATTTGTTAATATATATATATATATATATATATATATGCGTGTTAATTCATTCATCCTAGCTTTTGTACTCGCCTTATCCTCACGAAGTAACGCCCTGGCAACTGCAAGTAGTTTCCGTTGCTCGTAGGTTAAGTTGTCGCCATTCTCGGTTAGTGGTGCGTCTAAATGTTCCAATCCCATCGGTCGAATTGCACCCGCGTCACTGCCAATAAGACGACAACGACGTAGTGCGTTCCATATTGTAGCATCATCATGATGCCAGTATGGATCCAATTGCTACGAATAGACCCGGCAAACATTACCGGATCTCGTGGAATAATCGACAGTCTTGATCGGAGATCGGCCAATGGTACACGACCAATGTCGATACCATCGATTAGAATACGACCCTCGGCTGCCTCGGCAAATCGAAACAGCGCCATTGCAATTGCAGACTTGCCAGCACCTATTATGAAATTGATTGTATTATTACTATTAGTGATCATTTACACCGTTATTTTCTTCCTAACTTACCCGCTTCACCTACAATACCTATACGCTCGCCGGGATGCACGGAAAACCAGAGGCTACCGAGGACTCTTCGATAATTTGTATCATCAACGGATAAATTCTGGAATTCAATGCCGCCATGCTCTGGCCACTAACAATATTCATGTAATGATGGTATTAGCATATCAAAAGTGCCAATCATGTTTGTTGCTTCCTATTACAAAGTGACAACAGCATTCCTTACATACCTCGGGACTGGGAATAACCGTTTCAAGGTGATATCCGTCCATTCTTGCTCCAAACCTATCGGATCTGTTACATTCTTTAGGCTTTGCATGGCGTAATCAATCTTTGCGCTGTACTGGATAGCCAGCTGTTTTTGTTCAAATTAGCATAGTAAGTAATAGTAGCAATAATAATAATAATAACAATCACTTACACCAGCGGTTGATGCTAACGAGAGTGTGTAAGTCATGATAAATCCAAATAGACTGGCATCCGCTTTGTCATTGGACATGAGAAGCATGATAGCGACGATTAACGTGCAACAAGCGGTGATCCACTCCACCCGGTGTATGATCCATTGATTTGTAGCGGCAATCATGTAGGCCGGACAGTGCATATTATCGATACGATTCATTTGCTCGGCTAAAAACCAGTGTTGCATCTTTGCCGCTCTAATGGTGACAATGCCACTAGTAGGATAATGGGTTAATGATCGTTATACTAGCAATAGCAACAGTATACGGTTTATGCGTCAACTTACTTGAAAATGTCTGAAGATAACGAGAAGAAAGCATGTTTAGCCTCGGGTTCCAATCGTTTAAGGCTACGTAGTGCTTTCATAAAGTTGTTCGTCAGATAAATACATAGGAAACCTAATGAGGCGAATGACAGGTAAGTTTTCATCAATTATTATACGACTACTGTCAAGACATACCAGCAACTACAGCGATAATGATAAATCGCGGTAGAACGATGCATACCACCGTGAGATGAACGAATATACCAGCCATGCTAGTTAGAAAGAACGACAAGTCCGCCGGTAGTTCTTGATCGACAACAGGCATATCCTTACTGACCCTACGGATGATATCGCCGATTGGCAACAAATCAAGACTATGCGCGGTTGTCTTCAGTATACTATTGACCAATTGCATATGGATTTTGTTACTCGATTAATGGACGAGAAGTAGATCAATAAAGGCGGTAGTCCAATAAGTGCAACGGCACTTAGTGACAATGCGCATAATTGCCAAAGTAGAATGCGTGTTGTTTTGCCGGCGCATTGCTATAGGTCCAAATACGAAGCCAGTAATTTTGTAGGAAACTAACCAGTTGATATAGTACAAATATAATGGCTACGAAGCACCACCATACTAATTGCCGCCAGTACTGATGAATCTCCCGAGTGCCAAGAGTGTCGACATGGAGTTACGACTAAAGTAGTCTATCGTGTAGATATCATCGTCGTCGCCATGATTGTTGTTATTACATGGGTTGTTAACGCCTTCCGATGGCAATCTACGAAGACTCGTCAGCGATATATGCTCCATTACACTACTATTCGATCGCACACGCATCATTTGCGCGGTTGGTTCCGGTTTACGAATATATCTTTGGGATCCAGTGCCAGGCGTCGTTATACCTGCTAATGAACCATTATTCGCAATTGATTGCTCCTTAATTAGAGAGGAAAGATTGCCAGTATTTATCACACGACCATTCTGCAGCAGGACAGCAAATGGCGTGACGTAAAAGTACGGCTCAGCATGTCGTGTTGCCAAAATACGCGTACGCCCATACATTAACGGACCAAATAGACATTTGTCAATGATGTACTCGGTGGTCACTTCGTCGATTTCCGTAAGCATTCATCCAGGAGAATGTGGTGAGCCGGACCGTATGCGGCTCTGGCCAGTGCTATACGCTGTCTTAGACTACCGGTCAGCAGCATGTCATTCGGTTGTATTCGAGTGCCATCACCGTCCACAAGTCGATTCAAATCATTGGTTAGAGCACATGCACTTAGTGTCCGTTCATAACGAGTTTTATCGTAAGCTTGCCCGAATAGAATGTTCTCCTTAATCGATGCCTCTTGTAGCCATGTTTGCTGAGCGACATAGGCGATTGTTCCGCCATACAAATATCGCCACACAGTGTGCTTTTTTGATTTAGTAATACTGCACGTCCTCGTATACGTGGCATTTCTATATACGTATATACAAATTACGAAATATGAAATCAATAAAAGAATTACATAGCATTCCGTATTTACTAATGGTAAACTTACCGCCTAAAAGTGCCAGGAGCATCGAAGATTTACCACTATTGGCAGGACCGGTAATGATATTGAAATCGCCGATACGGAAATCAAAGTTCAAATTCCATAAAGCGAACTTTGTAGGATCATTTACACTAGCCTGCTCTCGATTCATAAAATGAAGACGATGATGCTGTGGCTCCCATGAAAAATCGGCCTGAACGAATCCGATCCGTTCTTCTAGGTCAACGACAATCTCGTTCTTGACGGATATCTCTGGAAGATTCAGGTAATCATTAATGCTAGAGCTGCTGATCTGAGCCTGAACCTGCCAGAACAACACGAATGGCAGTTGTAGCATGGCGACGCGCAACAATTCAAACAGCAACAACACCGTGAACGCAGTCTGAGCAGTCAGCACCTGGTTAAACATGACGGTGTGCATGCCCAATGCCGCACAAGTAACGAGTAAAGGTCCGCCATCCAATGCCATGGTAAGTAGCGCGTAGAGTATATGACGCCTCCATAGCTGCTTTAATTCGCGTGAGCGTGCCTTTATGATACGCGCGCAAATATGAGACTCCCATGCCAAATACTTGACAATACGCATGGAGTAAAGTGTCTATAACAACAACCGGGGTGAATAAAAGATGGTTCGCTACTTTTTTAATATACATATATATATATATTATTACTCTACCTCGATGACTACGGAGACACAGTTCTCCGTCCCGGCAAGTAACTGCTCAAATACGTGAGTGGTCTTTTTAGTGATGATATTCGAAACGAGGAAAAAGAATAACATGGTCGCCACGCCCACTAAAGTTGAGACGCCGATTAATCGCCATAGAAACGCAATTGCCAGCACAATCTGGATTACACTGCCCACGAGTAGGTGTAGGCAGCCCAATGATTCGCCAATATTCCGCGTGTCAACATTTAACATATTCGCAATTGTACCAGCATCGTACTCCACCGGTAAGCGTTGATTTCCGGATGCGAGTGAAACACTATCGGTTGGCGTGTGCGAACCACGCTCCGTAGTAGAAGTATGACTCCTAGTCAAACGTTGATTCAAGCTTTTCTCGATGATCTTATGCGAGACGACGGCTTTAGCACGAATTAACAAATGATGTCCGATGAAGTTGCCATGTTGCAAACAGAAATTAGTACCGATCGTGCCTAGGAACAAGCCTAAAACGTATAGCCATGCCGACGACATAAAGTATCCTTCTATGCTGGATCGTTCAAGGTGTCCGAGTAATAAATAAAGAAATAAAGGCGTCATATACATCATTCCACTCCATAGTATAGCGTATATAAATAGGAAAAAGATATCCGAATAATTTGCAGCTATTAGACTAGCAATGATGGATTTGTTACTAATTAGAGATGACGTTAATGAAATGTAGTAATAGATATATGTGTAGGTGTATACACGAACTGTATCGACGTACCTTTTTAAAGTACATTGTTTTACGACTTGTTCAGTATGATCACTCGTTGGCAATTCCCATAGGTCGGTCGTTTGCAAGGGCCAGTCAAGGCTCATTTCAATCAATGGTGTCATCCAGCCGAATGTTATCCATTCGAATGACGATGCTGACACCTCGAGTGATTCTAGTCGACCCATACTACCCGCCTCAATTGGTCGTCGTGTAAGCAATGCACCGGCTATAGCAAGATGTACTCCAATGTAACGAGAACATCTATTAGAGAGTGTTTAACGTAGTGGAATCTACGACCGAAATTATAGGCGATAAATGTGTCCATGATGGTGATCGAGTATCCGCTAATTATCAAACACACCTGGTGTTTGTTGATTTGTTGACGTAATCCTTTCGCACGACTCCAACATATAATTACTGATAGAAAAGTAATATACAACTGAATATGTTCACGTTAACAACAATACTGCATCACTACTCCAATCTGCAATAGAGAATTACATACCCAACTTGCAATCTGAATTATCGGCGACAGCCAGTAAAGTAGTGACGTTTAAAGTGTCGCCATATGGTTCACGCCAAGTTATGCAAACGGTCGCCGACCATATCATAGTACTACCGATTAATTTTAGAAAATACGCAATCGTGTTCTGCTTTCTCGCTTTCTCCCGAATCCTGTAGGACGAGTCTAGTATACGCTGGATAGTCCTATGGTCTACCTCTTGGTCTTGCAGCTGATGATGCGCCTGTATTAATCGTTTACTAAAGTGTTCGCCGTCAATATCGTCCACGTCATCCATCGGGTTATCGGGCCAATGATGTAGATCGGTGTCTGTATCAGCAATTTCTTGGGATACCGATGATAGACGGGACAGTATTCATATCGGCTACATGCCCAGCTAACGAGCAAGTAAAGGCTAGATATTGCCACACCCGCCAATTGAATGTATTCACTTGCATACCTAGATATGTAGCATTGACACACACACACACACGCATACCATCTGTTATTATCTAATTATTTTCGATAAATCAAAATGATTCTAATTACAATATATCCAGCATAATAGTGGAATCTTTTTCTCTTGCTTTATGTATTCGATTCTAACGACCAAGTATCATGTGCTGTTGTTGTTGTTGTTGTGCTGTTTTTGCTAACTATGCAAGCAGTAATATAATATTGAAGCAATATGTTGATTGAATAAACGGTAGTGTATACGCGCAGTCTTGAACACTAGAATGGAATAACCGTCCAACTAAAGAAATACAGATGGATTATAATGTAGATAAAGTATGAAACAATGGTGTATATATTCCGATGATGTTGCGTCATCCATTGGAGTAGCAATAGGTAAGACGTTTATATGCTGACGCGTTCAATGACGAAAACATTGTTACACGAGATTTATTTTTCTTATTATACTGCGACTTTTCGATACTGATAGTGCACCAACATAAATGTACGTGATACAGTGAAATGATAATAATGATATTGCCAATGATGCAATTATCCAAAGTAAAAGCGAATGGCTACATGTGAGCTTATTAGAAAAGGCACTTTGTATGGTTACATATCATGCTATATTTGCTATGAAATAGGAACAATTACAAACGTTCAGACAACGTATCTAGTGGTGTTACCTTATTATTTTGTACCTATACGCTAATACACGGTTTTTCCAATCGATTAGTGCTGCTACTCTTTATTAATAAATAGATTTGCACAATTGTTTACACCATTATCGCATTGCTATTATTATTGAGTAGTTGCCATGGCCCTAGCATTGAGATTATGCTTCCACACATCTAACTACATGTGTTATTATCATAACTATTATTTATTAGTAAACGAAAATGGCTAGCTGCATAATCAGAAGAAAAGTCTTGTAGGAATTAATATTATTATACACTACTGATGCACAACTGTTTATTATGCACTTCTTTGAGGAGAAGTTGATCATTTGAACATATTGATAGCATTGCTACTATAGTTGTTATACTAAAAGACGAATATATAAGCTTGCTCTCTTGGCATAATTCTAATAAACCATACAATATTGCTTTAACACCGTAATGAGTAGTGACTTCTTTCATTGCGAGTTCGTATAGTAATAAATGTCGCTTATATTCTCTTAGCTTCATACTAATAAGACTATTGTCACCATGCGCCATCCTTTTTCCTCTCTATTTTATCTGGTGTATGTAAACGGTTTACAGAAAGGTCAATAGAACATTCATAAGGGGTAGCATGCTGGCAAGTTTGAATACAACATCCAAAAGCAGTTATCTATAACCATGATTCAGTCCTAATATGGTAACACATATGAGTGTTTGTATGGACTGCACGTGTCATTGTAGAGATTAACTCCATCATTGTATCTACAGCTATAAATGGATGATAAAAATGTCAACACTTGGTTATCAATAATAATTACGCTTTCTTCTTTTTCTTTTTACCGTAGTCAAGTCTCTCATAGAACTACACGCAAAGCCATTCCATTTAGTATACGCAATACACTGCACTAGTCGTCGATATAGATCACACAAGTGTGGCTACAAGAATCGAGTTTATTGACGACATATCAACAAGTTACTCGACCAGATAATCATGAAATACAGCACGACTTCATTATCTGCATCACACTGTGTGTGTGCATGATGTATCTCATCGCACCAATGGCATGGATATGCGGGTCACCATCTCCATTCACCAATAACAATCCGAATCAAATACAAATGACAGGACAACAATGGCATCAGCAGCCCAATACTAATATGCAATTTGGAAGCAACAACTGGAATACGCAGCTACACCATGCATCTAAACAACAACCAAGGGCAATCTCAATCACCAGAGAAGATGATTATACATACGACAGTAATCCAAGAAAAGAAGATATAACATCCATTTCTCCGGAAATACAATTTGAATCGATGAAATGGAGAGGACGTGCTAGTGCTTTTCGGTATAAAAATGAAATGAAACCGAGCAATAGTGATACCTCGTAGAATGTTACAAAGGAAGCGACGTATATGAGAATGCGAAGAGATTCTATGATGTAAGTTACACTATAATACTTGATATATTAACTTACACTACATTATATTTTATCTAGTATGTGATAGAATAGACGATCCAGAATACAGGAGGATTAGGCGACATTGTACTTAGCGTATAGACAGTGCTCAAACGGACGATAAGGAAATGGGATGCTTTGTGCTTGATTTGCCTAAAAGTATCTTTTCATGAAAGATTTCCTTGGGCAACCCCATACATTTGCCTTCGTCAAACACATACCGAGCATGGTTGCTCGGGTAATGGAAGGTATGTATATCAGTAGTAGCAATAGTCTGAATATAATGCTAATAATAACACTACTACTGTTCAGCTGTTTCAACCCTTAATGAAGTAGGCGTTACCTATGATAGCATTGGAATAGATCGTAAGTCATTGCTATTAGTATATAAATGAATCTAACCAATATCATTATAGATCTTATGGTTGCTGCTGATAATACAGGACGTATACGTGGCATCAAGCTTATTAGCTTTGATCGTGTAGTTATTCATGAGGATTTCAGAAGATTATAAAGGCCAATGCTGGTTTGCCACTATCGCCTAGACTGGCGACAATTTATACTTCTTTTATACTTGATGTCCGTGGAGCTGGTGTTCTCATCAGCACACTATTCACAACTTACAAACGCCTACTAGGAAAGCAATTTAAACGTTACCCTCCTCCACCTAGTCAGTGGGATCTATACATATTACAGCAAGAAACCTTAAAAAACTGAGAGACTCAATGATAAATGCTACGTCTCCTATAATGGTGCTGAACTTTATGGTTACTGATGCATATAGTACAATTAATGCACAAGTATGATGAATGATAAAGATCTCATTTGCCATACGTAGAACTCAATCGATAAAGCTTTCTTATCTCTCTCTTTCTTCTTCTAAGCATACTGTCAATAGATATAATGTTTTATTTAGAATGCTAATAAAGCATCATATTTATAAGCATACGATGTTCAATGTATAATACTAAGAAGCGCAGCCTGTATATGACTGTAAACGAAGGTGGAGTAGGAGGAAAAGCATGAGTTGTAGTGGTGTATGTGTGGTCAGAGGACGAATAAAAAAATAAAAAGCAATAGACGAGAGTGTCATGGTAATAGTTACGAGATTATTGAACGAACGAAGGGAAGATGAGATAGTGGGGAAAGTGAAATGGAATAAAAGCTAACAAACTTACTAATGAGAGCATTAACAAAAGGTAAGGGAGAGGTAAGAGAAGATAATAAGGAACTGCATTAACACACCACTACAAAATTCTACACCTTTATTAATAAAGGATCTATTTAATTAATGATGTTAGCAACTGTTTATTGCTATTGCACTAAACGAATGTATTTCAATAAACAAGCACACTTTTATTTTAACAGAAATAATGCCGGCATTATTTTCACAATAAAATATAGCTACTTTAAGGAGCTAACAAAATAGCAACAGTTAAAGTGTTATACAGTTTTTACAGCGTATCAATTATTTTAGTATTAGTGCTTATAACTAGGCTTCTTTGCTTTGGTTGGGCATGGCGTAGTTGATGGAGCAGGAGCAGATGGAGTAGATGGAGATTCACCGCCAGATGGAGCAGGAGCAGATGGAGTAGATGGAGATTCGCCACCTGATGGAGCAGGAGCAGGGCTGCCATATGGTCCACCATTGTTATTATCGGTACCAGTTGATGGAGCAGGAGTAGATGGAGATTCACCACCAGATGGAGCTGGCGTTGTTGGATATCCGCCATTTGATGGAGCAGGAGTAGATGGAGTAGATGGAGATTCACCGCCAGATGGAGCAGGAGCAGATGGAGTAGATGGAGATTCGCCACCTGATGGAGCAGGAGCAGGGCTGCCATATGGTCCACCATTGTTATTATCAGCACCAGTTGATGGAGCGGGCTCGTAAGTACTTCCATAACGAGGCGTATGATACGATGCGGGACGAGGAACGCCTTGATGGTTACCATAGGAGTTGGCGTGTCTCTTCGCGTCGGTGTCATGTCCCTTGTTAGCATTGTTGACTTCGTAGTGTGGCATTGCCTCGGAAGTGGCAAATACCATAGCCAAGACGGCTAGAAGAGCGACAGTGTTGGTCAATTGCATGTTTGTGGTTGGTTATTGAAAGTTACAGTAGGTAGGTGGAAATAAACAGTAGTTGTTGCGCAGCAACGAGAAATGTTTTTTCAGATACAATGGAAGCGATGAGCACTGATAAAGTAGGTTGGAGCAAGTGGAGAAACTGAAGGTGATGGTAATGTTCTTTGTAAAAATGTTCGGTTAACTCTTCCGCTTTATATATGAAATCCAAAGGCATGTTGCCAATCCATAAAACTTTGGTATACTTGAACACTAGCATAGCCATGCTGCAAGCTAGTCGCATTGTTATTCCATACGCTACACTTGCCTCTGTTTTTACCTACATACATACATGCATACCTACATACATACATACATACATCATGTGTATCATGCCGTGCCAATCCAACTTGAAACATGGAACGCTAAAGATTGACCGCATGGTAGCACTGTTTTATGATAATTCATTTCCAACCTTCATTCATAGTTTTACCTACATTGGGATAGGTTTAGCTTGTTGTCAACATTTAATGGAAATGCTACACTACTAATAAATGCATTTTTATTAAATGACATGATTCATTAGTGACAGTTCATATATATATATAGACTACAAGATATTTATTTTATTTTCTGTTCTTGAGTTTGTTCAGATATACTATTGCTGCGTCTTTTCGACAATTAGCAAAGGGCATGATTTTCTCGTATATACTCTGAAGTGGACTGTGCATACTAAGTATGTATGTTACAGCTAGGGATTCTGAAACATGCACTCCCGATAATACATGCATAGGATGGCAATAGTCAAGATAAGAATAGCGTACAATATGGTAAATGACATGTATACATGTGTGTGTGTGTGCATAGGATGACAATAGTGACATTCTTCAAGGAATGCGTGACTGTGACTTCTATTCCTTACCTTCATTAAACAGGATGATAATGACCAATGATTACTTATTCTTATTCAAGGAATGAGTAATAGACGACGTCATTTGTGGTGGTTGTACTCTTATGTGCACGCGTGTGTGTGTTTATTTACTTCCCATCCTCTATCGCATTATTCTCTCTATCTGCATGCGTATTAACAGCACACGCTATATTGCTTCTACTTCCACTACTACTACTTCTACTATTATTATATTATTATTGCTCTATTATCTCTTATTCAGTTGTCACGCGTATACTTACCATATGGATTTCGCATTTCCCGATGAGCTTGGCCATTTATGCGCCAACACTGAAACATTACCCGATGCCAGCGACGATGACTTTCAGGTAACTGCTTCAAGCACGCTTATCGACAACAAACACTAATACAATAGATTGCAACACACACACACGCTCTACTACTTTATTTCCTAGATTGAACCACTGCGTATATCGTTAGTGCAATTTCCACACCATCTACTAGCTGGTCTACAACAGATTGCCGCTGCATATGGCACGCGTGTACAGTTTGAGCAACCAGAGTGGTCGCAACCAAATAACACTCTGGCTACCATGCACATGGAAGCAGATACGATGATCTATCCCATGACGATGGATCCTAAATTTAGAACTGACACGGAAATGGCACCGGCTCCACCAACTGAACATGCATTATGGCGGGTTGCATTCAGATACGATCCAGGACTCGGCGCGTCTACCGTGTGTCGTTGCAGCAACTTTACCAATAACCGAAGTAAGGAGATCATCCTCGCTTACGGCCATGTAGTACAGGCATTTCGCGGCTTGGGCCGTTTGATGACGGCGGCAGAAGCAGCCACACGTCCGAATTTCAATGCCGAAGCCGAGCTTAACTTTGAGGAGCGGATTCAATTCGATACGCTATGCTTTATGCTCGAGTGTAGTCGTAATGCGGTAATGCGTCCCTCGTATTTGAAAGTGCTATTACGGGTCTCTGCACTTTTAGGTATTAATGCAATTATGCTGTATACAGAGGATACCTATCAGGTAACGAATACACCATGTAATCAGTAATCATTGCAAACATAGCTGACGATATGATCATTTCAGATTAAAGATGAACCATTCTTTGGCTATCTACGTGGACCGTATACAGAATCGGATCTACGGGAATTCCATGCATACGCTACACTCTTCGGTATTGAGGTGATACCGTGCATTCAAACACTCGGTCATTTGGGACAGATTCTACAATGGCCGCGATTCACGCATCTTCGTGACACGTCGGAAGTTATCCTGGCGCATGCCAATGAAACCTACGCACTTATAGACAAAATGCTTACTGCAGCGACAGCCGGCGGTCCTTGTCGTCGTATTCATATTGGCATGGACGAGGTAATTCCACTTGCTTGAACAGCAGCTAAGCGTGTAACGTGTTCTAACAATTACTATTATGTACTCGTGTCGTCATTAGTCGATTGGCGTGGGAGAGGGACGACATCGATTGCTGTTCGGTGACATGGATCCAAAACGGATCTTCACCGATCATCTCGAACGTGTCGCGCGAATGTGTCAAGCCAAAGGAATGACACCGCTCATTTGGTCCGATATGCTATTTACGCTGGCCACACCGCAGACATCGAATCCGTTGGCCGGTGCACCTAGTGGCGATGAGGTATACTCCGCCGTGGAAGATGCCATACTCAAGTCGGGACAACTAGCGCATACGCCTGCCATTCCGGAAGGTGTACAACTCGTTTACTGGGATTATTATCACACGAGTACCGAAGATTATTGTCGTCGTATTCGCGAGCATCGTAGTCTCAACGGCGGTCGTGTACCATGGGTGGCCACAGGTATTTGGAATTGGAATAGATTGTGGACAACGTTGGATTTCACCATGAAAAGCATTGAAGCATGCATGGCAGCATGTCGTGCTGAAGGTGTCCGCGACGTAGTAGTGACTACATGGGGCGATGATGGCAACGAATGCGACACGTAAGTTACTAATGAGCACATTACATTACCTTTACCAGTATTAATGATGATGATGATAACAACAATAATGATTGCTATGTTAAAGTATGGCCATATTGCCTGGTCTACATTACTTTGCCGAGCAAGGTTACAGCAGTACACATGAAATCGATTTGAAACGACTAAAATACGGGTTCTCCGCTATATCTGGCGGTTCATTTGACGATTGGTTTGAAGCGAGTAAAGTAAGTTATTTAATACGAGATAGGATACTATTTTAGTTAACATGTAATCTAACCATACTCTACGATAGCTTGATCAAATAGAACTAATCCCAGTAAATAATTCCACCGAATCAAAGGGTGCTCAATATCCAGGCAATATGGGTAAATGGCTATTATGGGAGGATCCAGTCTACAGGTAAGTAAGACGCGAATATTTACATGTACATACATTTTATTCCTAATCGCGTGACATCTAGTATTTATTCACCGCAACATCAAATGCTTAATCTATCGGATCACTATCGTCGACTGGCCAATCGATTGAGCTATGTGGCCAAGCGTAACAAATATCCGTTAAATAGTCGATTGGCATTCCCGGCCGCTATCGCTCGTGTACTAAGCTACAAGGCCGATCTAAGGGCTCGTCTAGTGGAGGCCTATCATCAAGCGTTGCATAGCCCGGCTCATGGTCGATCCCAACTAATGTCGGTGATTGAGTCGCGTCTACGTCCATTACGTCGTGCGGTAGACGATCTATGGCGCTACCATCGAAGCATGTGGCTTGAACTGAATCGTGCATTCGGCTTTGAAGTGATGGAACTACGCTACGGCACACTACGCACTCGATTGGAGAGTCTTGAAGAGCGTTTGCTCGAGTACATTCGAGCGGGAGCCGGTCAATGTCAGCCGCATCTTCGTATAGAGGAACTTGAAGTGCCGCTGGAACAAATTCACGCGGAACCCATAGAACGCTTAGTTCTCTACTATTCCAATCTAGCCTCGCCCAGTCGTAATATAGGCACTGGCTAATCAACTACTATAACAATGTCATATATATCATCTATTTGACAATAATAATCATTAGAAACCAATTAAAATAAATAATAGTAACAGTAATAATAATAATGGCTTTATTTTCTTAATATCCTATCTAATCTAGTCTAAGCATTTGCACTACGTAATCCCATAGCATTACGTATCTCTTGTATTTGTTTACTAGCAACTTGACGTGCCATCTCACGACCATCATTCAATGTCGATTCAACATAGGCGTTGTCTCGTTCTAATCGTGCCAATTCCGCTTGAATGGGACGTAACAAAGAGATACACGCCTCGGTGACAGCTTCCTTTAATTGCGAGGTTGACCAACCGCGCGCCTCATTAACAACCGCGTCAATCGGTCGATTCGTGATACCAGCCCAAATTGACAATAAATTACTAATACCCGGTCGTGTCTCAGGATCGTAGGATATACCGGGTATTGCATCGGTGGTGGCACGTCGAATACAATCGGCTACTGTATCGGGTGTATCCGTGAGTAGAATACGACTACGCGTATTGGTATCCGATTTAGACATTTTCTTAGTGGGATGACGAAGGGACATGACACGACTATTATACTTTGCTAATAACAGTAATAATAAACAGCTATAGAAACTAAGAAATGAATTAGATTAGAAATGAACTCACGCGTAATTGCTTGAGGTAGAACAAATAGATCACGACCCAGCGAATGATTCCATCGTTCGGCAATGTCACGAGTCAATTCCAAATGTTGTAATTGATCTGCTCCTACTGGTACATGTGTAGCACTGAATGGCATATCTAATTAGTGGATACATTCCATGTGTAAAATATACTACCACTCACTTGTAGAGTAAGATATCGGCCGCTTGTAATACTGGATAGGCGAATAAACCGAGTTGCAATCCAGTTGCCGTTTCCCCGTGCTCCTTTGTCTCTTTCGATGTCATTTGTTGTTGTGCTAACTTTCCCTAATGCCAATCATACACATAAGTCACCTAAATACTAAGCAATAACCCGACCTACCTTCCATTGTGTCATACGATTTAGCCAGCCCATAGGTGTTTGACAGCCAAGTATCCAGGCAAGTTCACTATGTTCGGGTATCTATAAAGAGAGAGAGAGAGAAGAAATAAATCATACACGATATACTATGGATATAGATCTATTATTTCCTTAACATTATTCATCGCGATTAACATGACTATATACCTCGGATTGAACAAATAAATGGCTTTTCCTAGGATCAACACCGCATGCCAATAGGACGCGTGCCATGTCGCGTATACCTCGTTGTAATTCATCCGGTGGACGTGGTATTGTTAATGCGTGCAAATCAACGATACAATAGAATATATCCGATGGAGGCTGACCATTACCACTATGCTTACTACTGTTGTTGTTGTTGTTGTTGTTGTCGCATTCAGACTGACTAGGATTTGATTGTAGGTCTATCCAATTGCGTAATGCACCCAAATAGTTACCTATTTGTGGTATACCTGTTGGTTGTATGCCAGAGAATATACGCGTAGGTGTATTAATGGTAGACTGATAGCGACATGGTCGGAATAGAACAGCAGCTGATCCTGCTAATTGACGTCGTGATAGTCTTCTTCTTAACGAATTGGCTAGCAAGGTCATTCTTGTAAGCATTCATAAAAGTAGTAATTGAGATTAAGAGGGAACGAGAAAAGAAAGATAAATTACGCGATAACTGGGTAATATCGGAATCAACATAAAATAAATAAATATAAACTGCATCACTAGATGAACGATCTACACGCGTCACACATATAGAATATTAACCAATTTATTATTGCGAAATCTCAACATTTTAATGGTCAACATGGCACGTAAACAGCATTATCCTGGATGTGATTATTAATGAGCACTTGCCGCCATGATGGCTTCAATCTCGTCAATCTCTTTGGGCACACTAGTAAGATTCTCGTAGCCATCGGCAGTAATTGCCACACAATCCTCGATACGAACACCGCCAACTGGTCGGAAACACGCTAGTACGTCAGCATTAATATAGGATGCTTTAACCGGATCCTCTAATAAAAGATTCTACATTAGTACATGTCTATTCAAGTAATATATGCACATATGCATATATATATATATATTCAAATACCTAGCGCATCATCCAAGAGTGTATCGACAAAGTAGCAACCAGGTTCCACGGTAACAACCATGCCTTCCTCCAATTGACGACGCATACGTAAATAGCGAATACCTGGCTCATCAATACGAGGCACGCCCTAGTCGTATATACATGACAAATAATGATTATCATCCTATTCTAATCTACCTTATATATTGCTCTACCTTTGGATAGCCACCAACATCGTGTACATCGAGGCCGATCAAATGACCAAGACCATGCGGGAAGAAGATGGCACCCATATGATGCTCGTGTAGTTCATCGATGGAACCCTTTAGTATACGTGCTGCTACCAAGCCATCAACACAGATTCGATTGGCGAGTCGATGCAGATCCTCCCAGTTAACACCTGGTTTGATTTGTGCTAGCACAGCCTGTATAAAATAATATGTTAGTATGACAAATGATATCACACATTCACTTGTCTATAATGAATTACCTTTTGCATGCTAAGTACGATTTCATAGAGGATACGAGCTTCACCGCTGAATTTACCACCAACAGGCCAGGTACGCGTGATATCGGCAGCATAGCAGTTGTACTCGCCACCTGCATCAACGAGAACTAGCTCACTCGGACTCTTAGGCAGTGTGGCATTATTGAGACCATAATGAAGGATGGCGGAATTCTTGCCACCACCAACAATCGAGTGGTATGCCAATTGATTACATCTATCATGTTAATGACAATCAAAGATTTAGTTAGATAGGTGACACACACACACACACACAGACACATGTACATATACATGTAAAACTCACCCTTGACGAGTCACTTCATAGGTGAATAGCGCGTCCAATTCACGTTCCGTACCACCCATACGCGCATGTCGCATCAACTTAACATGGGCATCGCTGCTAATTTGATTGGCTAGACGCATCAATGCCAACTCGTGTGTGTCCTTATTGATACGAGCCGTAGTGAGAGCATCCGCTAGTTGCTCCTTATTAATGGTAAGCTTTTGTGGCCAGTTTGGACCTAGTGCCGTTAACTTTTGTCGTGGCAGCGTATACAGCGTTTTCGGACGCCAGTGATCAAGTATAGCGGGTAGTTCATCGACGTAGCGCACCTCGTCTACATCGTAGCGACTGGCCAATTCCTTCGTGCTAGGCGGTTGACCATGCCATACAATCTCATCGGCCGGCATACGTGTGGGCAGTAGGATGAGGTGTTCCTTGGCCATATGATAGACCAAGTGGAAGCCGGCTAATTCCACGCCGGACAGATAGTAGAAATTGGACTCTTGTCGGAAATGCTGTTCCGTATCCGTGTCATGTCGACAACTATGACAGTCACCCTCCAGGTAGATAACGGCATCTTCACGCAAAGCACCCGAGGCAACAAGAGCCGAGACCACCTTGAGAGCATGCGGTTTAGCTGGATATTTGCCAAGAGCAGCCATAGTTGAAGTGGAGTAATTCAGTCGTGTAGTTAACAGATAGGAAGAGCAACTAGTTACTCGAGACGAACAATGACGTAAAGAGTAGCTAGATACAAAACAATAACTAGAAGAAGAAGAAGAAAGGGTTCTGTTTGCAGTAATTCGAGCAGCAGTAGTAGTAGTAGTAGAACGACGACGACTAACAAGTAAATGAGAAAGTAAAAGAGGAGTACGGTTGGTTGTGGAGGTGGTGACGTGGTGACGCAACCCTTGGAACATGATACTGGATTGCTATGGTTGTTTCAATAAGCAGGTAAAATAATCCAGGAATTTTCTCACATTTTCAATCTCACATCTAATTATAAGCACGAGACACGAGACACGAGACTATAGACAAAAATGTAAACACAACTTGCTAGATTTTTTCTATCTTTTTGTCATCACTCTATCACGCAATAGATACCCTATATTCTATTGATTATTATTATTATTATGGCTAAGAAGTCGAGTAATCGTAAGAAACCAAAAAAGACTGGTCATGCTAAGAAAGCGGCGCGAGCACAAGGTAATTCCATACGAGTATGCTTTCCTTTGCTGAATTATACTAATAGACCTACCATAAGATAGCAGTAGCGAGGGCAGCGACGTAGATTGGATAGACAACGAGGTGCAACGTGATCAGTTAGAAAACGGAACGGACAACGAAGCAGAACAGGAGGTGCCCCAGAGCAAACGAGGTAATAAGCGTTGTCCGCACGTTAAATTGATAAAGGGAAAAAAGTATACGGACCAGTTTAAGCATATAAAATCGTTGGATTGTACGGTAAATAGTCTGCTAAATGTAATAAATCATATAGGTATACTGATAGCATGGTATACAAGTAGACATGCAACAAATCGCACGATAATCTAGAGCATGTATGGCTGTGTCGTATGTGTATGAAGTGTTTCTGCGGCAGTGAACAGCATGGACATGATAGTGAACATGCGAAAGAGTATCAACATCCATTGATGATTCGTTTGTCGAATGGCGATTGCTGGTAAGTGATTGTATGTTAGATATCGCTAATAGATTAATAGTTGAGTATTACGTGTAATGTAATGACGATAGGTGTTTCGAGTGTAAATGCTTATTGCCAATGGATGATGCGCGTATGCGAAATGTTCGTGAATGGAGTGTACTTGCACGTAAACGTGTCGATGAATTAACAACTAAAGCAGATGCTAAAGTAAACATGAAATGTAAGCTAAATGAAAAACAAGTTATAAAATAGGAGAATGAACTAATTAAACATGAAATGAATCACGTAATATTTGTTGGTTATAGCAATAGATAAAAGCAATACGAGTAGTTCAATGAAGAAGCGATTATTAAATGTACACGGATTGCGTAATCTTTGTAATACATGTTTCTTCAATGCATCAATGCAAGCATTATCAGTTAGTCGGTCATTGCAACTGGCGATTCAATCTTGTACACCGGCTAGCCTACAAGACCATAGTTCACCGTTGACAGCGGCATTCATTAAGTTATTAGACAAGATGCAGGATGGAGCGAATGACACTATTGTTCCCTCAGAGTTGCATAATATTGTCTGTAGACGATGGAAGCAGTTTAAAGGTTTCCGCCAACAAGATGCACATGAATTGCTGCGTTGTCTACTTGATGGACTACGAGAAGATGAACGAAAGGTAATGTAAAGTAGGTGATTGTAGCGTATAATTACTAAAGCAATGATCTTCAATGTAACGCGATTAGGCAATGCGTCATACGAGCAATGATGAATCAACTAAAAAGGACGAGGAAAAGGCGAATAAAGATGTCGTAACATTTGTGGATCAAAGCTTTGGCGGAAGATTAGTTAGCGTTGTGATGTGCGAGACTTGTAAAACGGTATGCGTGTATTATTCAGATTACCTTGGGATAGAGGTAGAGACTGACAGTAATATACTTGTAATAGTGTTCTTATGCCTATGAAAATGCACTTGATATAGCTGTACCAATTAGTGGTCAAGTTGAGGTAATTACAACCATTACATGTAGTAATTATGTATTAGTACTAATATAGTCATGACATTAGAACAATAACAATGATGATGATGACGATGATGACATGATTGTGTCTAGTAAACGTTCAAAGCATCAACGTAAAGTAAGTAGCTTATCTACATTGGAATAATCAATCTAACAGAATGAATAGATGGATCACAAGAAGAAGGGTAGCAAGTCAATACATCGACAAAAGCGTGAATTACGAAAGAAGAAGGCAGCATTAAGCGAAGAGGAAGAGGAGGAAGAAAAAGAAGAAAGGAATGATATGGTTGAACTTGAGAAAGGTTTAGAGAATATTACGATTGAAGATGAAAATGAATCAAATAGCAAGATCATCGATGATAATGACGTGTTATCAAATGGCGATACTAAGCAAAGTATACTAGCAACAGCGGTCAATGGCATTGATGAGCAAACTGATACATCACAGAAAGCAGTATCAATGGAGGATACGAGTATAGAGCAACCTGATGTATTGACTCCACCAGTATCATCAAGGCAGCAACAACTTATCGAGTGTCTATTTAATGATCGCTCACAAATGTTTGCCACTAATACGAAGCAGCTATCGATTACTACGTGTTTGGCAGCATTTACGCAAACTGAGCATTTAAAAAATGAAAATCAATTTGCATGTGAGGCATGCTGGAAATTGCAAAATCCGAATGCTGAAAGTGAAGAAGAGACCGAGTCTAGCAAGGAAAGTAGCAACAATGACAATGAAGAGGAAACATCTACGGAAAACATTAGTGTGGATTCGGTAGAATCAAGTAATGCATCAGATGTGGAGAGCAGTGATGATGAACAAAGAAATCAAACAGCAGCAACAACAACAGCAACAGATGCACTAGGTAACAGCATTCCAATAGCTAAAAGATCAACTGTATCCGCTTCATCTACAGGTACAACAACGAAGAAAGTCACACCACGCTATGTATTACGTGATGCGCGAAAACGATTTCTCATTTGTCATCCGGCACCACGCGTTCTAATGATCCAGCTAAAACGATTTGAACAAACAATGAGAGGTCGTACACGAAAGATTGAACGACATGTTGAATTGGACGAGGAATTGGAGTTATCTCCATTCATGGCACCACCTAATATCGATCATGAGGATGTATCCAGTGATGTGCCCAGTATGCGTTACAGGTTAATCGCGGTAGTCGAGCAAATGGGCGGCTTAATCGGTGGTCATTATGTGGCACATATACTTGTTCCCGTCGAACGACCAACTAATAAATCGGATCAGTCGAGTAGTAGTAATAATAATGATCGATCATGGGTTTACTGTAGCGATGGTCAGATTAGACCATCCTCATGGGAGGAAGTAAGTCGTAGTCAAGCGTATATCGCCTTCTACGAATGCATACAATAATAGGATGCATTCAAAGATACTATAATATTTGACAATAAAGAGAAATAATTTAATTGTTTTGCCTTGCTATTGACTCTATGTGCCATCCTATATTCACATACATGGTGTTTAATACAGTGACAATAGCAAGTGTAGACGTCATTCTCAATGGTGTATTCTGAAATAATGACGACGAGTAAGATTCAGAGAATTGACAGATCATACGGTGACACGACATGGCAGACATTCATCATTCAATCATTTATTGAATAAATATCACATATTGATCATTACACTAATGACAATATTGCTGGTGTAATAAAATGATGTGATAATCGAATAAGATAAAAGTTCACGCCTTCAATCTACGAATGGTAGCATCGTATTATAATGAGTGCTTATTATTATTATACAAGCATTTAATGAAATTAATTTCAAATACATCATCTGAGACAAAATATGCTTAATTACATTGACCGGTAATTATTGCAAATTAACGGTGAAACATATTATCGAGCAATACATATTTGATTAGTTCGTTCGTTTACACTTTATAATAGCAGCGTCATTATACCAGATGCCATGGTTTATTCGTCATCATTTATGTTCTGTATCGCATTATCTATTCATTCATGCCTTTGTTTATTGCACGTCATAGTAGATGGCGTCCTAGTCATCCGACAATGAACGACGATAATGACAACAATGTCAATGAAACTGCCGTTAGAGTATTAGTAGATCGTCGTAATATTGGCTCGTCCAATGCTAGTTTTATCGGTCATGCCAACACTAGTAGTAGAGAGGAAGATTACGATAGTAGTTATTCCTCGGATTCCTCGTCATCCGCGTCATTCCCATCTTCCTGGATATCTCGACGACAACGCAGACAACGTCAAATAAATCGTGTACAAAATGGTGAACCGATTGGTCGAGGTGAACGACACGTATGCGCTCCTTTAAGTCGATGGGAGGAGAAACTACGCGGTGAACGACGTCAAACCATTCGTTTACAGCAACTTCTCTTCTGCTTGGCAGCGATACTCACGCTATACCACTGTTTCTGCTCATTCCTGTGGCACAACCATTCTGGACCATTGCCATTGTTGATCTCATTCTCCTTATTGGTGTGTGGTCATCAATCATTGTAAGTATTAATTACCGCATGTCTCTTTCTCTAATAATATTATTAGCATAGCATAACAATGCCTAACTCTAACTCAATTGTTCATTGCATAGCATCTGCAGATAAAGTTACAACGAATCACGCAACGACAAAAGCGTGCCTATGCACTTCGCCATGTGTTCCGTCGACACCCACATCTAGCACGTCAAGAGCATTTGTATCCACCTTGGATGTCAGCCGAGATGAACGGTAATAGCGGTGGGCTCTACTACAACCAGAGTATGCGCTGCTTGCAATTGCACCTAAGATCGGATGACTTGGAAGGACCGGATCCGAATGCGGTGGCTCCAGAGTTATTGGTAATGCCGCCACCCGCCTATTTGTTGGCAACACGTGAACCACCGGCCTATGTTCAAGAATTAAATAAACCACCGCGTTATAACACGACAATGTCCACGAGCAACTTGGATCCGTTGGCCTGTGAGATGGCGGAGGATAATCGACACGCGGATCACACCATCATTATTCAATCGGCTCGAATCTAGTAGTTTTCACTTTGTTTACCTTTATGCTTCCAAGAGACCGAGACATCATACACTACTCGTACAACACACCGTCCACATGTACTCTCTCTCTTTCTTTCTTTCTTTCTTTCTTTCTTCTCCTCTCATATACTAAGCAATTCATCCAATCAAAATGGCTTAATTTTGATGCAGGAAATGTGTGACTGTGTCAAGTATGTCCTTGGCTTGCCATTAACCCATGTGTGTGCGTGTTGACACATGTGGATGTTACCCCAAATCAGCGCACAAACATTCAACACCTTCCTATTCCATATTGCTCTTTAGCAAGGTGGTGAAGCATCAACATGGAAGTTAGTTTAGAAGGATCAACGGCGTTGATGTGATGGCTAGCCTACCAACCGGCTGACTCATTGATAGTGATTATCATCCTTTCATTATCATTTACTAATGAATGAATGAATGAGTCTCATGATGGCTAATCTAAACCATCCTTGAAATGTGTCCCCTTTCCCTCCAGACTTTTCCCCTCTCTATTCTACTCGACGCTATTATAACCACTTTCTCGTTCTAGCAGTATCGTTTGTTTCCCTTAATTTGACCCGTCCCACACTCCATTCAGTTATTCCTTTTATTTCCTCCTCGCATACACACATATATACATCGCATATTGACTACGATTACTGTTGTTATAGCATCATCATCATCATCATCATGGATATGGAGTTGGCTATTCCGCTCATACCGCTACGTAAAACGCCGCCACATTCTTTGTCGAGACGTACGTCCGTCACTTTATCCTCAAAGTCCATCGACACACCTGCTGACCATAAGCACTCGTCTCTTTCGTTTCTTTCCTTGAACAATATTCGTACCGTAGTGACTTCACCTATCATTACTGCATTTACTTGCGCTTCTTTTATAGGCAGTATTATGTCCTATTCCTTCTCTCCTCATTCCACCGCTAGTCAAGAGCAGTCCGACGACTTGCGACATTCCATTCCCTGTCATACTATGCGTCGTACTACTACCACGTCCACTGTTGCTACTAGCACTTCTACTACTACTACCACTACTATTACTATTACTAGTAATAATGGTAACCATAGGCAATCTTTGTCAAACCCATTAAAGTCTACCATGAATGGACCACCATCCATGTTGAATTGCGCATCACCACCACGATCGAGTTTGTCAGTAATTCATTTGATATCTTATATTGTGAATTTGAATGAATGTAAGCCCACTCCATCTACTGATGCTATGCCGTTAATGGCAGATCCGCCTGTCTTGCCTACGAAAAGCAATCTATGTAGTCATGGTCACCTATTAGATGGTGATGATGGCACTCGATTGCAGCCACTATCATTGAAGCATACGCTAAGACGAGACATGCTCTCTAATACTAGCGGCTTACTGCCACTCACTCCATGGCATCTGTAGCTCAATTGTCGGATACGGCACAGACCGACATTACCACAGCGTCAACATGCGTCTCCACCAGTTCAACGCCATCCTTAATGAACCAGTTTACAGGGAGGGGAAAGGCAGTCCAATAGTACAGATTGATACAAGTTCAGCTCGGAGCAACAAAGGTTCAATGGGAGCACAATGCATTGAAGCTAACGCTGATGCTGTGTTAATGACGACAACAACAACAACAACCAATACAACCAACACAACTCGAGATGTGATGAATCGATTAAGAACAACGCTATAAACATTGATGTGTGCGTGCGTGTTTATGTACTTTATTCGTTGTACTTCTTTCTCAGTTATCCTTCATAGATCATTATCGCTCATCTCTAAAATTCGCACATTTATACGCGGTATATATACCTATATCACTTGTAATAAATAGCTATCAATCAGCATTATTATTATTATTATCAAGCATGTCAATCATGTTTATTCATTGTTTCCAAATAATAATAATAATAACATTACGCTTTAACCAATAATTTATTACAAGCTTGTTTTCATCATCATTGCTATAGCAAATATGTAAAGACGCACAGCCAGATATATATATATATGTGCTCTAATCATACCAATCGAGGAATAGTAATACTAGACTGGCCATAATCAAAAAGAGTAACACCCATTTCCGTGTGTCGGCACTGCGTCGACCAGCCTCGGCTAATTGTAGATTACCCTCACGTACTCGGTCGGTGGTGGCCACGGCTTCCTCGTAAAGTCTTCGGTTTCCTTGGCTTGCGCGGCAACATGAGACATGAGTTGATTTTGCAACTCGGCTATTTCAAGTATAGCTCGTTCAGCATCCCTATAAATGACGAGTATTCATTAGCACTCGATACAACCATAAACACCGGACAATTAC
Organism: Syncephalis plumigaleata; assembly: GCA_025201365.1. Classification (NCBI taxonomy): domain Eukaryota; kingdom Fungi; phylum Zoopagomycota; class Zoopagomycetes; order Zoopagales; family Piptocephalidaceae; genus Syncephalis; species Syncephalis plumigaleata. Next base: position 558,636 of record JAIXMF010000010.1, read on the forward strand.
CTGACTTGATCAAGTGTCGATTCTAATGACTGGGCAAGTTCACGATTCTCATTCTCTAATAGTTGATGCTGTTCCGGTGTTAAATTAAGTGTCTTCTCCACCATACGTTGATCTTCGAATAACTCGGTCGATGCACCCGTCGCAGATGCCTTCTTAACTTGACTCGCTGTTGTCGACCATGCCTTTTGCGTTTGTAGCGAGCTATACAGCGTTTGCCTTCAGTCTAACCCGTTCATTCGCATTATTGCTTCGTAGACTCACCTGCGTTGACGTTCTATCTCTCGACGTAATCGTAGTTCTTGTTGTTCGCGTTGCATTGACGACACATCGGCCAGTCGTTTATTCAGCCACCAGGTAATGGCTCCTCGATGTGCGCGTATTTGCTGTTCACAGGCTGCCTCACTTAGTGTGGCATCAAAGACATGACTACCATTACCGCTTACGGTGGAGACAGTTGGCGTGCAAGCATTGTACTCATAGACGGTGCAGTATCTAGCAGTGTAAAATATTAAACAAGTTTACTAGATCATCATCATCATTACTATTATTGCTTACCTTTAACGGTCTGTTCAAGCTTGGCTATCCGTTCGGCACAGCCACGAATGATATCCTTGGCCTGACGATCGATTTCCTCGCGTTCAGCCTCTGTCATCGTGGTTTGACCACCAGATCCATGATACATACGATTACTGGAGGTATTGGTGGATGATACACGAGCGAGATAAGCACGTCGACTAGTTATCAGTAATTGTTGTAGCGATTGAATATGGTCAGCCTTATCACCATTGTTATTACCATGTTAATAAATTAAGTCTATCAATACTAGTTCTATATACTAGGTGTACTTACTACGCGATAAGATTCCAGCATGAATGAATCCATTTTATCACGATCTGGCTGCCAGTTCCTCGTGCTATTCGATGTATTCCGTTTTATATTGGTAAATAAATGCTGCCATTCGGTTGTTCCTTTCGCTGACATCTCTTTAGTACGTTGTCTCAAGGATGCTGGAGTATTACTTTGTGCACCAGTAGTAGTGGCACTGTCATCCGCAGAGGGTAATTCGACTTTCTTTTGATATATTTGCTGGAGAGCATCTTGAAATTGCACCGTTAGATTAGTAGATACAGGCATGGTGTAGAGGAGAGAAGGGAAGAGAATAACAATAAAGTGGCTGTATAAAATACGGAGAATGTAGTAAAAGCAACGTCATTTCAACAATCATTTAGCTTGATTAACCATTTATCAATGATGATGACATACAGTGTTTTTCCATCCAATTTGCGCATTTATCCTTTAACGTTTGTAGTTTATTAATAAATAGATTTACACAATTGTTAACACCATTATCGCATTGCTATTATTAATGAGTAGTTGTCATTGCCCTAGCAGTTGAGTGAGATGTTAATGATAGCGATATCACATATTGCAATTAGTGATATTAATAATAGACATGTTGATAGAACTTACATACCTTGGATGCAAAGTGATAACCATTACGGATAAGTTGTTTTCCGCTGTTTGATCCTCGTTGTTGCACTAATCCTCCTTTTCTTTGAACCTTTGGAGTTGTGCCACTTTGATGCGTTGATCCTCCTTTTCTTGAACATCTGAAGGTAACACCATTGATGAAATGTATCTAGAGGTATACGTAATCCTTTCTGAGATGCGCTCCTTATTGCTCCTTATTACTCCCCTGTCACTCCTGCATCATGAGATTGGTATCTATGTTGGTATTACAGCCATGTCCCTTCAACACTCACCATATTTTCAATATTGAATAATGTTACATTATCCACTATAAATATGGGTCCTATTTTGTACAAACTGAATAAACTTATCTTCATCTTCCAGTTCAATCGTCCCTATTACACTCTACTTACACTACCTTATTGTATATCGCCTACACATTGTGCTTGATCAAATCGAGCAACCATAGCTCCCACACTATCAATGAGAAAGTGTCCTACTACTTGTCATGATCCCTTACGGTAAGTATACCTCATTACACTTTGATATTTATTACAGTATACTAACTCATTATTCTACTAGATGCACACATCGAAACAATGATTAAGTGGACATGCAAGTTAAAGGATTCGAGTATCGTTTGTGGAATCGGAGTTATGGTTGCTCGTCTGGATTTCATTCAAGTCACCAACTGCCTTCGTAGTGGAACCGATGTTCCAACACACCCTCATCCAAGTGTCGTTGCTTCCAATCATTCAAGACAAGGAGGACAAGGACATCGAGGGAACCAAACAACAAATTACAAATTAACCAGGTTGTATCGTCAACCGCCGCACTGTCGCCCAAGCGACAAGGCACCCAGAATACAGGGGTAGAAATACTTGTAAGTGTTAACTATTATTTATTCATAAAACAGAAAGCTAACTGCGCAAATTGGATGGAAAAAGCCTGTAGCTCATTCGCTCATTTCATATCACTATAGCACTATTACTACAACTATTACTACATTTATTTGACTTAGGTAAACGTCCATTGCTCACAATCAACGCACTCCTCTCGTCTACACCGCAATCTACAGGTATAGAGAAGGGAATATCATCACCGTCATCATCATTCTCCTTGTCGTTGTTATCAGTATTGCTACGAGCCCATGGTTCAAATATATACTTGATAACGGTGGGTGCACGATGATACTTGACGGCAGGCAGCCATCCCAATCCATTTGCCGTATCAAATAAACATCGTTTGCCTAAATGACACTTTGTCTGCATAGTGAAACCAGCCCATTGACATAATGAATTAACACCCGTACTAATAAAAGTTATTAGTAAACATGCACGATATTCATCATAAATAAATAGATAGCGATCATTGCTTACCATGTCCCCATAAAGATAGGATCGGCATTATGCCGAAATGCCATACTGGCAATTGTGATTTGTCAATCTTCTCGCCATTTAGCGGTGTATCCAGTAGACCTAGACGATTTGCGAATAATGCTTCGCCTGGTGCTTCAAAGGCAAGCGCTATCACAGTGTCATTGTCGTTTGACGACTTGTTCAGCTGATTATTCGTTGCTAGTGTGGTGGCAACCAATGAGGCAATCGATCCACCCAATGAATGACCCACCACTAGTATACGATGTTCAGGATGAGCCTCTCTAATATGCGTATACATATCCTAGTTACGATAGATATTATCATTAGCACTCGTATCACTAGCAAGCGAGTATGATATTTACCATGGCTGTATCATAGTAAGAACCGTGGAAATGCGTAGAATCTGCTGCACATTGTCCGTCACATTGTTGTCTTCCTCGTTGACAATCGCAATAGGGACGAGCGATTAGTCCACGTCGTCCACAACAACAGGCAAACATTAGATTATCCTACAAAATACCATATAAGCAAATGTCAAAATAAACTAAATTACTATTACAACTTACATTCCGTTTATCTTGACCACCCGTAGATTGATCACCTTTAGTTCTACCACCCATAAATGGAACACTAGTGCCTTTAAATGAGATCACTAGCAAAGACTCGTCGGATGCTTCAAACACATGAGCACGTAGTCCATTACCGGTCCAACCATAGGATTGATGACGACGCCATCCATCTAAATCCTTCCATTCTTCTTTATCGCCATCGTCATCGTCATCGTCGTCATCGTCGTCATTAGAGAAGATGATATCTTTCACAGCAGGTTGCCAATAGGCGTACATACTCATACGCGACAGAGCAAGTACTGTAGTGGGTGGAAAATCGGATAAATGAGCTGAACTCGATGTTGTTCGAGATGTTTTCGGCCATACAAAAGGACCAGATTCATCACCGGCAGCATATTGATATTCCTCGGTGGTGTAGATATCTTGTACATGATGCGGACGGGTTAAACGTTGCTCTGCCGCTGACAAATCACGATAGAGAACACGACCCTTATAGTATCGATCGGATAGTGCGGATATTTCATTGTAATCCTGTTGGTAGACTCGCTTCAAACGGAATACTGAATTACCATCATTACGAGGCGATGTTGTGGTTGCCTGCTTTAATTTGGCCATAAGTCGACTACGTGCCATGTCGATGATGGACGTCCATGTATGACGAGGTGTCAATGTTCCTTCAGGGGATGTATGTTGCTGCTGATGATGATGATAACATGTTCCCTCTCCTATCAATAATAATAATGTAAATATAACAACAAAGACTAGACGGTAAACACACGCATGCAGCATGGTCAATAAACAAGGTTGATAGACAAGGTTAATATCAACAAGAGGCGAGTGAAGTAGTCAAGAAACGATAGCAAGGTTACAATAAGGATAGTAGTAGTGTGTTAACGGTGTAATGCTGTGTGGATATACCAGTGACTGTGGATAATAGTGGAATAAGTGATGTGTAAGATGGAAAAAGATTGGGGTAGTACTGCGTGCCTGTGTCTATGTCTGTGTGTGTGTTGGAATGACAACAGGATGGGAATATGCGTTAAAGGCTGAGTCTTTGCATCCTTGACTTCCTTATCATCTACGACATATGTGTGTAGTACGGTAGATCATGTGACTACATTACTGCTCACTCATTCGAATGATCTATTCAACTAATACGAGCAAATCTATATTTCATGATGGGTTGATTCAGCTCAAAATAGACGATTTCTATTGAGAAAAGAGAGGATTGGCTTGTGAATCATTAGGAAACATTAGTGGGCAAGATTGTATCACCATGTTTGCCATTGAATAAAGAGGAATAGGAAGAAGAGGAATGAGTGAATAAGCCGCATTGTATACTTTGTCATTCAAATCATCCATTATTGCTTTTTATTTTTACGTATTCCTTGCCTGTTTTCTTCCAATCAACAACAATAAAAGTGACGGCAATGGAATGATCTACGCATCTTGTACCATGTCTTACGTGTACGCACGCACACATACACTCATGTACATACACTCATGTACATGTGCAAGTGACTGTGTATGTATACGTACACTATGTCTATCTTACGTGCATCAATTACGAATAAAAAACATGACTATATTACTTGAATAACGACGTATTACTCGTAGTAATTGGTAGAAATTACTGTAATAACATTATAGATTCTTACTATTACTAGTATGATAGCTAAGGTCTATTCTCGATTTGCCGTGTTATTCAAAACACTGTTTAGTAAATGTTGGCGCTAAACTTGATTTTTGCCATTGCATTTTGTAGGGGTGGTATAGGCCACTAGCAAAGATGCATGACCAGTTTCAATTGGCAGTCCCATGACCCGTATACCTGTCTATGTATACTGTCTGTCTGTTTCTACTTCGTATCACAAGAAGATGTGATACAAATGAGGAGTAATGAGCAATGGAAAGCAATTTGAATAGGATACGTTTACCTATTTAAATGACAAAATAGTTTGCTATCCTTTTCTTATGTCCTTACCAAGCCCAATTATTATCTCACTCCTTTATTGATTTACTGCTCTCTCCATCCATTTTACTTATTGCTTACTGTTGATACATTTCTTGTTGTACTAACTAACCAATTTACTTCCTTACTTGCCTATTTATTCTTTGATTATTCAATTCTTTATCGTTACAACAGTATCACCATTAACCTAGCCTAGTCTAGTTTCAATTCAATTCAATTCTGTGGATCATCCATGTTGCTACGCGATCGTTTTGTATTAGTAGCCAGTATTGCATTGGCTATTGCCTCTGCGTCGTTTGTGTTAGGGGCAGATACACCGGCACCTGCCAATGCTTCAAGCAATAATGCTTCTGCCAATGATAAAGCCTCTGCCGATGGCATCAGCCATCGAGTAGTTGGCAATGTTTGGCCCATGCCGTACAAGTACACGACGGGCAGGAAGACATTCACATTGGGCGCTGATTTCCGTTTCGATTGTCGCGCGCCCTATGGAGAAAGTGCTCAACTGCTGGGCTCGGCCTGTGAACGCTACCAAAAGTATATCGCCGAGCCGGATGGTCTACTACCTGAGCCGAGAACACGCGAGGCACCGGCCGGTGAAATTAATGTAGCCACGGTGACGGTGCTCAAGCCAGACACGCAGCTCGATGACAAAACGGACGAATCCTATTCGATCTCGGTGAGTGATACGGGTGTCACCACTATTAAGGCAAATAGCGTATACGGTGCCATGCATGGTCTCGAGACATTCGCACAATTAGTGCGCCGACTGGATAAACGAGGCAATAACGAGCGCTATCTACCTGGTGTGCCACTTACCATCGACGATCAACCCGAGTATGCTCATCGTGGTATACTGCTTGACACCGCACGTACCTACTTCCCCGTGAGCGATATTATACGTCAACTGGACGCCATGGCTATGTCGAAGCTGAACGTCTTCCATTGGCATATCGTCGATTCGCAGAGTTTCCCGGTCAAGAGTGAGGTGCTGCCACGTCTAGCCGAGCGCGGTGCCTATAGTCCCGAAATGGTCTACACCAAGAAGAACGTTCAAGATATCGTGCGATATGCGCGTGAACGCGGTATTCGCGTCATTCCCGAGTACGACACGCCTGGACACACGTATGCCTGGGGCCTCGCTTACCCGAAGCTGGTCGTATGTCCGAATCAACAGCCAAAATGGATGGATGTGGCGGCCGAACCACCAAGTGGCCAGTTGGACCCGACTAACCCGGCTTCATTGAAGCTTGTAAGCGCGTTGTTCAAGGAGCAGGCCACCTGGTTCAACGATCCCTACTTCCACGTGGGTGGCGATGAAGTTAACCAAAAGTGCTACGAGAACGAGCCGCACATCGCCGATTACATGCGACAGAATAGCATGAGCACCGCGCAACTTATCGGTAAATTCGCACAGGGACTACACGCTGCCGTACGAGCAAACAAGAAGATCCCGGTCACTTGGGAGGAGGCACTTCTCGAGTATAAAGTCGACATGGGCAAGGACACGATCGTGCAGGTGTGGACGAAACCCGAGAACGTCAAAGAGGTGGTGGATCAAGGATTCCGCGTTATCGTGTCGCCAGCCGATCCATGGTATCTTGACTGCGGACAAGGTGGCTGGATTAACACGGCGAAGGGCGGCAACTCATGGTGCGATCCCTACAAGACATGGCAACACGTCTACGCGTATAACCCATTGAACGGACTGGAGGGCACGGGCAACAAGGATCGCGATCATCCGTTGATTATCGGTGGCGAGGTGGCAATGTGGACCGAGAAGGTGGACCCGTTGATCCTCGATATGCGTCTCTGGCCACGCGCTAGTGCAGCCGGCGAGAAGCTATGGAGTGGACATCGCGATGCTAACGGACAGGAGCGTACCACTAAGGCTGCATTGTCGCGTATCTACAAGTTACGCCGTCGTTTGGTGCAACGCGGCTACCGAGCGGAACCCATTAATATGCTCTGGTGTGAATTGCACGAAGGTGGCTGTGAAATGTAGACGATGCCACTACATATACAGCACTTTTCCATTCAATTTGCGCAGTTAGCCTTTTGTTTTATGAATAAATAATTGATACGTGCCATTTAATGCCATTATAGCAAGATTATAATATATAGATATTTAGTTTATTCATTTATTACTAGCAATCAGTAAGTACTAATAATCATTGACATGTTTGCTACTAGTGTCTAATAGCATACGTGTTCATACACCCTTCCTTGCTCATTCCTTGCTCGTTTTCTCGTTATTCGCGTATCTATTACCGTGACACTCATAGACGATAGCAATGCTCGTTAACGCACACACATACTCGTCTATTGCTTTTTATTCTTTTATTCGTCCTCTGACCACACATACACCACTACAACTCATGCTTTTCCTCTTACTCCACCTTCGTTTATAGTCATATACAGGCTACGCTTAGCTGCAAGCGTATACTACTTGTCTTTGTGTTGTTCTCGGTCGGTCGTCTTATTCCCGTCTAGTCTGCCGCTTTGCCACTGACTACTTGTCGATTATGTTGATTGTATGTCGCGTACTCGTATTTTGTATCACTACTCGTCGACAGTCTCACTCCAATCTGTATACTCTGTCATAAGCACACTTTGCTCTTCACGCTGTGTAGTAGCTGGTTCGTTATTCGTTGTCGATCAACGTGGCATATACCCCACCGGGTCTTTCATACTGGTCTATCCTCTATTCAGTTCACTCTTTCTCGCTCTCTTGTCTACTTGCTTGCGACAATCCTTTGCCCTCACTCGTGTATTTCTATTATTTCATGCTGTGTCCTTTATTCACGACGTTTGCTTGCCGCGTTGTACCACTTTATTCGCGTTGACTTGCTGATCATTGCTTGTAGTATGTGGGGACACGTACGCATACGTAACACTCGCGCTATGCATTAGGCACCACGCTTGCTTGTCAACATACAACGTCTCCACTCGCTACTTTGCACTACTTACTCGTGATTTATACATATATGCAAGTACGTGGTACTTGTGTTAATTACTAGCCAGTGCTTTTGTTCCTCCAATTGCGACATGTATACGTAACGAACACTATGCCTTCTACTCGTGTGTTGTGAAAGTACACGTACATACATAATATCCGTGCTAACTACTACCCATTACGTCGCTTAGCACTTTGTATCTGTAGTGGTACTGTCTGACATTTTATTGCACGTTGTCAATGTGCCGAGTAACTCCTATATGATGGCTATATCTTTATTTGCATAGTATATATCAATAGCCAACATGGCACTAATAGACGGTAATAACGGCATTTGTACATCCATTCATTGCTCATTAGCATGCTATTACAGATGTTTCCAGCCGATTGACGCTGTTAGTCATTAATAAATATTCATGGTATGACTAGTGCATTATAATGATAATACTATATTGGCAGCTGGATATTATAGATAATGTTCATCTGTGGCATCAAGCATGCTTAAGTAGCAACTGGCTAATATACCTTTATTGTATGCAATATCAAGTACAGTACTTAATGCTAAACTAAAGGAATGTTAGAACTTAATGTACTTATAAGATCTTTCTCTTTAGATACATTATTCGTCAAGTTGCTACTTAGATACTTCCAAGTAGTTGTATAGCCCTTAGCAAGGCACTCGCGCTTTCTTCTCCATTCACAGAAACAGGATCCAGTAACATTGCTATTCGACTCTTTTATTACATAATCTACCTATTTGCCATAGTCTGCTAACGCTTGTGATACAACATCGATAACTTCATCGTATTCACTTTGCTTCGTTAATAATTGGTCAATACGAGTACTTAGCTTAGCCACTTCCTTCTTGTGTTCTTCATCCAAATGCTGCTCTCGCTTATCCAAATTCTTCTTCCAATTATCCAGTTCTTTTCTCTGCTGCTCCAAATTCTTTTTCTTATTGTCCAACTCTTTTCTCTGTTGCTCTATTTGCTTCTTCATGTTGTCCTCATCCAAATGCTGTTCTCGCTTATCCAAATTCTTCTTCCTATTGTCCAGCTCTTTTCTCTGTTGCTCTATTTGCTTCTTCTTATTGTCCAGCTCTTTTTTCTGTTGCCCCATTTGCGCCTTCTTATTGTCCAGCTCTTTTCTCTGCTGCTCCAAATTCTTCTTCTTATTGTCCAACTCTTTTTTCTGTTGCTCCATTTGCTTCTTCATGTTGTCCCCATCCAAATGCTGTTCTCGCTTATCCAAATTCTTCTTCCTATTGTCCAGCTCTTTTCTCTGTTGCTCTATTTGCTTCTTCTTATTGTCCAGTTCTTTTCTCTGTTGATCCATTTTCTTGGTACAATTATCTAACTCCAGCTGTTTCTGTCTGAGCTCTTCTTTTTCTTGACATAGTTGCTTATTGATGTCGTTAACATCATTCTGTTTAGTAGCATCATCCAGTTGTTGCTGCTGCGTACTAAGCTTAATGTCATTCATTTCCTGCTGTTGATGACTCTTCTCCTCTTCTAATTGATTTAAGCGAGTAGACTGCTCCTTGATTGTTTCCTTAGTCATGGTAAGTTGCTCCTTTAGTTGAACTTTCTCGCAACACAGTTCACCAATGACTTTCATCGATTTAATCTGCTCGTCTTTCGATGCAAGCAATGTATCTTTTGATGCAAGCAGCTCATTTCTTAGTTGAGCATTCTCTTCGAACAGCTGTAGCATCCTACTATCCATTGTTTCGTTCGCCAATTGTTCTTCTTCCTCTAAATTTAATACGTTCGCTACTTCTTGCTTCATAGTTTGAATCCTTCAAAATAAGATATTCAGGCACGTATTGTGGTCCTAACTTGGAAGATATTGTAATGAGAATGAAGAGAAGAGAGTGCTTAAGTAATAATAATCAACTACAAGATGTGCTATGTAAGCATTTAATAGCATCGAGTGCAATCCTCCATCCTTTTTAAATTTATAATTTGTTTTTATTTGTTTTAAACATATATCCTTTTCTTTATTCCTTATCAACCATTGATAGCAATAACGCTTTCGTCCATCACGACATTCCATTGCAAGTGGCTATGGTTATGCGACATGTTAAACATATATTTTCATTCCTCATTATCGACTGATGTATGAAATCGTTAATTCTCTTTATTAGCTAATAAAACATTATCCTAGTTACTAAACAATACACATATTCTTAGTATTGACTACATTCTACTTGTCGTTGACTTCTTTCACATACTGTTTTATTCATGCCAACTGCATTTCCCTGTCATTTCCCTAACCATTAAACAGTAAGTGCCTTCTTCGTGTCAACTGCATTTCACTTGTCAGTAAACAACACACGTCTACTTCCTCTTAACTATATGCTAGCTAGTTCTTTTACTTTCTCAGTAATACGCGTCTTCTTCGTGTCATTCGCATTCCACTTACTCCCTCTTTCACTTTAACATACACATTCCCAATAGCAGCTATTCTGCCGTACGATCTCTATGACGTTTATTTATCTCTTTGTTTTCCTCTTGCTCTATCCTATCTACATGCTCACTTGTTGTTATTATTACTCTACCAATAAGCCTTGTTTATTGTTCGTTCTAGTCCTTTGTCTTCTATCACTGTCCTGCTTATTTATCGATGTTTAAGCGTTTACTGCTCTCGTTGTAATATGCACCTTTTACTTTTACCACTCTTTTCCGTCATCTGTTTGTATGCCACCCTTACGTCATGCTTTTATTTGTATTTTTATTTGTTTATTGCCATCTACAAACTCTATTTACCTACAAGCATACACTGCTTCTTCATATAAACTGGCATATGTGTTCATACACCCTTCCTTGCTCATTCCTTGCTCGTTCGTGGCAAGTCAGTCATTCTGCTAATTCTGTTTGTTTATTATTATATTTGTCATTATCGTGTTGTGTCAAGTGGCATTTCTATGGTGATAATGGTGTTAGCAATAACAATAATAACAAATATTCCATTTATGTCCTATATTATTAATGGTGTAGAACAACGATATGAACCATCTGTTTCGCCATTAGTTGCACAAATAAATCGACTGATGTGTCATGACATATTACTACTATTATTATAACAACATTGACGATGATGGTTCCATTTGAAACGGGTGCATGCACCTGTACTATATGTACACATCGTATACGTGTATATGCATGAATATATGGGCCTTGTTTGTCAAAAAGTGAAGGGAACGAGAAAGGGATAGTGTTACTATTGCGCATAGTCGATACCAACACTACTACTACTATTCAAATGTGAGAAAAATGAATATATAATTACGCAATGTTTACTTCATTGATATTCTATCAGGTATATTTTTCCTCCAATGCTAGATATTCGTGCTACTCCATGTTGATCGCCAATCTTGACATTTATAGTAATGCTTAGTCTAGATTGATCATGTAGCTTATACCACCAGGTCCCATTGAATTAGTCGAGGAAAGGAAGAAATGGGAGAGAGAGAGAGAGAGAGAGAAGGGAATGAGGGCCTATCCACATTCGTATCTAGCAAGGCATTCTTCCCGATTAGAGGCCTCGCGTGGCTCTCGTTCAACTCTCCGCTCATCAAATGATACTGGATTGCCGAATTCGATCCTGCCAACGAGCTACTCTATTGGCCATCTCGTAGTCTCTTATTGCTCCTTCCAAAAAAGGGAAGATATGCCATTTGTTTTGTACTTCATTGTTCCGGTTTAGACATGAAAACGCTCCTTCTATAAGCTTATTCTTTTCTTTCGTCAATTCTCTTGTATGGGAAATATGAACCCTTCTATCTCAGAGAAGCACACTAGTAATAATAATAATAATAGCAACAACGACGACGATGAGGAGGAGGAGATATGGATACATTAATGAATGGGATTGTTCTCTAAACGAAATAATAAAAGTACCGATTGTCTTTTTGTACTTCCCAATATTGTACGTCGCTTGTCTGTGTATCCTCCTCTACATTCAGTATCTACACACACGCGCACACACGCCTAATCTATATCTCTACCTATATCTCTATCGATCTTTCTCTTCCCCGTGTTTTTATTATTACATTAATCTTTGGTTGTCTGCAACATACACTGACCTGTTTCTATTACTACTACTCGCTCTTGTCCTTCTTTCTCTTTCTCTTTCTATTGTTCTCTCTCTCTCTCGTTGCCTCTTTATTCTTGTTCTTTTTTGCGAAGCAGAGCTACGCACCCGTATCTCTACTTTCGTTGAACAATTACTACATCTTTATTCAAGGGTATTAATAATAATAATTTATCGTCGACTTTCTTGTTTTACTTTCTCGTCATTATAACTACTACCATCATTTATTCTTATTGTTGTCACGAGTCGTTGACTGCTATCAATTCGTGTTGATTTACATTTTATAGTAACTATCCTTATAGTTGTTATCGTTTTCTACACTGACTCTTAACGGTAAGTACAATTTGTGTTAGTATATACGTGTATATGTGTATATGGATAGAATGATATTGTTTTTTTCTTTCTCCTCGTTTCAAGGATATATATGCACACCATGATATGCACATTATGCTCTATGCGTTTATTGTTTACGATGATGAGGAGCAAAGTGATAGAATGACATTTCTACATCGTTTTACCAGTTGAATTGGCATCCACACCCATTTGTACAAATCTCAGCTTTAATAAGCTTAATAATAACAATAATAGTTGCTGTTGTTGTACCTCGTTGCTATCCTCTCCTTCCTTTCATCCAGCGTATTTGCCTCGTACGCAACTAGTCTATTTTTACACTTGCCCTGACGGTAGAGTTAGACGGCATTATCTTTGTTTTAGATAAAGCATATGGCATTATTCCGTGAAGGCACTCATTTTCTGTGTAGACTGCCTTTTTCTCGGCACTACACTAGAACATTGGCGAATGAGGAAATGGGAGAACGTGGCCAAACAATTTGTGTTCTTTCCATGCCACTCTCGGTCATATTGAACGGGAAATCGCCATGCTTTAAGATAGAGCGGTATATGGATAGGACTCTACACTTGTGAAGGGTAATCAAAAATCAACCAGTCAACCAGTCAATCACAACCAGTCAATCAGTTCTATTACAATTGATTGTCTTCCCCTCACTCACTCACTCTCATTCTCACTCCTGCTTGTTCTCTCTTTCCTTCTTCTCCTATATGCTCACTTACACTAGTACTATCGCTTCTGTCAAGCTTACCCCTCACCTCGTCCGGTATTAGTACATGACACTTTTCGAATAGGTCAAGGAATGAATCGTACCTCTTCGACCCTTCGTCTATTGACAGCACTTTTTCCTTGTCATTGACGTTCTAACGAATACTAGCATCTTATTTTGGTATGTGATGTTGCTGCGGTGGCGGAGTAAAGTGAAAATACACGAGTATATGAATTGCTTTTTTCTGCATGATTAATTATGCCATTTCTTTTTGATCATATAGCAATTATGAGTGTGATGATGCTAGCTGGCTAGATAGACTATAGCATACTTGTCATGTCAACGCTTGATTATAATGGTCATATAATATTGATTACAGAGTATAGACGTGTGCATGTGCGTGTACGTGTGTGTAGGTGTCATTGCTATTATTTAATAGGCATACAATAGAAGCTTCCAGCCATTTGGTCAAAGTGACTGGTAATACCATTTAATAACATCGCATGCTTTCTAATTATATCCTACAAGTGGAATGTGCATTTTTTTGACGTTCTGCATTTTAATTATTTGTAAAAATCCTCAATGATACACGCTAACTTTTTCTTTTTCTATTATTTTGCATGTTCCATTTATCCATACAGAATCACACGTATCATTTATTATACTGCTCTACAGTCTGTCTGTAGAGATACAGACAGGAACGAACTTTTTACTCCCGCTTAACTGGTAAGTGATCAACATACGGATTGTAAAGGATGTAAAGGATAGACGCGATACAAATGTATCAGATGTCACTTTAAAGAGGGGAAAAGAAGAAGAAGAAGAGGAAGGGGAGGTACATACGGACATGTACTGAGACAATACCAGTTATTGGCACATTGCATCAGTCTATGATTTGCACGTATACCTATAGCAGTATATGTATATACATCTAGTATGTGTAAATGATACACTGCTTAGAATGTAGCGCTACAAGGCTACAACTGCTGGGTTGAACATACCATGCCATATCATATCATATCATATCATTGATATCATAATGATGGCAATGCCAATAGGAGATCAATTGTTATCATACATTTGTATATGCATGTGTACGTGCTATTGATTGATTATATGGAAACACGCTTGCTTTGTGTATTGCATGTTGTCACAAGATTTATTGCCATTGTATTCACATGAGTGCTTATCATTTGCAAGTGCATCGCGTATAATCGATGTGTCAATATGCACACATCTACATCTTTACACTCCCAACACTATGATCCTTGCGCTATTATCCGTGTGTTCACTTGCATTGTCATCTTCTATGTACCAGCATCTCTATTGCTTGAATGCATTGATCGCTTGTTCTCTCGCTCTCGTTCTTGCGCTCTCTTTCTCGTATACCCACTGAATGTTTATTGAATTTCAATCTCCATTTGTCCATTACCTTTTATGGTAATTGCTATCTTTTTCACAAAGCGTCTACCACTCCCAGTCCACAGTGTTGACAGAAGAGAGACGCCCCGTGTTTTAAGCACGCTCGCCTTTTTTGCTTGCTTCAACACTCTTCCCCTTGTCCAGTTTTTCCTTCTATTGCACGCAAGCGTCCAGTTTACGGCCTCAAACTACGAAACACGCCAGTTCCTCTACTTGCGCACCTCTTTCCCCTCTTTATACTCCGTTTGATACAGACTAGTCTACCGAAGGAAGAACGACGAGTGGCAGGGCATTTCTTTTTGTCCTTCCGCTCCTTTGCTAATTCTTCATCTTATCTATTACTACTCTTTCGTCATTATACCGCTAGTCGGTAAAACTCTGACTTTTCTTCGTTGACCACTTGAGCGGTTTGCCTCTCTTTATCTCTCTATCTTTCTCTTCCTCGCTATATTGCTATCCATTTATAATTTCGCATTGGCGTATTCTCTCGTAGCCTTAATCAACTGTAGTTACAGACAGCCACTCTTGCTGCATTGCTACTGTCATTCGTGAACTTCGCTGGCGGTTCGCTTTCTATATTATTCGTCTATTATTGTCGCTATTCGTTAGTCGAGCATATTGCATTGTAACAACGTCATTCTATAATAATATCCGTCCCTATCCTTATTTGTAGTTGTCAGGTATATATAGATATATCTAGTTCAACTGTCCAGTTATATTTGACATACTACTGTATTTTGTGCTTCGTTATTATTATTATTATTATTGTCAGTATTACTATTGGTATATGCAATATCTGACTAGCGAATAACGCAATTTTATTCGCTTCTTTGATACTCATACAAAAAGCGCACACATATACACTCTCATATATACGTGCTCACTCTATTCCTCCTCCTCAGCTTCTTCTTCTTCTTCCTAACTTGGGTCGACACGTTTATCGGGCCTGCCAACACTAACGTAACACACTCGTCTTTGCGAATCTTTTATAGATTTCACCCAAGGCGTGTGTCGGCACTTATTAGTGCACACCGCTGTGCGGCCATTCCACAAGTCTACATTTCATAATTCGCGCGTAGAATCCACCACACAAAGCGTTTATACCATTAACAACTAGCCTCTTCCTTCAACACAACAGTGATTGTGACGTTCCCTCATTAATCACATCTCTTATCGCGTCGTGTCCACCAGTAATTAGTATTATTATTAGTATTATTATTATCGAGGTTTCTATAGCACCTCTCTAGTCGTTGCAATAATCATGGTCGCCATTAAATATGAACTTACAACACTCCGTGTATGGGCAGTAATGACAATATTGGTGGCAGCATCGGGACTCATCGATACAGCCGCCATCAACCCGGGACATGGTGTTCAGCTTCAACGACGACTCCTTAACAACCTGGTATCAAATGTTAATGACGATGTCAAGCTAGTCACCAATAAGCTGCCATTGAACAATGTTGCCGGTAGTCCCAACACCGCTTCTGATGCATCTTTCGTTCCAGCCACCGAGACAACGACATTTGCGCCCGATAGCACCGGCCCTCCTCCTAGTCCTGCTCCGGCCAATAGTCCCGCGACTGTCGTAACAGCTCCAGCCGGTCCACCTCCAGCAGGTCCACCTCCAGCATCAAAGCCAAAAACAGATATTCCAATTGTAAGCAATCTATTGCAAACTGGTAATTCAAATGATGCATCTACAGCAGCAAATGTGCAAGACGCAACTGCTGCAACGAAGGTGGAACCAGCAACATTGCCAGTCTCGTCAAAAGCCGCATCACCAGTATCATCACCGGCAACATCGGAGACGCCTCGATCAACACAGCAGACTAATACTAATAGGCCAGCTAATAACAACTTGAATAATCAAGGACCAGTAGGTGGCCTTACCAACCTAGTGGGTCAAACTGTCGGCAAGGTTGAGAATGTAGTTGCACCACCACCACCACCACCACCACCATCGGTATCAAAGACGTCTGAACCTCCAGCAACATTCGTGCCAGCAACTGCTAACACTAGCAACAACAACAACAACAACAACAACGGTCCTACCATAGTGAATAACTTATTGGCACCTGTTAATGAGGTAGTAGGTCAAAACTCGGTCTCGCCTAGTACAGCACCAGCTACTAAGGAAATCGTATCCAATCAAGATGAAGAGGAGGACAAGGATACGACATCGACATCGACTGTTCCACCGGTAACTTTGTCAAAGCCACCTCAAAAGAAGCCGATCTTATTGGGAGATACGCTCAATCATGTTGTTCAGCCAGTGACCGAGAACGTTGTCAAACCAGTTACTGAAAAGGTTATCCAGCCAGTGACCGAGAACGTTATCAAGCCTGTAACTGAGAATGTTGTGAAGCCAGTAACCAAGAATGTTATCGAACCTGTAGCCGATGATATTTTCGAGCCTGTAACTGAGAACGTTGTCAAGCCAGTGACCGAGAAAGTCGTTAAACCAGTTACCGAAAAGGTTGTCGAGCCTGTAGCTGATGAGATTATTAATCCAGTGACCGAGAATGTTGTAAAGCCCGTGACCGAGAAAGTCGTTAAACCAGTAACTGAGAATGTTGTTACGCCAGCAACTGATGTAATCGCACCTGTATTTGGTTCAGCAACCGATGACATTATCAAATCAATCAACAGTCCATCATTGCCTAGTCCAACGGCAACAGCAACCACAACATCGACTGGCAATCCATTCTTGGCCAACAAACCAGCTGGTGGTGTTATTGGCGCGCTCAATAATGTAGTCGAACCAGTAGCCGCATCTCTTGTTTCTCCATTGTTGCCAACACCTACACCAACTGCTGGTAGCAAGCCTCTACTGCCATCGCTTATTCAAATACCAATTGGTTTACCAGGTCAAAAGGACGATACAACATCGAAGGAGACCAAGACATCTACCAATCCCCCGGCTAATGATGGTATCATTTCCCTTCCCATAGGATCAATTCTTCCGGATACACTGCCTAGTGTTCTACCATTGCCAGGTGGTACACCAACCGAATTCTTGCCACCTATTAATGGTGGAGTAATTGGTTCACCTCCACCCGATGCTGCTAACTCGCCAGCACTTCCTATACCTCATCTACCTCTACCTTCTCTTCCTTTACCTCCTCTACCATTGCCTTCTCTTCCGTTGCCTACAATTCCTGCGCCGCTACCTCCTGTGTCTCTTCCACCGGTGGTTCCATCGCTGCCTTTGCCTACAGGAGTACCGCAGCTTCCTCCAGTGTCTCTCCCACCGGTGGTTCCATCGTTGCCTCTGCCTTCTCTTCCATTGCCTACGGGAGCACCGCAGCTTCCTCCTATTTCATTACCACCATTAACACCATTACCTTTACCTTCTGTGCCCGTCATTCCATCGCAACCAATTGTTACTCTACCACCTGTCTCTGTACCAACGGCTATTCCTACAGCACCCGTTATTCCACCGGTAGTTGTACAGCCACCATCGGATAAGCCAGCTACTGTTAAACCATCTGTTCCACCACCAACGGTAACTCAGCCACCTCCACCTCCGCCAGGTCCATCTACGATCACAGTGGTGCCAACTGGTACTGGTACAATCATCACGCAGCCTTCTCCTACCAATGAGGCTCCAGCTCCTCCTCCGGTGGTTCCAATTACACCTCCTACGATCACGGTTATTCCTACCGCGTCTAGCTCATCAATTCCACAGCCAACACCCACGGCATCTGTCTATCCTAAACCTGGATCGTCTGAAGCATCATCGTCGAATACGTGGTTGCCACCAACTGCTACCCTATCATTGATTACCTCCTCGTATAGTTCTGCTGAGGCCGCTCAGCCTACGGGTAAATCACCGGTAATTGTAGCAAGCGACAATGTTGCTGTGTCACAATCGGCTGCTTTAGTTGAATTGAGACTAGGTCAAATTGATTTCGCCGCCACCGCCAAGGATGGCATTCAATCGGCGCAGATCTTTGACAAGTTGGCCATCGACGTGGCTAACTCTCTTAATCTGCCACACGATCGAATTAAGGTGACCAAACTACGCGACGACAAGGGCAGTGTAGTGGCTCAACTGGCCATTCTTCCCGATGAAAGTAACCGAGTGCCGACGGAGACGGTGAACGTCCTACAAAGTTTGGTACAAGATCCGAACTCGTCATTGTATCGTAATGGTCAGATTGCCAAGTATATTGATCCATCCTATAAGATCACCACTCAGGCTCAGAATGCTTCAGGTCAACCGGATTCGGCGCAATCGAGCGATCGCCGCATTATAGTCATTTGTATTGCGGTTGTCTTGTCGGTGCTGTTGTACGCTGGTCTTACGGCAGCGTTCATCCACACTTATCGCCGTAACAAGCGTCGTCGTGAGCGTAACATGGCTGCCACTGGCTACTTTGCCACGCCACAGCCACAGGCTTAATTTGCAACTGCAACCTAGATAAATGGTTAATCTGATGATATGATTTATATAATATAAACACATTAGTATATCACGATAAATTTGCGTATTATTATTATTATTATTTAGATAGCAATATTAGTGTATGACAGAAGTGTAAATAATATGTATTGTGTATATAGATTGATGATACAAATATCAAGTAAAAGCAAACTGAATGATATGACAGACTCTACTGATTAAATTCCATTTATTACTTCTTATGCTTATTGACTATATCATAGTATGTATATATATATAGTCATCACAACATAAAGAGAAGGACAGAAAGAGAGGGAGAAAGAGAAATGTGACGATGATGATGATATTAGTAGTAGTAGTAGTAGTAATATTCTATGAATATCATATAAAAAGACATACTACGTGAGAGGGTAGAGTTCAAATGAATGAATGAAAATAATAATAATAATAATAATAATAGTGGACAATGATCCCATGCACGAATATGAAAGCAAGACAGTAGAAAGAGAGAAAGAACAGCAAGGAGGAATACTGTAAAAAACCAATGAATTATATTCATATTTATATTTGTGTATATTGTTGTCAATGAACTTTCACATATATATATAATATGTGCGTGTGCGTGTACACATATTATCCAAATACTAAACGAAGAATCAAGTATGCAACACTACCAACAAATCGGAAGGCAGATAGACCGGCTACCGACCAGAAGATAAAGGCCAAATAAGGATTGAACGTGCTTTCAGCGCCGACTTTCTGGTTGAACCATGGAATGAACGCCGGACTCGTGAAGATGACTACGAGCAATGCATTACTGAACATCCAGGCCAATACAAGATTTGTACGGAACAATTTGTAGTAATCTTCACGCTTTGTCGAGGCATCACGCTTCTCCTTGACTTCCTTGGGACGTACGGACAATTCCTGTAGTAGTTTGTCGTAGGCCGAGTTGATATCTGCTTTCTCGGTGGGCAGTGAGACTTCCGCCACTTCCTTGCCACCCTCCTTACTAGCCTTAGCGTGACCGAGATCGTTGCTGGCCGAGTTGTCGCCCTTGGTACCCCATGACACATCGTGCGTATTACAGAACGCGTACACCATGAGAATGTTAACGAATGCCGGTAGCAATAGTAGATACTGAATGAACGAGGTAATCATGTGCCATGGCTCAAAGTGCAACAACGAGCTAATGAGGTAGAGACCATAGGTGGAGGCCAAGGAGATGACGAGATTACGGAATGTCGGACTAGTAGTGATCTTGTGGCCTACTTCCCTCCAGTCGTGCGTGTTACGCGGTGCTTGCAAGTAGACCGAGAAGCCAGCGACGTAGAGCATGAGGATCATAATGAGCGAGAAAGCGGCGATGGCAAACAGGTAAAGAGCGCGAGAACCTTGTGGACGATTACCGAGGGAAGCGACGAAGATCAATACAATAAGCAGAATGTAAAGCTGACGCATAATCGTGAACACAATGTTACCGCGACCGAAGAATGGATCACTATCAGCTTGATAATGAGGATTGGAATCAGTATAGGCGACGGTAAGGAAGTAGAAGGCGAGGTAGAAGTTGGCCAATGAGAACCAACTGAACAACATGTTGATGGTGTTGTAGAAGAATTCAACGGTAAGCAGAAGCTTACGTAGAATGTTGTGACCGGATCGGTAGATTTGGAAAAAGTTGAAAATGGCGTAGAAAGCCGCGAAGAACGAACCGTTCAACCAGCGACGACGCTGGGAAATGAACTCGCCAATACTGTCGGGCACGTCGGTCCACGCCTTGGCCGATTTGACGTATTTAAGTAGCCAGGAGGCACCTGGTTTGGCGACCAATTCAAAGCAGAGAATACGATCTTCCGCTAGGTACATGTTCGCTTCGAAGATACCGCCGGTGGCATTGGCACCGTGCATGGTCTCACCCTTGAAGTAGGAGTTGAGCGGACCACGGTCAGGAGCGACGTTCTGCAAGGCGGCGAAGCGATAGGCCGAGAAAGCACCGGGCAACACGGAGATGTAGCCGAACACGGATTCCAATGGTTTGTCGAGAATGTTGGACATCTTGTACTCGAAGTTTTGCGTGGCAACGAGTGGATTCAACAGTAGGACACCGCCCTTACCGAGATCGGCACAGATCTCACCGCAGGCACCGCCCACGGATGGACTACGATCGAACGCTTTCCACAAATGGTAGATCGAGGTGCCGGATGGTTTGGTACCGACATCCAACAGAATACATACGTTTGGCTTGAGCACCTGACCGAATGCGTTGAAGAACCAACGATGCGAGTTGATCTTTTTGGCGTTACGTTCCTTGAGACAGAAGAGAATCTGTACTGGGACGACACCATCGTTGGCGGTGCGTACTTTCATCTCGGAATCCATGGAGATTTGAGTTGTATACTCGAATAAATGGGCGGTCACCTCCTTGCCGTTAAACGAGTTCTTCGCGATACCATCCTGGTAAGCGCCGATAGCACCGATCACCTTCAAGGTGCGCGGATGAATCTTGTTACGACCGTCGGAGACGATACAGACGACCACCTTCTTCCAGCCTTCTTGACCCCACATACGCGAGCGGTTGCGAGAGCAAAGATGAGCCACGTTCTTCATGACCGAGTTGAACGTGCGGCAGAAGAGAATGTCATCCTCGTTGTACATGGTCATCACCACGAAGATTTCCGTTTCACGACCGTAGAGCACCGGGCGAAGGGTGTAGCGCTGGCTGACGAACTCGTTTGGATCGCTAGTACAGGCCGTGTAGCGCATATGCGTGAATTCCTCGCCATCTCGATAGACGGCATTGGCGAGGACACGATCGGAAACCGGACAGTCAACCACCAAGTTACCGCTTGTCAACTCGATACGACGAATCGATCGTCGACGACCATCTTGATAGTTTTGGTAGAGACGAGCATTAGGCGGTGGAGCATGGGCATTGTCGTACAATTGTTCCGGATTGTGCGAGCCAGATGCACCCTCGTAGTATTGTTGCTGTTGATGATGTTGCAGCTGCTGCTGCTGCGAAGGATAATACTCTTGATGTGATGTGGTGGTGGTGGTATGAGAACTTTGGAAGGTTTGCTGCGAATGTTGCGGTGGCAAATGCTGCGAACTACTCGATTGCGCCGGATAAGGCTGTTTATTGTAGTAGGGATCCATAATGCTTTGATAATGTGCTATTCACTATAAATAAATAGATGCGCAGTGCGTAAGTATAAGATAGCCAGCGGGAGATAATAGAGAAGAGAAAAGTATATATGCTGCTCAAGAGAGAGAGAGAGAGGGAGTGGGAGAGAATGAGCGAGCAAAGGAGCGAATATAAGTGGCAGTAGTCAAGAAAAAAAAGGGTAAAGAAGAGAGCAAACAGGTACGCCAGCCGTCTAGCGATGCATATCAATTAATGCAATTGATATATAAATATATATTTATATAATAAATAGGGAAATATAGTTGTGCATAAACTCACAATACGATGTGACCGCGAGCACAATAAGATGAACACTATCGTGCGTCTGTGTGTGTGCGTGCGTGTAAGCTGAAAAGATATAACACCGATAAGAAAGGGGCAGGATGTTAAAGCAGCAAGGAAAGAGGAAAAAAGACACAATCCTATACGCTAGTAGAACGTCGCTTTTAAGGACTCTGCTGCTATTGTCGAATAACGCAGTACTTATGTATATATGCGTGTTTGTATAGAATGAGACACAGGCTGTAACAAAAGCGTAATCTGGCTCATCTGCATACAACTACTATCTTCCTCGAATACTGAGGGAAGAGTGGTACTATACACGTTTGCTATCCTCTCTCTCTCTCTTTCTCTGTCGACTAATAATTAACAATGAAAAAGATAACATCGACACGGTCGACACACACGTGGAGGCAAAACTGCATAAAAAACGAGTTATAATGCCTTACCTGGAAATACGACAGACAAAGTAAGCACTTGTAATGGAATAAATGCGCAGTATAGATAGATAGATAGATATCAGAGCAGCCAGTACGGCTGTCAAAAATGCAATGCAAGTGAGAGATGAGCGAATGAAGGTGGTAAAACGACGAACGACGACAACAACAAGAAGTGGAGAGCGAGGGAGAGGCTGCGACACTGAAATAGGCTGCCTATGTATTGCAGGCGGTGTTCTGGAAATAAAAAGGCGGAGTACCAATATGGTAAGTGAAATGGGAAAGCGGGGACTCGCTAGTGAATGAAAGGAAGAGAGAGGGAAGAGGAAGAGGAGAGAAGAGGAACTGAAGCTTCAATTTCTCAGTGTTACCATCTTAGCCGCCAAGTGAATAACGAGGACGTGAGGCCAGCAACTATAGTCAAATTGGGAAAGTGAAGACGTGCCAAGAGCTGTCCATTTCAGTTAGGTGGAAATATTGATCGATAGCATACGATAGTGCAAACAATCTGTAACGATATTGTAGATAAAGTCATCGCAAGTTAGCAACTATAGTAGTGGTAGTAGTAGTATAACTAACCAAGTGGTTGCGATATCTTTTGACAACAAACAACTAAATGGATACATGACGACAACAACCACAACAACAATAGGTTTAATGATGACATGGTGGCGGTAGGACGAATGGGCAATGTGTAGCCGACCATTCATGGTTGTAACTGTTCATTTATTCCCAATGGTAGTGCCACTTTACGCTCTATATATAGACTACAACAAAGGGCGTTCTATCAGTTAAATAAGGGGATGATGTAGTAGTAATTGTTTTGCGTTAATATCAATTCATACAAGTGTTCTAGTATTCATTTAGAAGTGAGCATTTTATTATTCATTATCACATAGATGATTAGTCGATGTTAGCAATTAATATATATATGTAGATAATACTTGCATGTTATAACAATCATCATAGCTTGATATCTCCTTTGCGAATCTCTTTTTTGATTGATGCCTTTGTATTAGACTGATCCAGTGCAGTCCCAGTGATACGACAAAGTGCTACTGGTAATACTCACAAAGTTTTATGGCTTACTTTCCCGTTTGAATCCGTTGCAGTATTGATGAACTAGCTCAATTAGCGTACCCCTATAGTCTGCAATGATGAACACTTTTGTTAATATGTGTGCATGTAAGATAGAGATAGAGATAGTTTAACGTAGGAATAACAACTCGTCTATTGATATCATTCAGTTGTTACGTTAGAATTAAGCATAATGAATACTTTAGTTATATCCCTTGAAATCAGGCAACGTAACACAACCATGCCATTGGCCTGTAGGAGTTCAATCGTATAGCATGATGCACGGATGTGCTGTTGCGTGTGGATTGACGGTCTGCAACGTCCTTCTCTACTATTATTGACTGGAATCTTCATTCTCGTTACTGTCAGATTACTATTAGTAACAACCTGACTTTGTTCGTTCGTTCGTTATCTCTGCTAGCAGGAAGTCTATTCAATAAATAGCTAGCTTCATTATTATTATTACTATTATCTTTTGTCACTATGAGTGATCCTATCAGTGGAACTGTTCAAGCTTTAGAGTTGGCAGGTCGTGCTGGCTATTTTATCTGGCAGGCAACACGTACCACACTTGATGTTCACATCGACAATCGACATCCACATATAAAATTGCAAAATTTCGCGCGTTACTGCCATACCGGACGATGTACGGAGCCACAAGCGTTTAGAGTGTTGCCGCAGGAGAGCAGATCGTTTCAATTTATCGCCGACACGTTAGGACTACGTATTGATGGTTGTTGCGTCTACGGTATCACACCGTATAATCGTCCGGCCACCACTATTAATCGGATCTACTTGCTATTGGCATGGAGTATTCAATTAAACGGTGAATGTAAAACAACGCTCAATCTAGTCGAGACCTATAAGGGTCAGGATCTCACGGGTAGCTTGCTGCAGCATCATTACATTAGCAAGATAGTGCCGAGTTTCGAGTCATCGGAAAACATGCTAACGCGTAGCTGGGATCTAATCGATCCGGACACACGTTTCACGGTGAATCTCAGCCTTAACAATGCTGCCAGCGGTGTGATGAAAGTTGAAATTATACACGATGGCGAGAAGAGCTCCATTGATCGTCCGCATTTCGTTGGACTTGACTAGTAAGCTGATGCGCGAAATGAAAAGCATATCTATCATGTATATTCTAACAATTGTTATTGTAGTTTCAAAGATGTGATATTTAAGGATACAGGTAAGTATACATACTTTCATCGATTACTGATGATATTATACGCTAACGTAAATGATATACATGTGTGCATGTGTTGTCTTCTAATAGATGAATTAGAAGGATTAGATGCATCCAAGGATCGATTTGGATTAACCAGCAGTATCTCCGTGCATATTGACAATAATTGCGAATCATTGGCCTTGATCCACTGCGAGACTTACTCGATTAGCGGCAAGTTGAAAGAGAATGAAAACAGAGCGATTTACTATGGGGCTCAGTCGAGACATCGATTCAAGAACGGGACACCATTGGGGCGTACTAGCGGTGTGCTCGTCTACGAGTTGATCCACGACGCGGAGAATGCCCCGGCAATATTGTGGGGATATCGCGTGTTTCTAGCGGTTGATTTCCTAGTGACATCGCATAATGCCGTAGCACGCACGGTATCCATTACACTTTTAGCCGTAAGGGATGTAAGATTCCCGAATTCTGATCGGGATCCATTATTACGCGCTCATGAAAAGGTTCTAAGTCATCATATGGTCACATTCGGTAAATCTTCAGTCTGGGATCTGCACGATTTGAACCTGAAGATATGGGCCGACTTTAAACGCTCACCGCATGCAAAGTTGTACCTTCGTTTGGAGAAAGCGAGATTCAGGAATCATCATGCCATACCATTGTTCTTGCCCACTAACGAGAACAGGCAAGTATAAATGAAAGTTTAATGGAAAAGAAACATTGTTTGCTAACATTGACATCGTAACAGTCAAGTATCCAGCGGTGCACGTAATGCCATTAAGCAGTACATCACATCGAATACCGAAGCAGATGGTATAAACGTGGTTGAAATAGCAGATGATCTAAAGGTTAAGCTGCAATACATTACACCAAGTCATGCTGGTCGTGGCACCTTAGTAAAATGCCAATGCAATAATCAAACACTTTCCTCTGGCAGTTGGTGTATTACTCGAAAGAATGTCCCCGAGAAGAACTGGTCCATGGAGCATTACTACCTGATTACACCTACATTCTCAGCTACTCGATCGCCATATCAATGCGTACTGTACGTAAGACGTGACCATGTCTCATTCACCGTGGCACCGGTATTCATACTTCGTGACGATTCTATTGGCGAGGAATTGAAAGATGATGTCGACAACTTCCTTAATCAGTCCTATTTAGTGGGCGAACACATGGCAAGTGCTGGCAATTCCTATGATCACGGGCGGATCATGGAGCGTCGAGTTCAACTACCGGGCAATGTTAACTTTCAATTGCTAGCCTACATGAACTCGCAACCGTGTAGACTATTTAAACTTTTGCTAAAACGAGAGTTTATTCCAGAGGTAACCAATGAATAATAACGATAATAATCTGTTAACTAATAGTAATATGGTTCATAGGAATTCCATAGGGAAGCAAGAATCAATTCAGGTAAGTCGACAAGAGAAAGGAAATGAATAGAGCAATGCATCATGTTTATAACACCATCGTAGAACAACCATTCATGGCCACGCCTTATACTTATGTTGTTATCCTGGACAACAAGCATACCGATATGAAACTAAAGCTTGCTAGCTACTTCTCCACCGGTATTCCGAATAACATTCAGCGAGATGAGGTATTGCCACCGGGAGAAACGAAAACCATAACGTTTACTCTATTCGCCAATGATTTACGCCATGGTATTGCATTAACTTATCGCACTGGTGGCAATAACCCCATCACGGTGGAGATTCAAGCGAATATGAGCGTGGAGAATACATCTCTACTGCATAGCACGGCGATATCCTACAAAACGGCAAATGATAAGAAAATCAAGATTGGCGGCAAGAATAGATTCCGTGTAGAAACATTGCAGGAACGATTTAACGAGGATGAAGAACTGCAAAACACATTTGCCGTCGAGAGTAAACGTGTAGAGGCGGATGGTATGCAGCACTACGTGGCTATCGGACATACTGGAATGCATAGCATGCCAAGAACCTCATATGTTGCGATACAATTCAACAACAATAACATCAACAATGATGAAGATGATGAAGAAGATGAATTAGCGGTAAGTTTTACTCGTTTATTATCAGTCTATATATTACCCTTACTAATATTACCAATAATCAGACGAAGCAAGCATGTACCGATCTATTAAATTCTGTCATGGCGACGGAATAAGTCATTAGTAAAGCATAGCATCATCAATTTATTTATTCTAGTCATTGCTGTTTATCGTTGTTAATAAATAAAACATCGTCATCATCGTCATCTAGCATTTTATTCCTGTTATTTTTTTGTAACTTTACTTTGTTTGCATTCGTCACAGCTTATTTCACACCATGTTGTCTAGAATTCGTAGTCCCACACTGGTGCATTGCTTGAGAGTGGCGTGCACTCGCCGTTACTCGTCGTTGCAATGTCCCGAATATGATTCTGAAGCGTTAGAAACAACTATCGACAATTGGAAAAGGGATATAATGAATAAATACACGGTGGAACTTGATACGATAACCGCCTCACCATACACCTCGATGTGTATGACATTGAATCGGCCCTTGTCTACGCGGGCATGTCCACTATTGTCGCCATTAAGCTCGGTGCCTAACGAGGTATCATCGACATCGACTGTAAACGATGATGTTGAGCTACTGGAGCCAGCATCTGGCACGCCATTACCACTCAACTGGCATCTAGCCTATTTTCCCGCTCGACTACGTGAAAGTCAACTGGCCTCTGATGGCTATGAACCGCAATGGCAACCGCCACCACCGTTCGAGCGTCGAGTATGGGCTAGCGGCAAGCTAAAATGGTGGCCCAACAATCCGCTCTGTATTGGTGATCGAGCACAACAAGAAACGCGCTGTCTATCCGTTGACGTGAAGCAAGGCAATTTGGGCACAACGATATTCGTAACTACGGAGCAGACCACCAAGAATGTTCATGGTCCCACCGTCACAGATGAACGCTGTCTGGCCTATATGTCCACGGAAGTGGATCCAATACCGAAACCGAAACTAGTAGCATGTAAGTAGCAATACGCTCAATAATCGATAATAACTTTGTATGTGTAAATACAGCTAATAGAATACCCGAGTTCTCTCATACGTTCATACCGACACCTATCACTTTATTCCGTTACTCTGCCCTCACTTTCAATAGTCATCGAATTCATTTTGATCATCAATATGCAACGGTAGAGGAGGGCTACCCGGGTAGGCTGCCACACCATTCTAACGGTATAACGCGAAACTAATAGAATGTAATTAATTATTTATAGCGCCATTAGTGCATGGTCCATTCACGTGTACACTATTACTCGGTCTTTTGGAGGAGCAACTAGTGCAGCATGCAAAGAAACTACGTATTGACTCGTTTTCCTATCGTGCCATCAGTCCATTGTATTGCGGACAACCACTCACGCTAAATGGTCGATGGATTACTAGTTCGGAATCGGATACCGATCCATCTAGGCTAAAATGCCATCTATGGGCCAA
The DNA here is from genome assembly GCA_025201365.1 of Syncephalis plumigaleata. NCBI lineage: Eukaryota > Fungi > Zoopagomycota > Zoopagomycetes > Zoopagales > Piptocephalidaceae > Syncephalis > Syncephalis plumigaleata. The sequence continues at coordinate 587,607 of JAIXMF010000010.1, forward strand.
CAACGAGCAAGGCGGTCTAGCAATGTCAGGTACAGCTACTGTCGATGTATTGAATGAGTAAAATACTTTATTACACTGAATAACAACTATAAACTAACTAAGTTGCATGTAAATCAAATCTATCAGAACATGCATTGAATTCATTATATATATATATCTAATGGAATTATCATATGAATACTATTTACTAACATATAAGGCATTTAAATCATGTAATCGATTGAATTGACCAGTTCTCTTGTATTGTTCTACACAGGCTGAGCTGCTTGCGAGCCTATATTTATATTATTGTTATTTCTAATGATATTAAACAGTTGCACCATTCAACTTACGCTTCTTTTTCTTCTTTCCCGTTACACTTGTATCGTCGCCCTTCTTTTTACGACGAGTTGTATCAAGTGTGGCTGTTGGCAGTTTAATATGTTATTAGCTATTCCAGTATATCTCGCAACACCAATTATTTGTCATTTACCTGATTGACTAGGGGATGCTCGACTCATCGCCGCTTGTACTGATGCCAGTGTAAGTCGACCGGTTGACGTAGTACCCGGTGTACCGGCATGTCCCATGGCTGTTCCCGTGGCGAATGTAGCAGCATTACTCGCGGGGAATCCACCTGTACCAGTGGCCAATGCCGCCATAAGACGATCGATATTCACTTGGAATTGCTGCGATTCCTGACGTCTCGCCATACTTAATGCGGCAGTTTCTATCCAGCATGTAGAATAGTGATTAATTCCACTATATACATATACATATACACAACCGATGGATATGCTCATGTGTAATGGCATCCTCTTACCACGATTGTCCAGCTTCTCTTTCTCCATCTTTATCGTTTCCTCAGTACGCCATTGATAGCCACGAGATGGTTGGAAATTCACCAATTGTCGTGCTCGATCCATGGCTTTCTCTAAATGATACAGACTAGTTGACTAATACGCAATTAGTCATTATCATTATCTACACTATTGATTATCACTTACAATACGTGTATTAAGTAGGGTGAGCATATCCGGTGATTGGTATACATGACCATGAACCACATGATACACTGTCAATGGTACGACTAAATCCATGATAGATGTATATAATGTATGTGTAAGCATTGATATACAGTAGTAATAACAATAAGCAGTATACCTTCATTAGGTCCACGTCGTAGTTGTTTCCTGATAATAAATAGTGCAGGCCAACGCTCGTGTACTACTGAGAATTCCACACCAGTCATTCGACTATGAGTATAACGAGTCAGTAGATCGGAGAATAGTCGTGGTTCGTGAGTGATACAAACCGTAAATGTTCTTGCAGTGCTTCTAACGCGTTGAATTGCGTCTGCATCTTTAGTACGGCATTATTACACGTTGGATCCCAGAAGGGTGAATGCTCAAAGTAGTCCAGCACTGTAATAGGGTTAAGCGGACCGAATTGCTAAACGCGTAGCTATCTCAATTACTAACACGTACACGCACGTATATATCAATAATAGTAGCTACTTACACCAAGCCATTCGGGGAAGTGCCATACAAGCTTGGTTAAATCGGTCTCAGCGGCTACCTGTCCCGCAGTTGCTGTATTGGTTGCAGCCATATTACGCAGCAACAACAAAAGATAAACGGGAAAAAGAAAGGGAGGATACTATCAATGTGATGTTATTTACACAAGGAAATTGATGAATTTATCGCATCTTCATTTATTTTATATAGCACATACACGCGTACATATCTTCATTTAATCATGCACGATAAACTAGTTGCTGACCATCTGGATCGTTTTGTTCCTGTAAATAGGCAAGGAATGAAGGTGTCCCACCAAATAACGGTCGAAATTGTGAATTAGATGCTCGTATTTCCGCGATGGTAGTCCACTGCCAACCGGCATTCTTTTCAGGTTCCATATTCTATGAGTAGGATACAATCTTAGTATATAAGTAATCAGTATTGTATTCTGATAGATACACTCACCTGAGGTTCAGCTGTGGAGTCTTGACAAACGCCACGTACGAACACGGCAACACAATGCTTATTGGATTCTTGGAAGATCACGTTAAAGCAGGAGATGACACGAATATCATCATTTCTAGTCCTGTCTCTTCACGACATTCCCCTAGTTGTTGATACGTCATACACCTTAGATGTCGCTCTTTATCATTATCAGTTATGTAGACTAGATGACTTACGTTTAGCGCATTCCTCGAATGATTCACCAAACTCTAATGCACCTATATATACATATATACATATACATATTAAAGCGAATGAATAGTGTCTATCATATGCTAGTCGCCATCATTACTTACCACCAGGGAACTGCCAGTAGCCTATGTATTTCATGTTGATTAATCGATAGTTATTATACTATACAGTTGAGCGACATACCTTCTCCATGCTTGCCCTTACGTAGACCAACGAGTACTTGATCGCTACCGATAGAACGATAGACTAGAACGACATACCCACCACAATAGGTGGCTTTACCCTCATTCAATGCAAGTTGACTCATTGTTGACACTAATCGATTCACGATATATCCCTTCCCTTCTTTCTCTTTGGTAGCTTATTGTTGTTGTATCTCTTGGTTGTGCTTTAGAGCATAAAGAAATATGTTGCGAAGAAAGAGAAGCGGAGTTTCCAATGGGTAAATTTTTTGTTATAAAAACCTAGAAATACACACTCATCACATCTACAGTTTATTCTTTTTTTTCTTGTCATTCTCCTCTCTATCTCTCTCTGTGTGTGCGTGCCTGTATTGATTTGATCGGTCAGCTCACCTTTATCTTTTTGTTAGTATTATATACATCGTTTGCTACGTCTATTAGCTATGACTGCTCAAGATACTGCTGATTCTGCTCCAGCCAAGCTCTACCTCGATGAGGTGACAGGCGAGCAAGTCTCTAAATCGTAAGTAGAACGAGTATATGGTGTATTCAGTTAGACCAAAGATCGTAATAGATGCTAATCGACACACACACTTGCATTATTGTATTGTATTCTATCTATATTAGAGAATTGAAGCGTCGCAATAAGCAACGTGAGAAGGAAGCAGCCAAGGTAGATAGCAACCGTGCAATATCAACGAATATCTACTAATCATCTATGCATTTCATATTATCTTAGGCAGCTAAACCAGCACCAGCAGTAGCCAAGAAGCCAGCCAATGCTTCAGCTGAGGATGAAGAAGAGCTGAACCCTAATGTAGGTAGCATTAACAATAATAGCAATAATAGTTCATCAATATACTAATGCATACAATCATCATATCTCGAATAGCAATACTTTGAATTGCGTTCCCGAGCAGTCAATAAGATGTACACAGAGGGACCCACTCCCTATCCTCACAAGTTCCACGTCTCTATCTCATTGACGGAATTCGTAGAGAAATACAATAAACTAGAAGTAGGAGAACGTCTAGAGAACGAGGTCATCACCGTTGCTGGACGTATCCACAACAAGCGTGCCTCTGGTGCCAATCTTCGTTTCTACGATTTACACGGCGAAGGTATCAAGATCCAGGTGATGGCCCAGGCTCAAGATGCCGAGGGTGACTACGCCAGCATGCACGATCATCTACGTCGTGGTGATATCGTTGGTGTACGCGGTTTCCCAGGCAAATCGAAGCGTGGTGAATTGTCGATCTTCCCTAAGCAAGTTACTCTACTCTCGCCATGCTTGCACATGTTGCCTAAGGCTCATTATGGCTTTGTCGATAAGGTATAACATTGTTATTTGTCATTGTTAGAAATAGTAGCTAACTATCTACTTGTTGTTGTTATTATTATTAGGAATCTCGTTATCGTCAGCGTTATTTGGATTTGATCATGAATAACAATGTACGTAACAAGTTCATTGCACGCGCCAAGGTAGTCAACTATGTACGTCGATTCCTCGATAATCTTGGATTCCTCGAAGTGGAAACACCCATGATGAATATGATTGCCGGTGGTGCCACGGCCAAACCATTCGTCACGCATCATAACGATCTTAACCTCGACATGTTCATGCGTGTCGCTCCCGAACTCTACCTGAAGATGCTCGTGGTGGGCGGACTCGATCGTGTCTACGAAATTGGTCGTCAATTCCGTAATGAAGGTATCGACATGACGCACAATCCCGAATTCACCACTTGCGAGTTCTACATGGCCTATGCCGACATGTACGATCTAATGGAAATCACCGAGTCGATGATCTCCAATATGGTCAAGTACATTACGGGCGGCTACAAGGTCACCTATCATCCCAATGGACCTGAAGAGGCACCCATGGAGATTGATTTCACGCCACCATTCCGTCGTATTAATATGATTGAGGAACTCGAGAACAAGCTCAACGTCAAGTTCCCATCCCCGGAGACATTCGCCACCGAGGAGGGTCGTCAATTCTTGAGCGATCTCTGCGAGAAGCATAACGTCGACTGTACCGCACCACGTACCAGTGCTCGTCTACTTGACAAGTTGGTGGGTGACTTTATCGAAGTGCAATGCATTAGCCCCTCATTTATCTGTGGTCATCCACAAATTATGAGTCCATTGGCCAAGAAGTAAGTAGATAATAGTAATAGTAATGATAATATAATTGTTAACGATAATGACTATTATTATTGCCATTAGCATCGTGATATTCCTGGTCTATGCGAACGATTCGAATGCTTCGTGGCCACCAAGGAGATCTGTAACGCTTACACCGAATTGAACGATCCAGTCGATCAACGTAGTCGATTCGCGCAACAAGCCAAGGACAAGGCGGCAGGTGACGATGAAGCGCAGCTCATTGATGAAAACTTCTGTACGGCACTCGAGTATGGTCTACCACCAACAGGTGGCTGGGGTCTAGGCATCGATCGTCTTGTTATGTTCCTCACGGATTCTAATAACATCAAGGAAGTGCTACTATTCCCTGCCATGAAGCCAGTGGAGGATGAAGCGGAAGCTACAGTGGTCAGTGCTGCTACTACTTCTGCTGCTGCTGCTGCACCATCTACTTCAAATTGATTAATTAAATAAACATGTTGGTATGTGTTGCTGTTCCTCTTTCATCTATTATCTATAGCTTTATTATCATTAATGATGTTTAACATAACTATGCAAATCGAACACGCTTCTTTGTTGTCTCCTAGTAATATCATATCATATTATATCATATACATGCATAAGTCATTGATCAATGGTAATCTTGTAAAGATACTTACCTTCGTCTTTGTCTCCTTTTGTTTATTCAATTGACTCTGCGTATTACGTGATTTCTTTGATTTCTTCTCTTGTAATTTACGCTTAATCTCATCCTACTTCATTATAAGTAATGCTGCCATCTATTTACTCGTCATTACTACTATTTGTTATTAGTCACTTGCCAGTTTAGCTTGTTTCTCTTGTTTACGTGCTTGTAATTTCGCTTCACGTTCCTTGATCTTCTCGGATATTTGTGCCTTACACCATTGAATGACATATCATATGAATATCTGTCATTATACAGTAACACACAACAATGAACTCACCTCTTTTGTAGTTATGTCCAATCTTCACCTCTTTATTATCATTAATTTGACCGATTAAAGCAAGCATTGAAGTCTATTATCATTGTTATTATAGTTACTTGTTAATTCATATGTATCATATCTTTCATGCTTACTTGATCCAAATAAGACTTTGACTTTCGTTTCTTCTTTTTGCCCTCTGTAGATTCGACTGGTGACACTGCCGACGTGTCATTAATAGTTGTAGTCTCGTCATCGGTAGAGTGTAGTAGTGATTCTTCCTGAGATATCATACTATTATTACTGGTAGCAGTAGTAGTACTAGCAGTATTCGTTGTTGTCTTTGACTTTCTACCTGATTTGCCCGCTGACGGGCCTTTCAAGTAATTTCGCTTAGCTTTTGATAGTCGTGTCTTTGTTGATTCTGTAGACGCCATTGTAAATAACTAAAAGGAATTCAGAAAAGTAATACAAATCTATTTTATTTTTTATTTTCATTTTCTATTTTCATTTGATTACTTGTTTAACACTGTACAATAAATGTTTAGCTGTATTCATTTTATATATGTATCTATCATGAGATTCACACTATCTGTAATGGTTACACATATATACTAGTTTATTCGTTGTATCAATAAATGGCTATTGCTTATCAGTAAATGGCATCCAACTAGTGTTATCAGCTCTCATCGTTATAGCCTAGACAACGGGATATCGGCAAATCAACTACCATCCTATACAACTGGGGAAGGGAACGAACGAAGCAAAAGGAGACTGACGTTCAACCATCTTTGGCATACCTTATCCTAGCATCGCTGTATTCGATTCCTTCTTTGGCCTGTATTCGAATAAGTCAGGAAACTAGTAGTGGCTCGACACGTCATACGATAATGAGCTCACGAATAGTTACTAACCAACCAACCAACCATGTACGTTCTTTATTCACGTGTTTATTGCATCTGAATGTACTCACACACATACGCATACGCACACACATATGGTTGCCTATGTCATGATGGTGGCACGGACACAGGCTAGAAGCATCCTATTTATCATATATAACAAGTGTAGCTTACGTGGCCACCCTTCGTTTACCTGCTTGTTTACTTACTCGCTCGCTCGCTCGCTTTCTACCTCTTGTAATAATTGTTATTATTGTTATTAAGCTCTCTCACTTCTCCTTTCAACTTGTACGGTTTCACTCGCTAATATACCATCATCCTATCAAGTATCTGTGATAGTGATATTGGTTATTGTTATTATTGTCTCCGCTCTAGTTGTTGTTGTTGTTGTTTAGCTTGTCAAGATGTCTGTGGATACCTCGCATCGACAAGACTATACAAGCCATGAAGGCTCGTTACTAAAACAGATGGTGCGTAAGACGCATAATCATATCGTTAAATTGATGACGTACATCTGGACGTTCCTCGTTCTACCCGTGCTTCAGCTATTGCAAAAATTACTTTCACTGGTGGCTAGCGTCACCATTTTCCCACTATATAATCTCGTGGAGAAGAGTCCGCTCTATCCTATCCTGCTCGATTTCTTCACCGAACATCGTGGTTGGGTAGTAGTAGGCACGGTGTTGCCACTCTCCTTTATCTTTGACTACTACTTCCTCGTTCGTAATTGGTATTATCGTCATTTCTTATCGGCACCGCATCTTCATGATGTACGTGTACGCGAGGTGCAGCGTCAGTGATAGCCTGGAACGAGGCCGGTCGTCAGAAACTCATGGTTACAGCTCGTCCACCCTGGCTTGCCATGAGCGTCCGAGTCGAATCATTCAAGGATTCCTGCGAGAAGATTAGCATCAATCTCCACGATATCCTCGAGGTGGACACGGAACGTATGACCGTACGCTGTGAACCTCTAGTGGACATGGGACAAATCACGCGACACCTCATTCCCTTGGGCTACGCTCTCTCTGTCATGATTGAAATGGACGATCTAACGGTGGGCGGTCTTCTCATGGGTGTTGGTGTCGAGGTTAGCTCGCACATCTACGGTTTCCTATCAGAAACGGTGGTGGCCTACGAGGTCGTGCTCGGAGATGGTTCCTTGGTACGCTGCACGCGCGATGAGAACTCCGATCTGTTCTACGCTCTCCCCTGGAGTCATGGTAATGATCAATACGATACGATAACACGATCATTACATTAAAAATAGTTATGTTTATTGCATTTATTAGGTACACTTGGTTTCTTGGTAGCAGCCGAGCTAAAGATCGTACCAGTCAAGCCATACGTTCACGTCAAGGTAAGAAGAATAATAATAAAGAATAGAACAGCTGTATTTATACATAGTTTTTTATTTAGTATATTCCTTGCCATACTCAAGATGAATACGCCAATAAACTATCGTTGATTACTCATGCACCAAATGCACCAGAATTCGTAGAGGCCACCATCTACAGTAAGGAGACGGCCGTCATCTTTACCGGCGACTTTAGCGATGGTCCACCAGCCAACGAGCAGCACAAGATTAACCATGTTAACCGATGGTATAAACCATGGTTCTACAAGCACGTCGAGTCATTCCTCGAGAGTGGTCCAGGCGAGGAATGGGTTCCATTGCGTCAGTATTACCATCGACACACGCGTAGTATCTTCTGGGAATTCGTGAGGTTATTCCATTCTGCAATGCATGGTGGTATCGCTGGGTGTTCGGCTGGCTTGGTGCACCAAAGATTGCTTTTATCAAGTTGACCTCTACCCCGGCTATACGTGAAGCATCCGTTTTCAAGCATGTAGTCCAGGTGAGCTATACCGCCAATAGTGCATGAGTATGCATGTTTATGCTAATGTAATTGTTTCTTTCTTTTTATCAATTGCGAATAGGATGTTGTCGTTCCACTTTCCGACCTTAAGGGTGCGGTCGACCTCTACGATGATGCATTCGATGTTTGTAAGTAGCAATATACATACTATATTCTAATGGCAGCATGTATATATTAACGTACTTTATACATAGATCCATTGCTCTTCTATCCAGTCCGTATCTATAAGCAGAATCCAGGTTGTCAAGGCATGCTACGTGCACCGCACAATCTTCGTACCGACTCCGCTACTGGTCGTCAATACGAGATGTACTGCGATCTGGGTGTCTACGGTGTCCCACCAAAGGTCAAGAACAAGCAGCCATGGGATGCAATCGCTGAAGTGCGTCGTATGGAAAAGTTCGCTCGTGATGTACGCGGTTACCAATTGCTCTACGCTGATTGTTTCATGAGTCGTGACGAATTTGAAGAGGTACGTGTTTCTTTTACAAACAAAATAGCTACTTATATCGTGACTACCCTATTAACCTGCATTGTTCATGCTCTACTCCATAGATGTTCGATCATACTTTGTATCGAGAATGTCGCAAGAAATACAAGGCTATCGGTGCATTCCCCGAAATATACGACAAGACTAAGAGTAAATATGCACTAGATGCTTCAAAATAATCAGGATAAAAATAAGCATGTAACGAATGCAATAAATACTTTTTTCTATATTATTATTATTATTATTATTATTACTTTACTAAATGATAAGCATTTGTTCTATTATCACAATCATTCAATGCAGCATTACGCATCTTGCTGCTATTCTTGTAACGACCTCACATGCACACACGAATTCGAAAAGTAAGATATCGTTTTTTATTAATAAAAGTATAATCGTATTTATAATTGCTTATGCTTACTAATTCTCTGTAAACGAAGATGTAAATATACTCACGCTTCGGTAGTGGTTACCGAGCTTTTCCCATAAGAATATAAATAAAAATTGTTTCGTTACACCTCCCTCCTTAGATTGATGCCGACTCGGCATTATCATTAAAAGCTTGAACTAGCTCTTTAGCATTTGCTAGATCGTCCGTGGATTGCCATGTCATCTCGTGGTCTGCGTATCCTTTCCATTTGACTAAGTATTGTGTCTTACCGCGTCTTGTACGTTTACCGACGATTGCTTCAACTTCGTATTCTTCTTCGTTATTAATAATAATTGGTGGAGGGGGAGGCGGATATCGGTTAGCGAATTCGACGGGATTGTTTTCGTACGGTTTTAATAAACTAACGTGGAATACATTATGTATTCTCATGCTATCTGGTAATTGCAATTTGTACGCTACCGTCGATACACGCTCGATGATTTTGTAAGGGCCTGTAAATTGATGCGACAACTTACGCTTAGGTCGATCACGACTTACTTCCGGTGTCAAGTTCTTAGTTGATAGTAGAACTTGTGTACCAACCTCGAATTCCACTTCTCGTCGCTTTTGATCTGCATGTTGCTTTTGTCGTTCTTGTGCCGTTTCCAGCGCATCCCGTGTCGTTAAATAAATATCGTTCAACTTCTGTAAAAAGGTTGCTGTGCTTTCTATGTTAGTGTCTTTGTTGAAATCGTGACGTCGAGCTAGGTCGTCAGGCATGTAGGGATGATGGCCTAAATCGGTGTAAAAGGGCGAGTAACCGGTCGATGATTGTTTAGCGTTGTTGTAAGCGAATTCAACAAGTGCCAAGTGCTGATCCCAATCATTTTGTTGATGGTTAACACATGTACGCAGAAGTTGTTCCAATGTGCGATTGGTGCGTTCCGTCTGGCCGTCTGTCTCGGGGTGGAAGGCTGTAGACATAAGTATGCGAACGTCGAGTATCTTGTGTAATTCCTGCCAGAATTTGCTTGTGAATTTCGCATCGCGGTCGCACACAATCGAACGGGGCATACCATGTAAACGCATGATGTTGTTGACAAACAGCTGCGCAACGTCAACTGCAGTCGCCGTCGTCTTCATAGGTATGAAGTGGGCTCGTTTCGTGAAACGATCTACGACGACGAAGATAGCGTCATAACCTGCCTTAGTACGCGGTAATTGTACTATGAAATCCATGGAAATGTCGCGCCATCTTCCTTCTGGTATTGGTAAAGGTTGTAGAAGACCACCAGGTAACTGCTGCGAGTGTTTCGTGCGTTGACATATCTCACAAGATTTGATATATCGTTTAACCATGCTTGATAGACCGGGCCAATAGTATTTGCGTTTGATTGCCGCTATTGTCTTTTCTTCACCGAAATGTGCAGCTAGTGGTGCATCGTGATGGTCGTTGAATATATCTAAATAAAGATCATCGTACTTGGGGATGCATAGCCTTGGTTCTATTCCTTTCATTTCATAAATTAGCCCATAATCGTCACACCTGAAATGTCGTAATATCTTTCGCGTTGTCTTATTACTAATTTTCTTCCCTCCCAACAAAACAGACTTTACACCCGTAAAGTAATCGTCATGATCGTAACCTGTTAGGATTCGTTGCTGGAAGGTGGTGAGATCGACTGAGTATAACGTGTTGCAGATGTCGGCCATACGACGAGACAACGCGTCCGCTACGACGTTAGTACGGCCAGGTTTGTAAACGATATCGATATCATACCCGCGCAGGAGTGTAAGCCAACGTGATTGTCGCGCTAATAGTACATTTTGTTGTTTAAGTAGGTGTGTGAGTGGCTCATGGTCTGTATAGAGAACAAAACGGCCATAGCTGAGGTAAGGGCGCCATAGACGCACCGCTGTAAGTGCTGCTAACATTTCCTTGTCATACGCAGCGTATTTCTTCTCGGCAGTTTGTAGTGTACGCGACATGAAAGCAATAGGGTGTTCGATGTCATCTATCTCTTGTGATAATACAGCACCGATTGCGTAATCAGATGCATCGGTAGTGACAATGAATGGTACGGTAACATCAGGTATCGCTAAGACAGGTGCAGTGACTATAGCTTTACGCAATGTATCGAACGCTAATTGTTGTGCTTCCCCCCATGTAAACGGTACATCCTTCTTAGTCAATTGACTTAGATGTCGTGCAATATCAGCATACCCACGAATAAACCGTCTATAATAACCGGTTAATCCCAAGAATGATCGTAATTCTTTTAAATTACTGGGTATTGGCCAATTAGTAATGGCCGTTACCTTATCATGTAGTGGTTTTATACCCTCGCAACCAATATTATGTCCCAAGAATTCCACCTCCTCTTTACCGAACTCACACTTGCTCAGTTTCGCATAAAGCTTATGTTCCCGTAACAGTTCTAATACCTGTCTCAAATGCAATTCATGTTCCGCATGATTTTTACTAAATACAAGTATATCATCTAGGAATATCACTACACATTTGTCTAACAATTTGTGAAACACGTTTTGCATTAAACGCATAAATACAGAGGGCGCGTTAGTTAGACCGAATCCCATTACTGTCCACTCGTAATGCCCATAGCGTGTTCTAAACGCTGTCTTGTGAATATCATCCTCATGTACTCTAATTTGATGATATCCACTTCTCAAGTCGATCTTTGAGAACACCTTAGCCCCATGTAGTTGATCAAACAATTCGTCGATCAACGGTAACGCATAACGATCACGTATCGTTTGCGCATTTAGCATTCGATAATCCACACACATTCGCAAATCACCCCCTTTCTTTTTAACAAACAGTACAGGTGCACCAAATGGTGATGTACTTGGCCTAATAAAGCCTTTTTCTAACAAATCATCTAATTGTCTTTTTAACTCATCTAATTCTTTCTTTGCTAAATGATAGGTGGGCCTGAATGGTGGCTGCTGATGTGGGATTAGATTGATACGTATATCAATATCGCGCTTAGGCGGTAATCCCGGCGGTAACTCGTCAGGTCCCACATCTGCAAACTCACTCAATAATCGAGCATAGCGCCCGTGCAATGGATTATTATTTTCTTTTGCCTCTTTTGTTTCTTGTACCATTGCTAATAAAAATATATCATCATCTTTTAACTTCTTAACCTCTGCTAATGTCATCAAAGTGGATTCAACGCTGCGATGATTTGATTGCTCAACCGTGGAATTGGCCATTGATTCAATGATGCCAGAACTCCAATCTATTTGTGCCTCGTGTCTTCGT